>CM067507.1:9383715-9884496 GCA_034509495.1 Acestrorhynchus altus | reverse complement strand
AAAAAAAAAACCCTCCTACAATCAGAAAGATGAAATATACATCCTATGCATCTTGTACACCTTGCTGGCTTTTCAAGAAGTCTGTAAATTGTTTCCATACTTTGTAGAAACTCTGTAGCGTCCCCTTTTTAGCATAAGTCATTTTTTCCAGGGCTAGAGTGTTGGAAAGGGTCTTGAACCAAACATTGTCAGAAGGTGCCTCCATAGCTTTCCATGAGATGGCAATACAGTGTTTAGCTTGTAATGAGCACATGTAGGCCATCTTTTTATCTGCATTAGACAATTTTAAGTCTGTTGGGACAAGTCCAAGAATGAACAACTTAGGACAGACAGGCAATCTGGTGGAGCAAATGTCAGAAACTTGTTCTATTACCTTTTCCCAGAATTCCCTAATTTTAGGGCAGTTCCACAGGCAGTGATAAACTGTGCCCTCCTCTAGACCACACTTAATGTTTTTTTTATTGAAGCCGTGCAAAATGGAAGGAGTTATATATGTATGCATAATCCATTTATACTGTATAAGTTTAAATCTGGTATTGATAGTTTGAGTCTGTGCTGTGTGACACACCATTTTCCATTCGTCCTCAGAAATTTCTGTGTCCATGTCACTGGACCACTTCATTCTCTTGTCAGTTGAAGATTCATTGGAGTTTTCCATAATTAAGCTATAAGTAACAGAAACCTGACCATGACTGTGCATATGATTTAGTATAACCTCTTCAAGACTGGACAGTGGTGGTTTGTTTATCTGTTGTTTGTATTTTTTCAAAATATAACTCCTAATTTGCAAATATTTGAAGAAGTGGTTCCTGGGTATATTGTAAGCACCATGTAATTCCTCAAAGCTATACAATACCTGATTTGCATTGTACATGTCCCTAATTTTACTAATACCATTCATTGCCCATAATTTGAACCCTGGGTCATTTCTTCCTGCTGGAAATCGGTGGTTTCCCCAAATTGGGGTGAACCCTGATAGATCTGAGTAAATGCCTAAATGTGTCTGTACTTTGTGTCAGACTATGATGGAGTTTTTAACAAAGGGATTGTGTGTATTCTTTAACAGGTTTTTTAATTAATCAGAAAATAAATATAACTTTAATGGCAAGGGGGATATGGTACAGTTTTTTATTTCGACCAATGAATTTTTGGGTTCATTTGAGAACCAGTGCATGATTGCCTTGATCTGGGCTGCCCAGTAATACCACAGAAAGTTTGGCACTTGTAGGCCCCCTCTATCATATGGCAAATAAAGTATAGACGTCCTAAGTCTTGAGAGCCTGTTATTCCAAATAAAATTAGCTATTAATTCTTTCAGTTTAGGAAATAGGGTAGGTGGGGGACTAAGTGGGATAGATTGAAAAGGATACAAGAATTTTGGTAAGATATTCATTTTAACTATGTTTACACGACCAATTAGAGATATGGGGAGATCTGACCATCTCTTCAGAGTATTACTGATCGAAGATAGAATTGGGTTATAATTGTCTGAGACTATGTCATGTATTTTGGGGGAGACCTGTATCTCCAAGTACTTAAAGCCCTTGGATGCATTATGAAATTCGTTCCCCACTGTTGGGTTATTTCTTTCTTTGTCATTTAGGAACATAATATTAGACTTGGTTTTGTTGATTTTATAGCCAGAGATTTTACCAAAGGTTGCTATTATGTGTAGAAAGGCAGGAAGGGATTGTGTCAGATTTTTCAAAAAGAAAAGATGTCATCTGCAAAAAGGCTAATTCTGTGTTCACAGTTTCCTATAGTTACTCCCCTTATCAGACGGTGTGATCTAATTGTTAGGGCCAATGGTTCTATGGACAATACAAACAAAAGGGGCGACAGTGGACATCCTTGACGTGTTCCTCTGGTAAGCTTGAATGGTTTGTATGTCATAGAGTTTGTCAAGACTACTGCAGTGGGTCTATTGTATAATAACTTCACCTAATTGATAATGTTTTGTCCCAAGCCAAATCTAGGGAGTATATCAAATAAATATTGCCATTCCAGCCTGGCAAAGGCCTTCTCACAATCTATGGAGAGAAGGGCTACATCGGGGCATCCATCTTCTATATTAATAATATTTAAGACTCTTCTCAGATTGTGAAAAGCTTGTCTTCCTACAACGAATCCATTTTGATCTTCGTGAATCAGGCTAGGTAGGAGTTTCTCCAATCTCTGTGCAATGACTTTAGCAATTAGTTTTGTATCTGAGTTTAAGAGGGAAATGGGTCGGTAGGATTCACATTTAGTAGGTGGCTTGCCAGGTTTCAATATTGTAGTGATGAGGGCTGTAGAGAAGGAAGGTGGTAAGGAGTCTGTTCTAAAGGCTTCTTCAAGCATATTGAAAAAGTGGGGTATCAACATATCTTTAAAGGTCTTATATATTTCAATGGGGACCCCGTCTGAGCCAGCAGTTTTCCCACTTTGCATAGACATAAGGGCACTATAAAACTCCTCTAACTCTAATGGTCTCTCCAGAGTTTCAATGTCTTCTTGTGAAAGAGTAGGGAAGTCCAGGGCATCAAGAAAACCATTTAAAAATGTTTTATCAGCTGAGAAATCAGATTTGTAAAGTGTTTCATAGAATTTCTGGAATGTTTCATTTATTTCTTTGGGGTCTGAAGTGATTGTTCCATTTAATTTTTCTATCTCATGTATTGATCTCTCATTCTGTACAGTTTTAATGCGCCAGGCAAGTAATTTGCCTGCCTTTTCCCCCTGATCATAGAATTGTTGTTTTAATTTATTTCAATTATTTAAGGCCTTATTTACTGATATTTCATTATACTGGGCTCTAAGTGTGGTTAATCTTTGCTCTACCGATGGTGTCTTATTAGTTACAATTTGCTCTTCTAATGTTTTAATTTCTTTTTCAATTTCTAATAGCTTCTTTTTAAATTCTTTAGATTTAAAACTGGTATAGCTTATTATTTGCCCTCTGATGTAAGCCTTAAAGGCATCCCATCTGATTAGTGATGAAGTTTCATTTTTGTTGAGCTTGAAAAACTCCTCTATATTTGCATTAAGGAACTGTACAAACTCAGGATCTTGGAGCCATTTGTTATCAAATTTCCATCTAGGAGGTCCATTATATTGTTTAGAAACATTATACTCTAAATATACTGCTGCATGATCAGATATTATTATGCTATTTTAATAACAACTCTTGATTTTGAATAGTGAGGTGTTAGAAATGAGAAAATAATCAAGTCTGGAATAGGTATTGTATGTAGTAGAGTGGCATGAGAATTCTCTCTTATCTGGGTTATGTTTCCTAAATACATCACACAGCCCCAGCTCTGCCATAAACTGGTGAATTACCTTTCTTGTATGACTATGAGACGAGTCTTGACCACCCTCTCAGTGCATATTAAGTTTCAAAATGCAATTGAAATCTCCCCCTATTATAACTTAAGGTTGAAATTGTTAAAAAATATTCTTGTAAAAATCAGGATCGTCCTTATTCAGCCCATAGACATTAACTAAATTTAGATAATTTCCAAATAAACTGCCCTGTAGAATTATATATAGATAGTTGAGATAATCTGGATTGGAATAGATTTATGAATTAAGATAGCTACTCCTCTAGAATGGGAGGAGAAGTTCGCAGCAAACACTTGTGCCTGTCACCTTCTTCGTATTCTGATGACCTCAGTAGAGTGTGTTTCCTGTAGAAATATAATTCTAGAGCCCAAGTGTTTTAGTCTAGTCATCACCTGTTTTATTTTCACCAAAGTGCCTGAGCCTCTTATGTTCCATGATGTTAATTTGCATACCTGGTTATCTGCCATTACGGGGTGCTATAGGGAACTTTGCAAAGAGCATGAGCTTTACTGTAGAGTTGGGTAATATGAGGGGAAACAGAGAAGAGAAAAATACAAAACAATAATAAGAAGAAATAAAATGAATAAAATTCTTGAAATAATGAAAACCCACACAAGAACCTACACAAGAACCAAACAAAAATAATTTTGCTGACTTCCGGTTCCAGTTTGGCATGGAGTAGACGTGTTTGCGGAGCGCTCCGAGGAGTGGCAATTATATTCTAAATCCTAGAACTCACTTGAATTGTTTATTTATCCATACTTTTATTTGTTGTTTTAAGTTAGTTTGGACTGCTTGTTAAAACAATGCCTCCGAAAACCAGTAAAACACCAGGACCGTCGCAATCTCTCCTCAGGCCTGTTTTGCAGACCAAGTCTCCGCCCTCTATCGCACCTGAGCATGGTGAGACTACAGATGTCCCCATTGGGGCCGTGGATCTGTCTGCACTGAAGACAGAGATTGCCAGTGCTGTGGTAGCGGAGATTCGATCACTGTTCAAAACAGAACTGCAGAATTTGAAAACTGAACAGATCCGGGACATTACAGCAGCGTGAGTTGAGTGCGCCGCTTTAAGAACTACTGTGTCGGACCTGGAGCGTTCTCTGTCCACGTGCACAGACGATGTGGTAGAACTGCAGAACCCTTTTTCTTTCCCATTCAGTCGGATAAGGTTGTATTTTACTATTTGTTACCCTACCCCATCTTAAGTGGCTAACTCTTGCAGGAGTAATGTGAGCCGTGGCACCTCCGTTAGATTTTTGAGCTGGAATGTAAAGGGTATGAATAATCCAACTAAATGTTCAAAAATGTTTTCACACTTAAAGCGTTTGGAATCGGAGGTTATTTTTCTTCAGGAGACTCATCTTAAGACTGGTGATCATTTGAAGTTGGAAGTGCCCTTCAAATTCATTCAAATTTTAATTCTAGATCAAGAGGTGTAACCATTCTAATCAAAAAGGGCATTCACTTCAAATCAGATGAAGTTATTGCAGATGTTAATGGTAGATATCTAATTGTTCGAGGCACTTTGTTTAGTATTCTTGTGCTGTTGGTTAATATTTATGCCCCTAATTTTGACGATCCAGACTTTACAAACAAAGAATTCAGTTCCATTCCCTCTTTACATTCCCATTCTTTGATATTAGGAGGAGATCTAAATTGTACTATAGACCCAGCTTTGGATAGGTCGGATCCCACTGCAGTACCTCGATCCTCTATGTCACAGACATTTCACAAGTTTACATCCAAATATGGTATTGTCGACCCCTGGAGATTCCTTAACCCCAGGGCTAAGGAATTCTCTTTCTACTCTCATCCGCACTCAACTTACTCTTGTATTGATTATTGGTTTCTGGATAGTTCCCTTATCTCTAAAGTAACCACTTCCAATTATCACCCAATAATTATTTCAGATCATGCTCCTCTTGCTGTAGATGTAAATTTCTCTGCCCGATCCTCTGTTTTCCCACCCTGGAGATTCAATTCATTGTTGTTATCAGATGAGAAATTTAATGCATTTATTTTGTCCTCTATCGAGGATTTTGTCGCTTGGAATTCAAACGAACACACCTCTGCTTCACTCCTCTGGGAATCCCTTAAAGCCTACCTATGTGGCCAGATTATCTCTTATACATCACACTCTAACCAAGATCGTAGACTTAAGTTACAAAAATTAACTCAGGAGATATCTGACATGGATAGGCTTAATTCAACCAATCCATCTCCCATTTTGCTAAAACAACGTTCAGATTTGCAAATGGAAATAGACCTTATCACCACTACTGATGTTGAAAAATTGCTGCTGAAAACACGGAGTAACTATTATGAACATGGTGATAGGCCATCCAGACTCTTAGCTCATCAGTTAAAGTGGAAAGCAGCATCTCGGTTAATTCCCCAAATTGTAGACAAATGGAACCCTGCATTTCATTCCATCATCCATTAATGATATCTTTAAATCCTTCTATAAGAATCTATATCGCTCTGAGTCACCAATTGGATGAAAATGAAATGTCCACCTTTCTGGATGGGCTTGATTTCCCTTCTATTAGCCCTACTGATGCAACTGCACTTGAATCTCCATTGGGTTTACAGGAACTTGTGGCCTCTATTAACAGTATGCAGTCCAACAAGGCTCCAGGACTGATGGGTTTCCAGTTGAATTCTTTAAGAAATTTAGAGAAAAGCTGGCTCCTCTGCTTTTATCAGTGTTTAACGAATCACTTACAACTGGTTTACTAGCCCCCACTCTAACTGAAGCCTTTATTTGTCTTCTTTTAAAAAAGGAGAAGGATCCTGTCCTCTGCACTTCTTATAGGCCTTTATCTCTTCTGAACGCAGATGTTAAAATCCTGGCAAAAGTATTGGCTCAGCGTTTGGAAAAAGTTCTCCCGAACATTATCTCTCAGGATCAAAATGGTTTTATTAGGGGACGCCACTTGTTTTCTAACATTCATACTTTATTCAATGTGATCTATGCCAAACATTCTCCTTCCATCCCGGAACTTGTCATTTCATTGGATGCTGAGAAGGCATTTGATTGGGTTGAGTGGAATTATATTTTTGAGGTTTTACGCAGATTTGGTTTTGGGGGGAAATTCATATCCTGGATTAAATAGTTATACACTTCTCCCCAGGCCAGTGTAATTACCAACGGTGACCGCTCTGAGTATTTTCCAATATTGTGAGGGACTAAACAAGGGTGTCCCCTGTCTCCCTTAATTTTTGCCCTGGTTATCGAACCACTGTCCATAGCATTGAAATCTCTCCCAACTTTTCAAGGTATTTTTCGGGCCGGTTTGGAGTTGAAAATATCTCTTTACGCTGATGATCTTTTGTTGTATATGGGTGACCCATTGACCTCCCTTCCTCCAGTTCTAACACATTTAACAACATTTGGCTCGTTTTCAGGTTTTAAAGTGAACCTGCAGAAAAGTGAGTGCTTCCCGGTGAACTCGCTAGCAATCTCTCTTGATCAATCTACAATCCCATTTAAATTCGCCCTTAACGGTTTCAGCTATTTAGGGATCCAGGTCTCACGTACTGTACCATCCCTTTTTCATGCCAATTTCTCTCCTTTAATTAATAAACTTAAGCAAGATTTGCAGAGTTGGAAGTCACTACCATTATCACTTTTTGGTAAAATTAACGTTGTAAAAATGAATGTGCTGCCCAGGTTTCTCTTTTTATTTCAAACAATCCCTCTTTTCTTACCCAAACACTTTTTTTAAAACGCTAGATCAACTCATTAGTACATTTATTTGGAATGGTAAAGTTCCCAGAGTATGATATTCTGTTCTTCAAAGATTTAGGTCTGATGGAGGCCTGGCCCTTCCCAATTTTAGGTTTTATTACTGGTCGGCACATATACACAAAATGTGCCGACCAGTATGTTTCGTTATTTTCAGGTTCGACACTGTATCCTCGCTTTTTCCAAGCTTCATCTCGCTTCCCGCCAAGACATTGTGTGATGATCTTTTGGTCATTGATTCATCTCAGAAATCTGTGATCTCAAAGATACTCATCTATTAAGCACTGATAGGCACACATTGGACAAATATAGAAAGGGTTGGGAGAGTGAACTTGGTACTACGTTTTCAGAACAATGGTGGCACGAGGCTACAGTTCACAGTCATTCACAGAGTCCATCGTTCAAAGTCTCACTTAGCAAAATTCCATTCATATATCATTGATGAATGTGATAGGTGTGGTGCTTCCCCCTGCAACTTGAGCCACATGTATTTTTTCTGTCCCTCCCTCAGCAGATTCTGGATTGAATCTTTCAATACAGTGTCTAAAATATTTGGTGTTCCCCAGAATCCGCTTGTGGCTATATTTGGTTTTTCTAAAAACATCTCTGGGCTGTCCACACTTCAACATCAGGTCTTGGCTTTCATGTCTTTATTAGCGAGGTGACATATTCTTTTGCTATGGAAGTCCCCAACTCCTCCATCAATTTCTTCTTGGTTTCGGGATGTGATTTACTTTTTAAAATTGGAAAAGATCAAATTTACAACAAAAGGTGACATGGCCACATTTTACTGTAAATGGAACCCACTTTTGTTATACATTGCGTCACTTAAGGTTTTTCCTGACGACTGTTTTCTTACCCATCCACCCCTCTTTTATTTATTTATTTTGTGCACTTTATTTACTTAGTGTTAATTAGCACCCCCTTTATTTATTTATTTATTTTTATTTACCCCTTATCTTTTTTGTTTGGTTGTTTTTGCCTGTTTGTTTGTTTTTGGATATTTGATTAAAATGGGCAGTGGTATAATGTTATATTGTATAAGGTATACTTTCTTACTATTTATTTACTATATTTTGTATTATGTATGTGAATTGTTGTATGTGTTTACCATTGTCCTAAATAAAACATTAAAAAAAAAAAAAAAATTTGCTAGAACATGCAAAATGTTGAACAGATAACATCCACCTACTGACTGCCTACTTTACAGTCTAAGGTAAGTAAATCCAACTTCCAATAGCTCCTGAGTAGGAGCAAAATTCACTCAAATAAACTAAATTAACCACATTTAGTCTCTGTGTATTCAAATATTATATGTAATAATACCACCCCTTTATGTTAGGACAAATGAATGTTTTAGAATAGGCTATAGCCTATAAAATATGTAAGGTTAAACTTTAAATAATTCTGAAACCAAATAAGTTACTCAGTGCAATCATGACTCATTTAGCCTAGTTAACGACACCATTTAAGGTGAGAGATAGTAGAATAATATTAGGCCCAATAAAATTAGTAATTTTTCTTTTTCTTTTAAACTTGTAAACATCTTTTAAATAAAATCAGCCTCATGTTCTGTAGAATAAGTAACCATTTCTATTGCATTTCTATTGCAAGTTTACATTTGCACATATAGCAACAAATGACCCTGACTCATCAGTGCTGTGAAGAAACTTCTCCAGGCATCAGGAACATGATGACTTTGCCCTTATATGTCACCTGGAGATTGGCAGGGTACTGAAGACCATACTCTATTCCCTTGGAGTATAGAGTCTGCTTCACAGCATAGTAGGCATTCTGCTGGCGTTGAACTTCGGCTGAAAAGTCTTCTTCTTCCGTGCTGTGTTCATCACTCGCACTTTATCTTTCAAGTTGAGGAATTTCACGTTCAGGGGTCTAGGACGTTCAGTGGCTGGCCTCTGCTTCTGCTTGCCTGAAGAGCTGGTTCTCTGGTCCCAGGACTTCGGTAAGCCATTTCTCCAGAAAGGATTGAGCATCAGCACCTTCCGCCTTTTCTTCCAGCCCAATGATGCGTAAATTAGAACGGCATGAGCGATTCTCAAGGTCTTCATTCTTTTCAGTAAGTTGTTTCATTTTAACTTCCAACTCAGACACCGTTGCTGGTAGGTGTGCTGTTACATCCTCCGTCTCTCCTATGCGTTGTTCAGCAGTGGTTATTCTGCTTTTGATAGCATCCAAATCCGATCTAATTTGGGCTATGCCATCAATAACTTCCCTGTGACGCTCCAAGATTTCAGTCTTTAGGCAGTTGATGGCCTCTAATACAACATCTTGTTTTGGATATCCCTTTGGCCTGAGTTTGCGTCCATCTTCTTGCTATCCTCCAATGGAGCGGCTGCTAGTACGGGACTAGCATGGAGTTTGCTACTTGGCGAAGATTTTGTAGGCTTGTTAGATTGATTGTCTGGTTTAGTTTTGCCCTTTCTTGTGCCTGATATAGTTAACCTTGTTCTTAAACATCTGTGTGTTCTATTTGAGTTTGTTGTACGGATTTTTAAGGGAGTAGAGTTGTTCTTAATTCAGAGACTAAAAAGCAGCGTCTGTCTAGCTCGTCGCCATTACCGGAAGTCAAGAAACACAGTATTGCTTATTGCTGCGCAATGCAGAGAATATGCGTTTCAGCCAGTTCACAGAATGCATGTTGTCTGCTACAGAGTTGTAATCTCTAACACAACTTCCAGTTCACAACACAGAACAGCCCAGAGCTGCGAAATTCAGAGAAAACACTTTTCAGACACTTTGCAGTATGTACGTTGAATATTTAGTTGAAACAATCAATAACACTATCACCAGCTCCTCTCACTTATTTTTTAGTGTTTTTAAAGCTGTTTGGAGTGTGTGTGATCTAAAAGAAACATAGTATTGTTTACTTCTGCATAGTGCAGAGAATATGCGTTTAAGCTAGTTCACAGAATTCATGTTGTCTGCTACAGAGTTGTAATCTCTAACACAATTTCCAGCAAGAATTGTTAATGAAACTGACATGAACTTGTGTTTTGTGATGTCTGTGTGTAGTTTTTTAACAAAACAGAACAGAACAGAGCTGCGAAATCCAGAGATAACGCTTTTAAGACACTTAGCAGTGTATATTGAATATTTTGCTGAAACAATCAATAACATTATCTTCAGCTCCTCTAACTTACTATAGCACTCACTTTTGTGTTTGTTAAAGCTGTTTGGAGTGTGTGGGATCTATAAGAAACATAGTATTGCTTATTGCTGTGCAATGCAGAGATAATGTTTCAAATACATAAGTGTTAGGGTTAGGCTTAGGGCTAGGGTTAGGGTTAGAGAAATGGTAAGGCCCAGTAATTCAAAATTTTAATATGTCAATATGGAGCCAAATACAAGGTTAGGGCTGAAAGTTTGGTGCCTCTAGGCCTTAGGGTTAGTGATCAGCTTATGTTTGGGGTTTGGGCCTGTGATTCTAAATTTTAATATTTTACTTGGGGGGCCAAATACATGAATATATGTGAAGTTTGGTATCTCTAAGTCTTACAGTTATGTTTTTGGATCACATTTAATTTTTGTGTTATGGGTTAGGGTTAGGGATATGGTTAGGCCCAGTGATTCCAACTTAAAATTTTAAGTAGCTCTAAGACTTACGGTTAAGTTTTCAAATCACAATTTATGTTTGGGTTAGGGTTAGTATTAGGGAAAAATTCCCAGTGATTTCAATTTTTAATATGTTGTTTTTGGGCCAAATACAAGAATAGCAGTGAAGTTTTATGAGCCTACAATGAACATAGAAGTACTTCCTTCATCTTATATGTTGGCGGGCTGGCTCTTTAATATGTCACGAAGGACATCCCTTTGAACCTCCACCACACATTTGGTACCTCTAAGCCTTATGGTTAGTATTTAGATGATGGGTAGGTTTAGGGTTAGGGTTAGGATCAAGGAAACCCCAAATTGTATTATGTCCTATGGGGGCCAAATATGTTTGTGAGACTACAATGAATGTAGAGCTGCTTCCTTTATCTTTTACACTAGTGGGTTGTCTCTTCAATATGTCACCAAGGACATCTCCTTGATTCTCCACATCAAATTTGGTACCTCTAAACAATACAGTTAGTGTTCAGATCATGATTAGTGTTTAGTTTAGGGTTAGGGTTAGAGAAATATTTAAGCACAGTCATTCCATTTTGTTTTGTTTTGAGGTCAAATATTAGCAAAGGAGTGAACATCAAGCTACTTCCTAACCCTGAAGCTAACCTTAAACCTCAGAGTTCTCTCTGAGTTTAACTTTAGTACTTTATTGTTAAGATCAATGAAACTGGATACTGGACCTCCTTGCTTACTGATCACAGTATGTGAGAGCTCAGGAGTCAAACAACTCAAACAAGGTGGTCAGCAGGTGAATCTTAAGAAACAATCTTTGTACTGTTTCTTTATATCCTGTACACTGCTGACTTCATCAATCAATCAATCAATCAATCAAGTAATTCATCAAACTTTATTGAAACTCAGAGTACATTGAGGGAGGCCTTTATTTACACTGAAGCCACACCAATACATAAGGTGCAAAGAAGTTTAAAAGAAAAAGAGAAAAGAAAGAAACAAATCAGTATTGTAATTACATAAATTGATAGTGACTTAAAATTTTAAAAGTAATAAATATTACAGTATGAATATATTCAAGATCCTAGTATTCAAAAAATTAAAAAGTTATGAGGTGATAAGTGAATAAAATAAAAACCTATCCCAATAATGAAATGAAAACATCTTAAGGTAATACTGTAAGTGAGTAGTAAAATAAAAACTTCCCCTGTAAAACTAAGCACATTCAAAATAAATAATTAAGAATAGATAAATAAAACAAGTTAACAAACATTAACTAAAATCAATGAGGGAGAACTGAGATAAAAAGTGAAAGGGAAAGGAACAATATAAAAGATAAAAAAGGAGGTAAACTATACCAGAATCATAAGAAAATAAACTAAAATCAGTTTAAAACAGTGGCAGGTCGTATGGAGGTGGTTAAAGACTTAGTGATTTAGTGACAGTGAGCTGAGGTTCAGAGTTTCCTGTAGTGAATTCAAGTTCACTGGTGCACTGTGGCTAAAAGAAGATTTTCCCAGTTTAGTAAAACCTCTTGTACCTGAAGTTTGATCCAATCAGTTTAATGGACGTTTGATAACTTCTATTATTTTTTATTAGCACTTTTGTGATGTATG
Organism: Acestrorhynchus altus; assembly: GCA_034509495.1. Lineage (NCBI taxonomy): Eukaryota > Metazoa > Chordata > Actinopteri > Characiformes > Acestrorhynchidae > Acestrorhynchus > Acestrorhynchus altus. Next base: position 9,872,226 of record CM067507.1, on the reverse strand, counting down.
TTGGCATACAGCCACAGACTGCTTTAAAGATAAAAAGAAACCAATGTGTTTCCTGACACAAAGCAAGTTAAGGCCACATGACCTATCTGTACAATAAACAGTGGTGTGGGGTCACTAGTAATTAACCTTAATACAGAGTGAGATTCAGAATCTGGTGGTTTCAGTGTACTTTCTAATGCATCTGTACATCATATTAGCATAATCTAGCATTGATAAAATTGTGGCTTCAACAATGTTTTTTTTCTGGTGTATGTTGGGAAGCATGATTTGTTTCTGTACAGGAAGCTGAGTTTTTGCCTCAGTTTAACTATAAGCAATTAAGGCCTTAAAACAATTAAAATCAATGTAAAATGGAAAACAACATAAATTTGTTTTTCTCAGCATTTAAAACAAGCTTATGGCTCTAAAAACAGATTATAAGACATTAAAAGGGTACCGCAGTTAATCAACGGCAGCATTAATGTGGTTAGCTGAGCAGTATTACACTGTGTTATCAGCATATAAATGTTTCTTATAATGAACAACAGAGGTAATTTTTGATTTAATAAGTCCCATGACCACATTATTGTCTGTGGGATTTCTAAAAGATTGTGTATATATATATATATACATAAAGAGAGCGAGAGAGAGAGAGAGAGTGAGAGAGAGAGAGAGAGAGAGAGAGAGAGAGAGAGAGCACATTTACCATAGCATTACCATAGTAATCTGTTATCATATACATTCTTGATGTTATGTTTATATTTGGAGTCACTTATGTTTGTATTTGGAGTCACTTTTGGGACAGCTGTAGTCCTGTAGGTTCACATATTAAGTCTAGATACTGGTTACAGGGAAAAAATGATTATGTCTGGCTTCCTGTTCTGCCTGGTTCTACATGTGTTGTTCATTGTAGATGCCTGCAGTAAAATATAGAATGGTTGAAGAATGTACTGCTTCAGCATTTCACCAGAAATTGCTAAGTGAGTCGCATGGCTCCTCCATTGTCAGAACTCCATGTGCTGCAGAGAGGGAGAATAATGAATGGTCAGTTCAGTATCAGGCAATCAGATGTGGGGGAATGGTGTCAGCAGTGGCTCAGTGTTTAAAGACAGCAGAGGGTTTCACCTAAGGGTAAGAGCAATGGCTTTATTCTTATTGAGCTGCCTGAAGATTTTAAAGCTAGATTAAAACTAAGAATATCTTTAAATGGAGTTAAATGGTAAAGGGAGCATCATGTGAAACACTCCCTTTCTAGTTAAGAGGGTTTGTACTACAAAGCTTTAGGGAAAATGGACTGGCTAGGCTGAATTAGTCATGTTTTGTTAAAAGTTGGGTATAATTATGTTCTTCAGTTGAGAAGATGTAAAATTGAGCATTCGGTCATTAAGATGTAAACCAATTGACAGTGGTATGATGGGAGATTTAACATTTTGGCTTTAAATGTCATTTTAATATGATATTAGCAGGGTGTTAATATGATATTTTTATGGGTGTAACTTCAAAGAACAGATTTGGAATGTTTTAATTCACAGCATCACATGTACTGGGACTGGGTCATTCCTAATATTTGGTGCCATTTCAGCATGAAGACTTTAGGGTAGAATAAAAAGCTCAAAGATTTATAAGTGATTTTATTCAGCCCATTCATTAATTCATAATAAATGTAGATTAATACATTAAACTAATCTAAAAAATAAAAATAAATAAAAATAAATCCCAGTGCACGTTACACTACGGATTAAGCAATACTAAATGCCTACACAACTTCGGAAATTGAATGTCCCATTGAGCCAGCCCCAACTACCATGACTCACTCAAACTCAACAATTCACATTGCCTTGCCATGAGTATACTGGCCAGTGTTCAACCTCACTCAAGCTATATACACTGATCAGGCATAAAATCATGACCACCTCCTTGGTTCCACAGTCATTGTCCATTTTATCATTTGCATGCACATGCTGGCAGGGTATAAGCCCCACTTGTCTCTTTAATTTTAAGCATTGATTGATGATTGATGGCTTTATCATTAGTACTGGAGAACAATAATCCACTTTGCTGTGCCCTTGCAGGGTTGAATTCAAGGAATTCTGAACTAGTGTTCTAATGTGTAAGTAGACCTTACATCTGATTTGACCATACCAACATCAGCACAGAGCATGAAGAAGTTCCATCCTGTGATATGCAGTACAGCAGCACTGATGACCATACTGATGTTCACCACTGTGAAAGACAGCCAAACTATACCAGACCCTCACCAGAGAGAGTTGCTGCTGCAGCAGGAAGCCTCTCAGCAGGTAGGGGGCAGAGTGGAGCTCACTGCAGCTGAACAGCTACTTGATTCCCACTTGCATAAACGGAAGGAGCAGGAAATGGTGGCTCCAGAATTCCCTCCTGCTATGCACTTCTTCAGAGCAAAGCCTCAAATCCAGAGGAGTCCTGTGTTTAAACTGCTGCAGAAAATGCCAAAAGGTAAACGGGAACCTGGTGTTTCACAGCCCTGGGCCTGAAGCCCTGTGATGATTTTAATGTTTTGCCTCACGTATCTCGTTATCTTACTGACAAGTCCATCCTGAGCCAGAGTGGACAAATGCTGAAATGTACAGTAGCTGGCTACTCCTAAAGCAATATAAACCAATCAGCCATTACATTTTGATCACCTTTTTGTTTCTACTCTTTCTGTCCATCCTATCAGCTCCTCAGTTCATACAGTAGCACTTTGTAGTTCTATAATTCCAGACTGTAGTTCATCTGTTTCTCCACAGACTTTATTCTCCTCCTTTCACTCTGATCTTCAATGATCAGGACCACACAGGACCACCACAGAGCAGTTATTATGTGGGTGGTGGGTCATTCTCAGCACTGCAGTCACACTGACATGGTGGTGGTGTGTTAGTGTGTGTTGCTGGTATGAGTGGATCGGACACAGCAGTGCTGGATGACCAACACAAACTGCAGAAACAGATGTGCTTCTGTCTCTGACTTTACATCTACAAGGTGGAGATACTCAGTAGGAGTGTCTGATAGAGTGTTCAGTGAGTGGACACAGTGTTTAAATACTCCATCAGCACTGCTGTGTCCAATCCACTTGTACCAGTGCATCACACATTAACACACCACCACCATGTCAAAGGAGGAGAATAAAGTCTGCAGTGAAACAGATGAACTACAGTCTGTAACTATATGGTCAGTGGAGCTGACTTTTTCATGTGAATGTAGCTTGTCATTGTATCAAAGCAAAGTAATAGGAATCTGTAGTGTTATCATAATGTGCATGAACTAGAACAGAATAAAATAGTACTGCACTGGTTAAGGGTTTCTGAGAACCTAATCTCCATTAGTAGGTCATTATCTGTTTCATCTGCACCCAATGTCTGTCATTGTCACATTGATGCCTAAAAGGGGCTGTCTTACACATACACATCTCTGTTCTGGTAAATGTGGATTGGCTTGTGATGAATGTGACATACAGGCCTGATTGCTACATCTGCTTCACACGGATGGGGTCAGTGCAGTTCTTATTTTCTGCCTGGAGACCTTTCCCAACCTGGAGCTGCTCTTCCTGGAGCCTACTGGAGCAGTTCAGGGCCACTACCAGCGATATCAAAACTTTTGACAACATGTACCTTTCACATTATAACCAAAATAAAAAATAGTCACAAATTCTTTATCTAGATGGAATCTAAAATGAATTGAAAAGATAGTTGTAGCACCCTCACAGATTAACGAGTGCACAATGTAGAGTAATACAGGGTTTATTCTGGCCTTGACAAACCTTGACAACCCGTGAGAACTGCTCACGACACACAAAAAAACCCAACAGAAAAACAACATATGAAAATTCACTCCTGCATGTCACATTAACAAAGACATTAATAAAGAAAATAAATATTTAAAGTACACAGACGTCGTGAACTGACATCCAGGAGGGGCTAAACAATCCCTAACAGTCTCCTCTTCTCCACCTTCTTTCTCCCTCCTTCACAATCCATTGCAACCTTTCCAAGTGTGGAGCTAACCGGCTACTGCAGCCTGCGCATAGCATGTGTGTCTGTTAAACAGGCTCAGGTGAAAATACAAACCACAAAACAATTGCGCCCCCCCCCACAGTCCACCACCAGGGGGTGCAAAAGAGCAAACTCGAACACACAAACAGAGACCAATGTAAATACCGTTACAATAGTATTTGAAGTTACTGCTCGCTGGCACCAATTGTGCTATTCACTTTGTTTTAATTAAAGAGTCTACAGTGAATGGATTCCTGCCCACTAAAGCAGTGGTTCAGATCCTTGGTCAAACTATGCCCTGAGTTATGAAGTATGCAAATGTAATAGTTTGTAGCTTACAACGGTGCCAACTGGAACTTCTAAGCAACCAATTGACTTTTTTCCACATTGGCTAATGTTAATGATCATAAGTCCACACTCAGAAGAACACTGAACAACAATGATGTGCATGACAGGTTTGAAGGAGAAATATCCAAACAGATAAATAGATACAATGCCCTCCAAAAGTATTGGGACAGTGAGGCCAATCACTTCGTTTTTACAGTAGACTGAAAACATTTGGGCTTGACAGTAAAAGATATTTCAGCTTTTATTTCCAGGTATTTACATGTGGATCTGATACAGAGTTCAGAAGAAGCACCTTTTGTCTGAACACACCAATTTTTCTTGTGAGCAAAAGTACTAGAACATGTGACTTACAGGTGTGTTTTGTTTCCTAGGTATGTCCTGTTTCATTGATTATTCTAACAATAAATATGAATAAATGTCTGGCTCAGTTTCAGATTTGGGTATTGCCTATGCAGACTGTGCATTCATAGTTACATAGGAGTAACCAACATGAAAAGCAGAGAGCTGCCTTTGGGTAAAGAACCAGCAGCTGTGAAGCTGATAGAAAATGGAAAATCAATCAGAGCCATTGCTCTAATATTGACCATCACGAGTGCAACCTGGAACATCCTGAAGAAGAAAGTCTTCACTGATGGAGTAAATAACAGATGTCAAACAGGTAGACCAAGGAAAATAACAGCAGTTGATGACAGGAACTTTGTAGGTGCTGTAAAGAAAGACCTGAAAACCACTGTGACATCAGCAACAACAAGAGTGAAGGTCTTAAAATCAACTGTTCAAAGAAGACTGCTCCATTAACAAAGAACACAGAGGCCCACCTGGAAATTGCCAAGAAGTTCAGAGATGAGCCTTAGAACATTTATGGACTGATGAGACAAGAGTAACCTTTATCAATCTGATGGAAAAGCTATACTTTAGAGAAAGAATCTGCTCATGATCCCAAGCAAATGATTTTCAACTAAATATTCAGTCTTGTTCACATTAATCTATTTGAAGTTTATCTTTTCCAGTACTTTTACTCAGTGGGTTATCAGTGGGTTCAGACAGTAGGTGCTATCTTCTCAACTGTAAGTCAGACCCAGAAGTAAATATCTGGAAATAAAAGCTGTAAAGTTGATCATTTTTCTCATATTCATCTGTTGATGTCAAATCCAAAGGTTTTCAGTCTACTGTAAAAAATAATGGGATTGTCCTCACTGTTCCAATATTTTTGGTCAGTGTTGGTGCGGTGAGGTGCATTTTATGGGTAGTGATATGTGTTCTTTGTAATATTTTATATTGAATTAACTTGCTTGTAATGTTAGAAATGGGTGACATTGTGAATGTGTTGTTACAAATTGTTTGCCAGTTATTTTCAGTTTTAGTTTCAAGGTCTGAACTCCATTTGTCTATTGGTACTGAAATGGTTCTCTCATGATGTGAGAAAGCTTATAGATTTGGGAGAGTAGTTTCTTGGGTTTAAGTGAATTTCAGTAGAAAAGGTGAGATCGGTTCAAGGAAATTGTGAATCAGTTACTTTTGTAAAAATCTCTTTAAGCTGCAGGTATTGAAATTGGCAGTTGGGTGGTAGGTAGACTCTCCTTTTCCATGTTGTAAAGATGTTAGGTTTATTGTTAATTTTCAACATGGGGTTGTGCCATATATGGGTGGATTTACACGGGGTGAGTTGGAGGTTGAGGATTTCATGTGCTTTCCACCAGGCGGAGAGAGTAGTATGTATTGTATTATATTTGAAGTATTCATGGGTTCTAATTGATTTATCTATAAGGATCATGTCTTGGGTGATCAGGACTTTGCAGATGGTTTTTCCTATATCTAGCCAAGCAGAGTTTGAATTGTTGGTCCAATGACAAAATGTACTGTAACTGATGAGTAAGAAAATAATGGTAAAAAATTGGGGCATCCAGTCCACTGTATTGTTTTGGTTTTTGAAAGATAGTTAATTTGATCTGGGGTTTTTTACCTTTCCAATGGAATGCATTTATTGCTGAGTTCAGAGAGCAAAACCAGCCCAGGTGTGGGGCAGAGCTGACAAGATTGACAAGCTGTGTGCCCTCAACAACCAGCAGATTTACTGCAAGAGCAGCTTGTTAATGTTTACAGCGATATGGCTAACCCAGCTCGTACTGTATGCTAATGTGGATCTGTGGGGCTTCACTGTCTTGAGAGCCAACAGGGACACTAATGCCTGCGGGAAGAGCAAAGGTGGACTGATCATTTATGTGAACAGTGCTCATGTAACCTAGGCCATAGTTAGCCTCCGACACTCCTTAGAAATGTGTCAGCTTGGGTGGTTGTAGTGGTATGGTCTGGGGTGTATAGATTAGAAAAGTAATTCCTAAATATTTCATTAATTGCGATATGATCTTGCGTTATGTTTTCATGAGTGTTTTCTACTGCAGTGATGTTAGATTTTTCAGTTTGTTGTTTCAGTTGATTTGCTAATAGCTTACCTGTTTTATTGCCAAATTCAAAATGTTGATGGAGTTTAAGAAGTGTATGTTGTGTTTTTTTGTTGATAAGGTAATTAAGCTCATATTTTAAGTTATTCTTTATTATTTGTTTTTGTGGGCATTTGTGAGGCCAGGGTCTCCAGTCTCTTCACCTCTTGTTCTAAGAAATGTTTTCTTACCGTTTCTTCTTTTTTGTGGAGTATGATATTTTTCCTCTTAAGACTGCTTTTGCTGTTTCCCAAAGTGTTCTAGCTGTAATGTCTGGGTTGTTGTTAAGTTCCAGAAATGATGTCCATTCTTCTTCAAAGTATGTGGTGAAATCTGGATTTTTGAGTAGAGATGTATTGAATCTCCATCTGGGCTTGGGTTGAGGTTTAATTTCTGTTGATAATTGGAGAGATATAGGGGCATAGTCTGATAATAATGCAAGTGTGCAAGTGTGTTATTAACCAAGAAGATAAATCATCCTTCTCGATAGTACGGCTATGTTTGAATTCTCAAGGGAAATGGCAATATCAGGGTGAGTGGTTAACAGTGGTTTCTGGAATGAATAGAAGTTCAGTTTTGCTGGGATTTGAGTTTGAGGTGATGGACTGCCATCCCTGATGAGAAATCAGAGAGGCAAGCTGAGATGCAAGATGAGACCTGGGAGTCAGAAGGTGGGAAAGAGAGGATGAGTTGATTGTCATCAGCATAGCAGACCTGATAGATATTACTTTGCCAAGAGAGTGAGTGTAGGGAGAGAAGAAGACCAAGAACTGAGCCTTGTGGAACACCAGTGGAGAGTCTGAATGGAGCTGATGTGGCTCCCTGCCATGTGACCTGGTAAGAACACTCTGAGGTCGAGGAGAATTATGACAGATGATAATTTAGCTGATCTTGCAGTGCGGAGTTGCCAGTTTGAAGCCAGATTGGTTTGGGTCCTATATGTTGTTCTGGGTGAGTGTTATGACCTGGTCTAGGTCAGATCATAACACACATGTCCTGGTTCCCAAGTTACATTCCAGACCAGAGCTGTCAATTATACCCAGTTATTTATTTCTTTTCCAGTATTTTCTAAATAGAATTATGTGTACACTTCCGGTTCCGGTTTGGCATGGAGTAGACGTGTCTGCGGAGCGCTCCGAGGAGTGGCAGTTATATTTTAAATCCTAGAACTCAGTTTACAGTCGAATTGTTTATTTACTCGTACTTTTATTTGTTGTTTTAAGTTTGATTGGACTTTTTGTTAAAACAATGCCTCCGAAATCAAGTAAAACACCAGGACCGTCGCAATCTCTCCTCAGGCCTGTTGTGCAGGCCAAGTCTCCGCCCTCTATCGCACCTGAGCACGGTGAGACAACAGATGTCCCTTTTGGGGCTGTGGATCTGTCTACACTGAAGACAGAGCTCGCCAGTGCTGTGGTAGCGGAGATTCGGTCAGTTTTCAAAACAGAACTGCAGAATCTGAAAACGGAACTGATCCAGGAGATCACAGCGGTGCGAGTTGAGTGCGCCGCTTTAAAAACTACTGTGTCGGACATGGAGCGCTCTCTGTCCACGTGCACAGACGATGTGGTAGAACTGCAGGCTAAAGTGGTTCATCTCACTAAGGAGTTTCAAAGACTGGAGGGAGTGCGCTTTGGTATGTTCTATCCAGCCAGGCTTCGAATAACTCACCAAGGCAAACATCACGACTTCACATCTCCGGAGGAGGCCAGAGTGTTTGTGGCCGGGTTAGTTAAGTGATCTGTCAGTGAGACGGTGTTCGCTGTTTTTGCACTGCTTTTTTAATACAAAATCCATCATAAATGTGAGAGTCAGTCACTCACTTGATTGGATCTGTTTATATAGAAGGGTTCTGTTTATATTTCTGTAACTTTTCTTACGTTGTTATTACAGGTGTTTTCTATGTGTACGGGTTTTTTTTTCTCCGTTTTGTTTGTTTGACTGCGTTTTATTTTTCCTAGTTCATATAAATACACGAGTTCTGCTAAGTTGAAGGTTGGCCCTCCAGAGGGCTCTGCCGGTTTAAACCATGCTGCGTTATCGGGAGAATGGTCTTTGTGAATTTGGCTCAGTTTCGAGCCATAACGTCTGTCCTCGTGTTTTCTTTCAGAGGACAGTTTGTGTGTGTGAATGTGTGTATATGTGGGTGTCCCTGTTTGTGTGTGTTTTAAACCCTTTCCCCTTTTTCTTTCCCATTCAGTCAGTCAAGGTTGTATTTTACTATTTGTTACCCTACCTCATCTTAAGTGGCTAACTCTTACAGGAGTAATGTGAGCCGTGGCACCTCCGTTAGATTTTTGAGTTGGAATGTAAAGGGTATGAATAATCCAACTAAACGTTCAAAAATCTTTTCACACTTAAAGCGTTTGGAATCAGAGGTTATTTTTCTTCAGGAGACTCATCTTAAGACTGGTGATCATTTGAAGTTGGGAGTGCACTGGATAGGTGAGGTTTTTCATTCAAATTTTAATTCTAGATCAAGAGGTGTAGCCATTCTAATCAAAAAGGGCATTCACTTCAAATCAGATGAAATTATTGCAGATGTTAACGGCAGATATCTAATTGTTCGAGGCACTTTGTTTAATGTTCCTGTGCTGTTGGTTAATATTTATGCCCCTAATTTTGACGATCCAGATTTTACACACAAATTATTCAGTTCCATTCCCTCTTTGCATTCCAATTCCTTGATATTAGGAGGAGATCTAAATTGTACTATAGACCCAGCGTTGGATAGGTCGGATCCCACTGCAGTACCTCGATCCTCTATGTCACAGACCTTCCACGAGTTTATATCCAAATATGGTATTGTGGACCCCTGGAGGTTCCTTAACCCCAGGGCTAAGGAATTCTCTTTCTATTCTCATCCGCACTCAACCTACTCTCGTATTGATTATTGGTTTTTGGATAGCTCCCTTATCTCTAACGTAACCGCTTCCAATTATCACCCAATAATTATTTCGGATCATGCTCCTCTTACTGTAGATGTTAATTTTTCGGCCCGATCCTCTGTTTTCCCACCCTGGAGATTCAATTCATTGTTGTTATCAGATGAGAAATTGAATGCGTTTATTTTGTCCTCTATCGAGGATTTTGTCACCTGGAATTCAAACGAACACACCTCCGCTTCACTCCTCTGGGAATCCCTTAAAGCCTACCTACGTGGCCAGATTATCTCTTATACATCACACTCTAACCGAGTTCGTAGACTTAAGCTACAAAAATTAACTCAGGAGATATCTGACCTGGATAGGCTTAATTCGACCAATCCATCTCCCAATTTGCTAAAACAACGTTCAGATTTGCAAATGGAAATAGACCTTATCACCACTACTGATGCTGAAAAATTGCTGCTGAAAACACGTAGTAACTATTATGAACATGGTGATAGGCCATCCAGACTCTTAGCTCATCAGTTAAAGCAGAAAGCAGCATCTCGGTTAATCCCCCAAATTGTAGATTCTAATGGAACCCTGCATTTCAATCCGTCATCCATTAATGATATCTTAAAATCCTTCTATATGAATCTATATCGCTCTGAGTCACCATCGGATGAAAATGAGATGTCCACCTTTCTGGATGGGCTTGATTTTCCTTCCATTAGCCCTACTGATGCAACTGTGCTTGAATCTCCATTGGGTTTACAGGAACTTGTGGCCTCTATTAACAGTATGCAGTCCAACAAGGCTCCAGGACCTGATGGGTTTCCGGTTGAATTCTTTAAGAAATTTAGAGAAAAGCTGGCTCCTCTGCTTTTATCAGTATTTAACGAATCACTTACAACTGGTTTACTACCCCCCACTCTAACTGAAGCCTTTATTTGTCTTCTTTTAAAAAAGGAGAAGGATCCTGTCCTCTGCACTTCTTATAGGCCTTTATCTCTTCTGAACGCAGATGTTAAAATCCTGGCAAAAGTACTGGCTCAGCGTTTGGAAAAAGTTCTCCCGAACATTATCTCTCAGGATCAAAATGGTTTTATTAGGGGACGCCACTTGTTTTCTAACATTCAAACTTTATTCAATGTGATCTATGCCAAACATTCTCCTTCCATCCCGGAACTTGTCATTTCATTGGATGCTGAGAAGGCATTTGATTGGGTTGAGTGGAATTATATTTTTGAGGTTTTACGCAGATTTGGTTTTGGGGGGAAATTCATATCCTGGATTAAATTGTTATACACTTCTCCCCGAGCCAGTGTAATTACCAACGATGACCGCTCTGAGTATTTTCCAATATTGCGAGGGACCAGACAAGGGTGTCCCTTGTCTCCCTTAATTTTTGCCCTGGTTATGGAACCCCTGTCCATTGCATTGAAATCTCTCCCAACTTTTCAAGGTATTTTTCGGGCCGGTTTGGAGTTGAAAATATCTCTTTACGCTGATGATCTTTTGTTGTATGTGGGTGACCCATTGACCTCCCTTCCTCCAGTTCTAACACTTTTAAGAACATTTGGCTCATTTTCAGGTTTTAAAGTGAACCTGCAGAAAAGTGAGTGCTTCCCGGTGAACTCGCTAGCAATCTCTCTTGATCAATCTACAATCCCATTTAAATTCGCCCTTAACGGTTTCAGCTATTTAGGGATCCAGGTCTCACATACTGTACCATCCCTTTTTCATGCCAATTTCACTCCATTAATTAATAAACTTAAGCACGATTTGCAGAGTTGGAAGTCACTACCACTATCGCTTATTGGTAAAATTAACATTGTAAAAATGAATGTGCTGCCCAGGTTTCTCTTTTTATTTCAAACAATCCCTCTTTTCTTACCCAAACACTTTTTTAAAATGCTAGATCAACTCATTTGTACATTTATTTGGAATGGTAAAGTTCCCAGAGTAAGATATTCTGTTCTTCAAAGATTTGGGTCTGATGGAGGCCTGGCCCTTCCCAATTTTAGGTTTTATTACTGGTCGGCACACATACACAAAATTCTTTACTGGCAACATTCACCCGAACTGCTCTGGTGCAGATTGGAATCGAGATCCTGTTCTTCGTCCTCACTGCTTGCATTGCTTACGTCTCCCTTACCATTAAAGATTGCCAAATTTACAGAGAACCCGCTGGTTCTTTCCACACTTTGAATTTGGGCCCAATTTCGATGTTATTTTAATTTAAAGTTACCCTCTCCAGCTATGCCCCTGCTAAATAACCATCTGTTCCCGCCAGCTCTGACTGATACAGCTTTTAATATGTGGCGAGACAGAGGTATATGTTCTTTCCAAGATCTTTACAAAGCTGGCACTTTTTGCAGTTTTCAGCAGTTAGTTTCAGATTTTGGCTTGTCGAGGAAACATATGTTTCGTTATTTTCAGGTTCGACACTGTGTATCCTCGCTTTTTCCAGGCTTCATCTCACTTCCCGCCAAGACATTGTGTGATGATCTTTTGGTCATTGATTTATCTCAGAAATCTGTGATCTCAAAGATCTATACTCATCTATTGAGTACTGATGGACACACATTGGACACATATAGAAAGGGTTGGGAGAGGGAACTTGGTACTACGTTTTCTGAACAATGGTGGGACGAGGCTACGGGCATCATACGTTCCAGTGCACCATGTGCTAAACTTCAGTTAATACAGTTTAAGGTCATTCACAGAGTTCATCGTTCAAAGTCTCACTTAGCAAAATTCCATCCAAATATCAGTGATGAATGCGATCGGTGTGGTGCTTCCCCCTGCAACCTGAGCCATATGTATTTTTTTTGTTCCTCCCTCAGCAGATTCTGGACTGAATTTTTCAATACAGTGTCTAAAATATTCGGTGCTAATATTCCCCAGAATCCGCTCGTGGCTATATTTGGTTTTTCTAAAAATATCTCTGGGCTGTCCACACTTCAACATGGGGTCTTGGCTTTCATGTCTTTACTAGCTAGGCGACGTATTCTTTTGCTATGGAAGTCCCCAACTCCTCCATCAATTTCTTCTTGGTTTCGGGATGTGATTTACTTTTTAAAATTGGAAAAGATCAAATTTACAACAAAAGGTGACACGGCCGCATTCTACTGTAAATGGAATCCACTTTTGTTATACATTGCGTCACTTAAGGTTTTTCCTGATGACTGACTGTTTTTTACCCCTTTTTATAAATTATTTATTTATTTCGCACACTTTATTTACTGCTATTTAGCACCCCCTTTATTTACTTATTTATTTATTTTTATTTATCCCTTATCTGTTTCTGTTTGGTTGTTTTTGTTTGTTTGTTTGTTTGTTTTGTAGATATTTGGTTAAAATGGGCAGTGGTATAATGTTATATTGTATAAGGTATATTTCCTTATTATTTACTTACTATATTTTGTATTATGTATGTGAATTGTTGTATGTGTTTACCATTGTCCTAAATAAAACGTTTAAAACAAAAAAAAGAATTATGTGTACATACAAAAACAGAAAACCAAAAGAAAATAATAAATAAAACTGAACTAACTTAGAACCAACAAAGAATCTAGCTAATCTAATCTAACAAATGTAAAACAAAATATAGTTACTAACACCATAACTAAAGTAAACATGAGAAAAAATACATAAAGTCAGCCCCTTCCCCTTAGTGTGAAAACATTCAAAATCTATTTGTATTACAACACTAGCTCACTGTTTACTGTGGTTGGATTGTTAGATGTGAGAAGATGAAGGATGTCAGCTGTGGAAAGTGGAGCGAAACAAGAGAGAGATAGGAGGAGGAGAAGGATGTCTGGTGGGAAAAGTACAGGTAGGTAGAAAGGATTGGTGGATTTTGTCAACCTTCTCTTCAAAGAAGGTTACAAAATGTTCCAGACTGAGAATAGTGGGTGGACAGGGTGGAGGGAGAGAAGATGGAGAAGGGCTTACACGGGTCAGGTGCCTAAGCTTCCAGGCTCTCCTTGTAAAAGGATGATTTTGCAGTAGTTACTTCCACTGAAAATCAAGAAAAGAGAGCACAGTTAGCACTGAGATCATTGAGTGGAAAAGAAGGGAGGGAGAATATGGTCAGAAAAAAGCCACGAGGAGTAACTGTCAGATCCAAAGCAGGGGCAGGTCTGCTGAACATTAGCTCCAATGTGTTACCTGCCCTGTGCATTGGTTAAAGGTGAAATCAAATGAAGATAGAAGTTGGAGGAGACATGATGGCTGCGGTTTCTCAGATGGAAGGTTGAAATTGCCAATAAGAATAAGTGAAGATTGATATCTCAGAAAGGTTTTATATTTAATTTGTTATTTCTATTATAATTAATATTTTAATGATATTATATATATATATATATGTGTGTTATCTGTGATATGTAATCCAGTGCTTATATCAAGCTGAAACCAATACCCAGCCAAATATCAGATGTGCAGCTCTGTTTTTTTTTGTTCTGTCTGCAGAGAGCTAAGTTTGACTCAGGTGAAACAGGCAGTCAGTAATGCCCTACAGATGGAAAAACAATACCCAGATATCATTGCTGGCTTTGATCTGGTGAGAGTCCATTCTTGTGTTCATTCTTATGTGTGTACAAAACATTTTCATACCCTTAGACATTTCAACATTTTTTCACATTACACCACATATTTAAATGTACTTTATTGGGATGTTATGTGATAAAACACAAAGTAGCAAGTAATTATGTAGTAATTATAAATACAAATCTGGAAGGTGAGGCATGCATTTCTTTTCAAATCCCTGTTCTGATACCCCTAAATAAAATCCAGTCAGACCAACAGCCTTTAGAATCACCTAATAAGTAAATAGTCACCTGTGTGTAATTTATTCTCAGTATATACAGCTTTTCTGTGAAGGCCTCAGATGTTTATTAGTTTATTAGAAAATATTAGTGATCAAACAGCATCATGAAAAGCAAGACCGGTCAGGTATAATGCTGTAAAATGTAAAGTCTGAAGGTTAGATAATAAAAAACATCCCAAACTATGAACATCTCACAGAGCACTGTTCAATCAAGCATGTGAAAATGCAAAGAGTATAGCACAACAGCAAACCTACCAAGATATGAGAGTCCAGGCAAAGAGAGCACTAATTATGCAAGCAGCCAAAAGGCCCATGGACACTCTGGAGGAGCTGCAGAGATCCACAGATCAGGTGGGAAAATCTGTCCACAGGAAACTATTAGTGGTGTTCTCCACAAATCTGGCATTTATGGAAGAACAACAAGAAGACAGATATTTTTTAAAACAAGCCCAAAGTAAAGTATATAATTTGTAGAAAATTCTGTTCTGGTCAGAGGAGAACAAATTTGAACTCTATGTGTGGTAGAAAACTAACAGGGCACATCAACCTGGACACACCATCCCCACCGTGAAACATGGTGGTGGCAGCATCATACTTTTTGGATGCTTTTGATTTATACTTTGTTCCTGTTTTAACCTTTTTATTTATTTATTTATTTTATTTCTGTGAAGCTGCTCTGTGACAACTTCAGTTGTGAAGAGCGCTATACAAATAAATGTTGATTTGATTTGATGCTTTTCTTCAGCAGAGACAGGAAAGCTTGTCAGAGTTGATGGGAAGATGGATGGAGCCAAATATAGGGCAATCCAGGAGGAAAACCTGTTAGTCTATAAAAGATTTGAGACAGGCATAGCTTCACTTTTCAGCAGGATAATGACCATAAACATTCAGCCACAGCTACAATGGACTGGTTTAGATAACACTGTAAAGAAGAATTGGACAAAATGTTCTGCCACTAGATGTTCAAAGACCTCAAAAGAATTACAGCTATAAATGCAGGAAAATGTGGTCTAAAATATTGACTCTGAATACAAATGCAGACCACACTTTTCAGATTTATATTTATTGAACTTTTTGAAACTATGTATTTTTTTTCACCCCACATTTACTTGTTACTTTGTGTTGATCTAACACAAAATCCCCCAAAATACATTTAAGTTTGTGGTGTAATGGGAAAAAATGTGGAATTGGTCAAGGAGTATAAATACTTTTTTCAAGGCATGGTACAAATCTCACCAGACTTTGTTTGTATTATAGTGTGAGCTTTGGAGTTTGTTTTGTTGTAGGTAGGATGAGAGGATGGTGGAAAACCCCTTTGGTATTTTCGAGAAGCTTTGTCAGTCCCTGCAGAGCTTAAGGCCAACCTTTCCTATTTTTTTCATGCAGGCGAGACAGGTGAGTTCTCTAAACCAGAGGTTCCCAACCTTGTACAACTTGGGACCCAATTAAACCACCACAAAATGTTCCACAGCACACACTGAAATTTGATCAAATGTTAAAATTTGAAGAAATATGGCTGTATAAATTTTTCAGTGAAATAAATGAAATTCAACCAAGCTAAAGGATATAGTATGATTATAAAAAATTGTCTCTGTAACTAAAAGTGATTTCAAATCTATGTCATATGGATGGGTGACAGTAGCAGTCATTTGGACATTAAAAACATTATTTATGTTGCTGGTGCACTGATTTTTTTTAGTGGGATACAGGCTCAGTATCAGTGTGACAGCAGGCTGTGAGTGTGAGAGAGTGTGATTGAGAGTAGAATACAAGCTCAGTGTTAATGTCAGAGCAGGCTGTGAGTGAGTGTGAGTGTGGGCAAGTGTAAGTGTAGGATACAGGCTCAGTGTTAATGTTAGAGCAAGTTGAGAGTGAGTGTGAGAGAGTGTGATTGAGAGTTGGATTAAGGCTCAGTGTTAATGTGAGAGTAGGCTGTGAGTATGAGCAAATGTGAGTGTAAGAGAGTAGGAGCAAATGTAATATACAGCCTCAATGTTAATGTAAAAGCAGGCTGCGAGTGTGAATGTGAGAGAGTGTGAGTGTAGGAATACAGACTCAGTGTTAATGTGACTGCAGTCTGTGAGTATGAGCAAGTGAGCATGGGCGAGTGTGAGTGAGCGAGGGTGTGTGAGTGAGTGTGGCAGTGTGTGAGTGTGAGTGAGTGAGTAATTGTAGGAATACAGGCTGTGTTAATTTGTCAGCAGGCTGAGAGTGAGAGATTTAATGTAGGAACTGCTCTAAAATATATCTTTTATTTTCCTTTATTGTGCAATGCTTGGATTGCAGGATTGTTCTGGATGCTCTATTATTCAACTCTGATTGTATTGGACATGGTTTTGCATTGGCACACCATCCACTAGCAAAGGAGCTCTCTAGAAAGAGGGGTGTGCCAGTGGAATTGTGGCCCATGATAGGTCACATTTATTTTTCCCTCTGAAGTACAAATGGTACATTGTGGACGAGCTGAGAGATAAAGCAGCAGCATCTGCAAGATACTCTTAATATAATATTGATTAAAAACTATCAGAATCAGAATGAAGAAACAAATTACCTTATTTTTATAGAACCGTGAAGGATGCAAAAGGCAAAACAGATGTTTATGGTTACAAATTATTAAACAGATAGATTGGACTGATGGAATCATCCAGAATTCTCATCTCTGCAGAGCTCTTTCATATCAGGGGTTTAACTTCATTCCAATTACTTTAAATACACATGTGAAACATATTGTTGGTACCCCTCAGTTAATGAAAGAACAACCCACAATGGTCACAGAAATAACTTGAATCTGATATAAGTAATAAATAAAATTTCTATGCAAATTAACCAATGAAAGTCAGACTTTTCAACCATGCTTCCACAGGATTGTTTTAAAAAATAAACACATGAAAAAAATGATGGCACCCTTTACTTAATTTTTTGTTGCACAACCTTTTGAGGCAATCACTACAATCAAGTGATTCCTGTAACTGTCAATAAGACTTCTGCACCTCTCAGCAGGTATTCTGGCCCACTCCTCATCAGCAAACTGCTCCAAGTGTTTCAGGTTTGCAGGTTTTCCACACGGCATGTTTCAGGTCCTTCCAAAGATGCACAATAAGATTTCGATCAGGGCTCATAGAAGGCCACTTCAGAACAGTCCAATGTTTTCCTCTTAGCCATCCTTGGGTATTTAGCTGTGTGTTTTGGGTTATTGTCCTGCTGCAAGACCCACAACCTGTGACTGAGAACAAGCTTTTTTGACACTGGGCAGCACATTTCTCTCTAGAATCCCTTAATAGTATTGAGATTTCATTGTACCCTGCACAGATTGAAGACACCCTGTGCCAGATGCAACAAGCAGCTCCAGGATATAACAGAGCCTCCTTCATGTTTCACAGTAGGGACTGTGTTCTTTTCTTGATATGCTTAATTTTTCTGTCTGTAAACATAGAAGGTCAGATGGTCTACAAGCAGAGCTGCGTGCGCTAGGCCTGCTAAGATCCGTGGTGTTTCCTGAGCCGGCTGGCTGGAAGAAGGCTCCCCGTAAGCGATGAGCAAGGAGCCAGAAGCGTGGCAAGAGAGCCGGAGTCTGCGCTAAGTTAATGGCTAACAGCAGCCGTTTACATCATAGCTGTTTACATCATAGCAGTGTATGTAGCACCTAGCGCTAATGCCAGTGCTAATACTAACGCGCTCTGTGAACTATACAGTTCTGTCAGTAAACTCCAGAACTCACAGATTTTCCCACCCATTGGGCTAACGTGCTGGATCTTGCTTACACAAACATTCCCGGTGTGTACAGAGCAGAGCGCCGCCCCCAGACCACATCTCTGATTTGCTCATCCCTACATACAGACCTCTCATCAGACATGCCAAATCAAAACAGAAGCAAGTGACAACCTGGCCTCCAGGAGCCATCTCTGCTCTTCAGGACTGTTTTGAACACACTGACTAGGAAATGTTCAGAGAGGCTGCCACATCTGATGACCCCATCAACCTTGAGGAGTACACAGAATCAGTGACTGTCTACATCAGCAAGTGCATTGATGATGTTACTGTCTCCAAAACCATCACAACATGCCCCAACCATAAGCCGTGGATGACTGCAGAGGTGCGTGTGCTGCTGAGGTACCAGGACAAGGCCTTCAAGCTCCGCCAAGCTCTCCCGGGGCATCAGAGAGGCAAAGCACACCTACACAAAGAAGATCCACAACCACTTCCATGACACTGTTGACACGCGGCGCATGTCAGGGCATCCAGACCATCACCAACTACAAGCTTCCTTCACCTGCTTGTAATAGAGATGTCTCCCTTCCAGATGCGCTGAACACCTTCTACGCACCTTCTAAGGCAGCACAAAACTGTACGACAGCAAGGAAGACCACACCTCCTCCAAACGATCAGGTGCTGCACCTGTCCTCAGCTGATGTGCGGAAAACTCTACTCAGAGTCAACCCACGGAAAGCCCCTGGACCAGAAGCATACCTGGCAGAGTGCTCAGAGGATGTGCAGAACAGCTCACTGACTCCCACTGCAGTTTGCATATCGTCCAAATGACACTGATGACACAACTGTCTTTGGCCTCATCAGCAAGAACAACAAGTCAGCATACAGAGAGGAGGTACAGTGGACTGGTGCAACAACAACAACTTATCTCTAAACATTGACAAAACCAAAGAAATGGTTGTTGACTTCAGGAGAGCACTAGATAACCACCACCCGCTGAACATCAACGGCTCTGCTGTGGAAATTGTGAAAAACACCAAGTTCCTCTGTGTTCACATAGCAGAGAAGCTCACCTGGTCCCTCAACACCAGCTCCATTACCAAGAAAGCCCAGCAGAGCCTCTACTTCCTGCGGAGACTGAGGAAAGCACATCTTCCACCACCCATCCTCACCATGTTGTACAGAGGGACTATAGAGAGCATCTTGAGCACCTGCATTACCGTCTTGTTTGAGAACTGCACCATTACGGATTGCAAGACCCTACTGCGGATAGTGAGGACAGCTGAGAAGATCATTGGAGTCTCTCTCCCCTCCATCACTGACATTTTCACCTCTCGCTGCATCCGCAAAGCCACCAGCATTGTGGAAGACCCAACCAACTGTTCACACAGTCTCTTCACTCTGATGCCGTCTGGCAGAAGCTACCGAAGCATCCGAGCCTCCACCACCATACTATGCAACAGCTTTGTCCACCAGGTAGTCAGACTCCTCAATGCACAGAGACAGAGCTGAATGGTATGCTAGATGGTATGGAGTGCTCTCTCGGGCACAGTGACAAATTGTTCTTTTGGTGTGTAAGAGGGACTCCCCTTCCCAAGGACTATTACAAAATACTAATGAATAGAAATACTAGAAAATTGATTTTTGAACTATGTTGGGTTACAAGTTCACCTCATTTTCCGCTTTTCAAGACTAATGTCTTGAATAACAAAAAATTTGCAACACAAACATGTTTATAATTGTGACAAAATAGTAATTCTTCCGACAACGTAGCATAATGGAGTGTGAGAGTCTGTCTGGCAGTCTGTCTTTCCAACATATCCATCAAACAATCGAGACAGGAAAATTCTCTCACAATCTCTCTGTCCTGGCGATCACTTAAAATACTCCAAACAACAGGAGGAATTTAAACAATTCATATAAAGATTGTACTTTGGCAAAGACATATGAAACCTCAAAAATAAAAACAAAGCAATGTCCAAATTCAGGCTGGTAGACCCATCAGACCTTCCAGTGGACCAACCCCTACCTAACACCAACTTGCCAAGATTGTCCTTGAAAAAGAAAAGAAAAAAAAACCAAACAGAAAGAATAACTCATCATTATTCTCCAGAAAGTTAAAACCAGATAGAGGTATACATTTAAGTACTTAAACAAACTTTAATTATGTCTTACTAAGATTATCATTACCCTCCAAACATTGTCAATCTATATCTCAAATTACATGACATTGAACAAAATTCAATACAATAATTTATACATTAATGTAGCCCACTGCAACTCCTCAGCAATGTTGACTGTCAGCGTCATATCAATGATAAGTTGAATCTTGACGCATTATCACAGCATCCTTGCTCAAAGTTCTCCAGTCCATTCTAATTGTCCATCTTTGCATATCTGAAAAGCCAACCACCCATAAGAGTGACCTTCCCCATATTGTTCTGAAAGGAGAGAAAAGAAACCACCAACCAGTATCTTTGCAAAAACATCAAATACAGATTAATACTTTATAAGTAAATGAGAAATTCACAGTATCATACTTTCACATTATTCCAAGTTATTATATTTTCCATTCCCCCCCTTTTTATCATACTACTCTATATTAAGAAACCATTGAAGAACTGAATAATAATAAAGAATAAATGGTAAGTTTATAATAAGATTAAATAGTCAAAATGCATATTTTCTGGATGTCAGCCATATGTAGTAGTGGCATCTGAACCTGATCACCAGGCATCACAACTCCAACCCTTCTCAATAGGATAGGATAGGATAGGATAGGATAGGATAGAACTTTATTGATCCCTTGGGAGGATTCCCTCAGGGAAATTAAGGTTCCAGCTGCAGCATAAGTACAAAAGAAGTAGAGAAAGACATAATTTAGTAACACTATATAAATATAAAGAATATGTAATATAGAGAATATATTACAATATACAATATATGTAAATAGTGCAAAATAGACTATGAGAAAAAGAGAAAAAGTCCAGTAGGAGGGGGTATTGCACATTAATATTATTATTGCACTTGAACAGTGTATTGCACCAAGTCCAGTTGTGTTGTGGGTTGTGAGTTACTGATTGTTCCTACCCGTTACCATCCTCCATCCTCCTGTTAGCACTCCCCCCAGAGAGGAGTTGTACAGTCTGATGGTGTGCGGGACAAACGAGTTTTTAAGTCCTGCACTTGGGAAGGAGCAGTCTCACTGAACAGGCTCCTCTGGTGGCTGATGACAGTATGCAGAGGGTGACTGGCATTGTCCATAATGTCCAGTAGTTTTTTCAGAGTCCTCTTCTCTGCCACTGACACCAGAGAGTCCAGCTTTGTGCCAACCACAGAGCCAGCCTGCCTGATCAGTTTGTCCAGCATGTGTGTCTTCTTGGATATGCTGCCCCCCCAACACACCACAGTGTAGAACAGGACACTGTCGACCACGGACTGATGAAACATCCACAAGAGTTGCCTTATCATTCCAAACCCACCAAAAATCTTTGAAATTCCCTATAGTTACATTTCCTGGTGTCACATACCTATCTTGTTCTTGTCCTGTCTGGTCTTTGTTTTGTTTATCTCCCCTCATGTTTCAGAGCACATGTCATGTCTCCGCCCATTCCCAGCTATTTCTCATGTCCAGGTGTTTCTTATCATGTCTCATTGTTCAAGTCTGACTGATCAAGTCCTGCTGTTTGAGTCCTCCTTGTCAGTCATCTTGTCTACTTGTCTTGTCAACATGTCTCGTTGGTAGTCGTGATAGTTATTGTAAGTTGTCCGTGTAATCTGTTAATAAATCTACATCCCTTAGTTAACTGCTGAAACCATAAGTTTCTCTTTGCCTATGGATCTGAGATTTGTAATGCATATGCATATGATCAAATCCATATGCCTTCCACTCCATTTCTCTCTTCTGTAATATGCAGTAATGGTCAGTCTTGTCGTCTGATGTCAAGTCAGAGTCAAAAAATTCATCTGTCTAATCTGAGGTTATCATAAATCTGAACTATCATAAATGGGTCTGAATCACTTTCCACCCACATCTGCTTTTAATTTTCATAAATCTCCTACTTTCTGAAGTCCTGTCTTCAACATAGATTGTAAAGTTGTAATTACTGCTTCCTTATTGTTTTAAAGACGTCATATCAGGTGTCTGTGTTACCTTTACAACTTTCCCGGAAGTCATCACTGTTTGATTAGTAAAAATTATATCTTATACTCTGTTCCATTATCTGAGGATATTTTATCTGTAAATCCTCATCTCCTGGTGACTTCCCTACTTAAAACCATAGCAACAGATCAAGAATCTTTTTCACTTATCTTTGTATGTGGTTAAGTTTTCTGAGGGTCTCTTAGTCCTGTTCTTTCTGATCATTCTCCTTTTTCCTGTATAGCTCCACTTGAAGGGCTACCTGATCTGTATAAACACTCTTTGTCATACTTTTAAGATCAACCACCTCTGCTAGTTTGCTCCTCACTGGCAGGGACGGCTCCTTTTGTCCTCAAGATTGACTGTTCCATTTGATTAAGGTCTGGGTCATTTCCTGTGACATTTTTCCACACTTGATGTCCACTGGATGTCCGTTTTTTAGGTGTGTTCTCTTTTCTGGATTGTAATCCGTATCTCAATTCTGATCTTCTACAGGCTTCTTTCTGCAATTCTTTCTTCTGTAACCATAGCTCCTTTGTTTTTGTTTTTTTAAGCAGATAGGTACATCCAAGTACAACAGACATTAGACTATACTTCTATCCACTTCTTGGAAAAGCCCACCTTCTGGCCTCATGTCATCTTGTACTGGAGACCCCAGGAAAGAATCCTCTTGAAAACCAACTTCTATTATTTGGTCCACCTCATCTCTAATTTGATAACTCCCTTCCTGACTGATCACTGGGAACTGAGGATAGACTTCTTTAAACTTCATCTCCTTCTCATAAGGTGGGGGCCTCTTCATGGATCCATATGTGAGAAAAGTGCATTGACATCTGTCATTAGTTTTTCTGTTTCCATTGCATTTTTCCAATTTCTTCTTCACCTTTGACTCTCTTTTGTGGCTTTAATTAGTTTCTGTCCCTCATTTTAAACTGAAGAATGTCATGCTCTACTTGTCTCTTTTCATTTTGTTTTTCTTTCTTTTCCTTTCCTTTCCTCCCGTTCTTCTGTTCAGCTTTGTAAATTGACACAAGGTTGTTGGTAACCACTATTAACCAACATTGGTGTTTGTTAACCACTATTTATCACTAACTGCTAACCACTACTACTATTATATAATCAGCATATAATGTTATTATAATATGATAAATTTATCAAAGTCAGAGGAACAAAAAATGAAATAGCAAAGTCCAGCACTAAGTGACCTATATTTCTATGCAACAAAATCCCCTACAAATAAGAGAAAGCCACATTCTTCAGAAAGTTTAAAAAATGATATACTTTTATAAGAACCCAACTGGCACCAAATAATCACAATATTAAATTTCTTATGCAACTAATAAAAAAAAAATACAGAAACAAGGAAACTCAGATGTATAATTCTAACCAAAATTTAAATCAATGTGTGTGTTTCATTAATTACTTAAATGTAATGACATTAATCTGTTGCCAAGCCTTTATTTTATTTTAGAATTTTCAGTGGATTAAAATGTACGTAAACTAAATATAAATCAACAATAATACTTCATCATCGTCTTTTTCCGCTTAACCGGGGCCAGGATGCCCAGACCTCCCTCTCCCCGACACCTCAGCCAGCTCCCCAGGAGGGACACCGAGGTGTTCCCAGGCCAGCCGAGAGACATAGTCCCTCCAGCGTGTCCTGGGTCTACCCCGTGGTCTCCCCCCGGTGGGACGTGCCTGGAACACCTCCCCAGTGAGACGTCCAGGGGGCATCCGAAAAAGATGCCCGAGCCACCTCAACTGGTTCCTCTCGATGTAGAGGAGCAGTGGCTCTACTCCAAGCCGAGGATCTCACCTTATCTCTAAGGGAGCGCCTGGCCACCCTACAGAGGAAATTCATTTTGGCCGCTTGTATCCACGATCTTGTCCTTTCAGTCATTCCCCACAGCTCATGACCATAGGTGAGGGTAGGAATGTAGATTGACCGATAAATCGAGAGCTTCGCCTTTTGGCTCAGCTCCTTCTTTACCACAGATCCGCTTGTCAATCACACACTCCGTCCCACTTGGGGCATGACAACTCCATCGATCTGGAGAGGGCAAGCCACCATCTTCCGGTCAAGAACCATGGCCTCATATTTGGAGGTGCTGATTCGCATCCCAGCCGCTTCACACTAGCTCCAGTGCCTGATGAAGGCAAAAAGCAGAGATGATATCCTGTGGTTCCCAAACCGGACACCCTCCAGCCCCTGGCTGAGCCTAGAAATTCTGTCCATAAAGATCATGAACAGAACCGGTGACAAAGGGCAGCCCTGCCGGAGTCCAACATGCACCAGAAACAGGCCCGATTTTGCCAACATGGCCTGATAGATCTTCTTCTTCAGCTTGACGGCATCCCTTACTTCTGGTGTCCACCAGAGGGCTTGGGGATTGCCGCCACGGCAGGCACCGTCGACAAAACGCCCACAGCTCCAGACGGCCACGTCATCGATGGAGGCCGAGAACCTGGTCCACTCGAACTCAATGTCCCAAGCCTCCCCAGGTAGCTGTGAGAAACTCTCCCGGAGGTGGGAGTTGAAAGCTTCTCTTACAGGGGGCTCAGCCAGATGTTCCCAGCACACCCGAAGAATATGTTTTGGCCTGCCAGGTCTCTCCAGCGGATCCAACTCATCACCAGGTAGTGATCGGTTGACAGCTCTGCCCCTCTCTTCACCCGAGTGTCCAAGACATAGGGCCGGAGATTGTGCCATGTGCACTTGTGGACACCCCTATGCTCGAACATGGTATTGTGTATTTTCATGACTATTTACATTGTAGATTCTCACTGAAGGCATCAAAACTATGAATGAACATGTGGAGTTATGTACTTAACAAAAAAGGTGAAATAACTGAAAACATGTTTTATATTCTAGTTTCTTCAAAATAGCCACCCTTTTATCTGATTACTGCTTTGCACACTCTTAGCATTCTCTCAATGAGCCACCTCTGGGAACTCCTTCAAGACTGTTGGAAAATCATTTCATGTGACTAACTCTAACTAACATGTTTTCAGTTATTCCACCTTTTTTTCACCAGGACGGTCCTCCATTAAAATCAGTGTTAACCCAGTCATCAAGAACATTTTCAAGTTCAGTCCATCTGCTTTTATGTCCTCTGAAAGCCTTTCTAGTCTTTTGGCATTGAATGAGCTCTTCCTGCTGCTGTCTCCAGCACTGAACCATTGATTCATTCGTGCTGCAGCTCTATTTCCTTCCTGTACTGCCAGATCGATGGCCTTCAACTTAAATGTGGCATTATATGCACTTCTTTGTGTGGTTTCCATGATGAGGGGGTATGGGTTTAAAAGAAAATTCTCTTGCATGTGCTAACTGAAAATCAGTGTCTTCTTCTTTGTTTTCCAACTTTGACTTTCCAGCTTTTTCACTTTCTTCGCTCCCTGGCGCCCCCTGCCAGGGGGCGTCGTGCCTGCTGCTTGCATGTGCTCAGAGAAAATAAACATCTTCTTCTGTGTTTCCAACTGTGTTTCCACACCTCATCATAAGCCGCATGGTTTAAAGCATAGACACATCACAAATTACATATAATAACATAGAGATGGTCGCGCTCCCTCACACACACACACACACACACACACACACACACACATACACACACAAATCGCCATTCCACACACAGGCTGAGAAAAAAAGCTTTTAGTAAAATTATCATCTCTTTCCAAAAACTTAATAACTCAATCCTAAAAAAACTCAATGTCAAATTATTAATAATTTCCCTCAGCATCCTTTATCTTTTTTTTTCCTCTTTGTCTCTCTCTATTATAGTTTTTCTATGTTTCACTTCCCTTTTCACTGACAAAATTCTAAATTTTCCTTTATTTTTCTCTTTAACTTCTTTATTCCTATTCCTTAATTATTGTACACCATTATCTATGTTTTGTCCAAATTTACTCATTGGGCCCAAAGACATACCATTTTAACTTTTAATATAAGTCAGAGGATCTCCATACCATCCATGATTTCTTAAAATGCTAATAAAAATAGCATTTTCTATTAGAAAATATATACTATTTATAAATAATAGTAGAAAATAGATTTGTGATACTTTGTCTGATACTTTTTTTTTGTTTGCGTGTATTTGTGTTTGTGAACCACTATTTCAAGGTTCAAGGCTCAAGGTTCATTTATTTGTCACACACATAGTTATACACAGTTCAACCTGAAGTAAAATGTTATTTTGCGACTCTCTGCACACACAGATCAATAAGGAAATAAGTGAGAAAGTAGGGAGAAGATAAACAGAATAAATATGTCTTTGTATTTACAAGGTAAAAAATAAAAGTATAAAAATAAAGGTATTCCTGAGAATAAATAAATAAATAACTCTAAAAGAGTTCCCCATAAGGATGGTCTCAGTAGTGCAGGAGAAGAAGTTCTGAAGTACCTTTAAGGGGAGTCTGAAGTCCCTAAGGCATCTAAGGTAGTAGAGACGCTGTGAGGCTTTCTTTGCCAGGATGTTGACATGGCAAGACCATGTCAGGTCTTGCGAGATGTGGACTCAAAGGTATTTGAAGCTTTCTACACTCTCTACTGCTGCACAATTGATACATACAGGTCCTTGGTTTTGTTGATGTTGAGCAGGAGATTGTTGCCCAGACACCAGGCATACAGTCTCCTCCAGGTAGGCCTTCTCCTTGTTGTCAGAGATCAGGCCCATCACAACCGTGTCATCAGCAAACTTAGCAATTTTGTTGGAGCCTGAAGTGGTCACACAGTAGTGGGTGTACAAGGAGTACAGTAATGGTGATAGAACACAGAGTAGCTGAGGGTGACAGTGGGTTAGACATGGTTTTCCACCTGCACTGCTTGTGGTCTTTCAGTCACACAGCGATGGGTGTAGTCTCAGATCTACCAGCTTGGTAGTGATTTTGGAAGTGTTAAATGCTGAACTGTAGTCAACAAACAGCATTCTGACATAACTATTCCTGTGTCCAGATGTGACAGTGTGGTATGGAACAGATGTGTAATGGCATAATCTGTAGAGTGGTTCTGGCGATATGCAAACTGTAATGGGTCCAGAGAATCTGGTTGTGATGAAGTGATGAAATCCCTGACCAGCTTTTCAAAGCACTTCACCACAACTGATGTGAGGGGCACAGGGCAATAGTCGTTGAGACAGGCTGGCTGTGGTTTCTTCGGGAGAGCAGAGCAGGGAATAAAGAATCTAAAAGCTGCAAGTAACTTGATGGGTCATGTCTCTGTGTGTGCTGAATATAATCTACGTAGTTATACCTGGTGTCAGAAGCTGGCAGTGTAGTCAGTGTTTAACAGGAACAGTGAGTGAAGTGGAACAACCCCAGAATCATTTAGCAACTCTAGAAGCATTTCAGCAATATTGTGTAGGTAGATACAATGTCATATTTGCGAGAGCCCAGTTCAATTTCAGAAGCCAAGAAGATGGTGAGAGTGCAGAGGCATTTATCACAGCAGTACATAAGCTCACAGAGCAGTGTAACTTTGGCTCACCGAAAGAAGACAGAATCAGGGACAGAACTGTTGTGGGAATCAGAGACCACAGATTGTCTGAACTTCTGCATTTATATCCTGATTTAACAAAAAACTGTGAAAAAAGCAACAAGCTGTACTGCATGGCCCGAATAATACAGGAACAGCTAAGGGCATTAATGTGGATACCATAAGAGGAAAAGTGGGACACAAAAAGATGTTTCAAAACCCAAAGTATGAAAAATACAACAGAAAAAATGTCCAAAAAGTAAACAGCATCAGTACCAAAAAGACTGTGGCAGATGTGGTGCAGTAAAAAAGCATGCATGGACAGATTGTCCAGCTAGAGTTGCTGAATGCCATAAATGTCACAAAAAAGGGCACTTTGCAGCTGCATAACATGCATCCAAAATGGACTTTGTGTCTCAGGGAAAATGTGAATGGCTTCAAATGTGCATGGTTTCTCCCCTTCCGAGCTGCTTATGGGGAGACACTTGTGCACTACACTACCCCAACCTCTTGGAAATTTGACTCCAGCATGGGCTGATCTACAGAACTTCCGGAAGAAAGATCAAGCAGTGCGAGAGTGGCAAGCATCACTAACCGACCTACATTTCTGCAACAAGAATATTTTTCCAAAAACCCAACTGTCACCAGATAATCACAGTATTAATTTTTTATGTAACTAATTAAAATAAACCATTGCAGTCCTCCACCATGAAATCCAGCCATCAAACATCCACCATCAAACAGGTATCATTATCACAAAGACTCCAATTTATCTCACTCCAATGACTCATTTATGTTCATTTTTATTTATCCATGCTTGTTCACATAAACATCTTCATAGGTTCTTCACTTCTCATTAAACCAAACATCCCCCTTTTGCTTTTTGCTTTTTATATATACACACATATATAAGAGGTCATGAATTTAATTGATTTGAAAAATCCCCTGAGAGGCTCATGAAGTTTTATTTTATTTATTCATTTATTTATTTATCAAAGACCTCCTCTTTGGATCATAGGATTAATCTAAATACAATCCCTTAAAAAGATCCTTATTCTTATTCTTACGTCTCTTTTTCTCATCCCCAACATTTCTCTTTATTCAGTATAGACACTAATGAGGTATCTTACTGAAATACATTTACCAAGTTTTGGACAGACTGACAATTCTACCTTTGTATAAGAAGGTTTTGTATAATGTAGTCTTTGAATGAATAATCAAAATACCAGGCAAGCAGTACAAGTCTTGAAATAACATGTAGTATAAAAGTTGTTCATGTCAATAAGCATGACATTAATGAGTCACATGGCACCAATCTGTAAACCATGTAATAACATTGTAATAGCATTTTAATTGATCTTTAAGTGTTTTGAGTGCTAAAGTGCCCCTAAAAGGAGCTTATACAAATTGGAGTTCCAAATTGTACAAATTTAGTTTAGATATTATCTGACCAATTCTGAGTTATATCAAAATAAATCTAGCAATACAATGCCACAATAATTAATTGACTGATCCACAACACTAAGCAAAAAAAAAAAGAAAAAAGATGTTTATGACCAAGAGAGGCCAATGAGTGTTGTCAGGCCAAGATTAAAAAGGTCAGATTTTTTTCTGGATTTAAAATCCACTAGTTTGAAAAAGACAGTTATGAATCACCAATAAAAAGAAAACTGTGCCATTTTGAAGTAAACATGTATAGGCACATTTTTTGGCACACTGTAATACAATAGATATTTGGTGAAAATTGTAAAAAAAAGAGAAAAAAAGATTGTAATTTTGTATTTTGTAATATTATAATGACATGAAATAATATTCTTTTTGAAACAGTGCCCTCCAGTGATAAATCATTGGAAATTTGACTGGTTGTTAAAAATGGTTGCAAATATACACCATTCAAGTTTCATTATGATTGATATTCATATTTATTTTTGTTAAGCCTGTCAAAAGGCTTGCTGAATACTTATTGGCTAATGGCAACCACAATTTTCAACATATCTAATTGTTCTTATAGAACCCCTTGTATTCTGGACAAAATTTCTGTATGATATGATGTATAGATGCAGAGAAAATGCCATTTTTTTTGTTGCTTTGCCCCCTAATTACATTTACACACAAAAATTGAATGGCACAACAATTGTCAGGCCAAGAATAAAAATGTTAGATTTTTTTCTGGATTTAAAATCCAAAGACTAGTTCAAAAAAAGACAGGTAAATTGAATTGCTACCCCAGAATGTGTTACTGAATAAGCCTGTGAAGTTGATTCTTGAGTGTCAGATTTAAATTTTTATTCTGAATAGTTTAGAAATTATTTATTGGAATTTTATTGGAAGTTTAGAGACAATCTGACCAATGCTTGCAATTGCAATCTAGCAATGCAATGCATTAATTGGAATAAATTGATTGATCCACTTGACACTGAGTATAGAATTCAACATGCTTTTGATAATCACTTACCAAGAGAGCCCACAGAGTGTTGTCTGACCAAGTTTGCAAAGACTGGATCAAAATCCAGAGAGCAGTTTGAAAAGGAGTGTCTTCAAATAGTTGGATTACAAAAAACTGCAATTTTGTTATAAACATGTATTCACATAATTGTTCAGCACAGTGCAATACAAAGGAATTTTGGTGAAAATTGTAATAATAATGTAATATCTTTGTAATAACATGTAATAATATATGTAATAATATGTTAAGTTTTTGAAATAGCATAGTGTCTATGCACTGTATACAAGTGAGACCCAGAATGTGACCCATTCATGGGACAGAGGCAACATTATGTGTAGTGTGTACATGCAGTTGTTAAAGGTAACTTAAAGGACACTTAGAGGAGGAGGAGGGGTTAGCTGCTTTTTAAGGCACCTTCTAGGGTGCAGAAAAGTTCACCTTTGACGATGATTGGAGCTATAGATTATTACTCAGAGGTACACTTTTTGTGCTAATGTTTATGGACACCTCATTTTATAAATATATTCTGATAAGTTACAAATTGTACCCATTGGTGATATAGATGTGCAAATTCACACAGAGCTAGTCTAGACTCTGTAGGGAAGCATTGCAAATAGGACTCTTTGGAATAGACAAACATGAATCTACTGTTATCATGCTTAATGCCAGGCATCAGTTGGAGGGGTCTAAAGCCTTTGGATCAGTGGAATCTAAGCCAATTGGGAGCAATATGTCAGTATGTGACCCATTCCTGGGAGAGGAGCCACATTATGTGCAGTTTGTGTACAATTAAGTACCTGCTAAAATTGGATGGGCTGATAGTGTCCATGTTTTGAACACAACAACAGACTCAAAGACTGATTGAGGCCCCCCACCCCCATCATACATGCCTGTGAGGTTTCAGAGTTAGAGCTGTATATGTGTGATTTTTGCAATATGTGCACCCAAAATGTGTCATTTTCAAGTCAGAAGTTTGTTGAAAATGGTGAACATTTTTAAACATGTCTGTCTCATTATAGTGCATTAGCTTATGTGCATCAACTAAACAGTTGCATTATGCTCATTTTAGGTTTTCAAAATGTGAACAGTGGCTAATAACTGTCATATTTCAGTTGGTATTAGAGAGTCCATTCCTGTAGGTATAAAGGAAGTTTGTGATTGGGCAATTCTAAGACATTTAAGTACCTATTGAAATCTGATTGGCTGGTGGCAGCCATATTTTTTAATCATACTCAAAGATACTGATCCAGGACAGCATATAGAATATCCAAGCTAATTTTCATGTCAGACAATGTTGAATTCCAACATCTTTTGATATTTATTAAAGTTCAAGTTCTTTTGATTTGTTTCACACCAAACTTGTGCAGATTGGGCAAAAACTCAAAAGAAAATAATATGTGTGATTTTCCATGTTATGCTAATTAGCTCAAAATGTATTTGAGCTGGCTGATGGAGTTATTAATTTGTTGTGAATCAATTTTGTTAAAAAAAAATTTTTTTTTGGATAATTACATTCATGCTTCAACTGTTGTTGTAAAATCAGATATGAGACAGTTATATGCAAATTGTAGGACTAGTACAAAATGGGTAACAATACAAATTTATAGAACAATGATAAAAATAAATGTAATATGTATTTGCATAATTGTCAGTCTAATTATAGTGCACTAGCAAATGCCAACTTTATGTGTATCAACTAAACAGTATAAGAGATAAGCACTCCAAATGATGCTCCACCACCACCATTAAGCCAATTGGTGTGGTTTTCATTGTATGGTGAGACCTTTGTACAAAATATCACCCCTTCAAGTTTCATATCTGTATGGCTTATGGTGTCTTCTCGACAACACGCTAATTGTCAAAATTGGGAAAAAGAAGAAGAAAGAAAAAGAAAAATGTTTATATGTGTGTCTTTTGCAAAATGTGCTCCACCCATACATTTAGGCAGGGCCTGGATTCAAAACATTGTTGAAATTCCAATATTTTTTAAAATGATTAATAATTTTTTAAATGCCAGGTTCTTAGTTTGACACAAGATGTATGCAGATTGGGCAATTATTGTTCTATTATGCACTCAAAAGTTTGTGTGCATTTGTATATTATGCAAATAAGATCAAAATCTAAGTGTGCAGAGCTATATGGTTTTTGAGGCTTTTTGGTAGGGCATGAGGTAAGTACTCAAAGTAAAAAAAACAATTTTGCTTCTGGGAGATATTGATTTTTGAAGTTCAACACTTCAATATAGTGCCACCATCAGGCCAATCAGACTGAGCTTGAGTGCCTGAATAGTGGGAGGGATTACCAGTTGACAAAGCTTCATGACCATATGACTTACGCCTGTGCACTCTGCTTCATCCATTTAAAGGGTTGCAAATCCCATTAGGGTAATTACACCAAACTTGGAATAGTTTCTCAAAGTCATATGATGTATGTAAATCTCAAATTTCATCCCAACTGAACAAAGTGAGGCTGAGTTATTAGATGCTCCACCCAGATGGACTGATTGACATTTTGTAGCTTTTTTTGTAAAAACAAAAATCAACAACAAAAAAAAAAACACTAAAAAACAGATTTCAGCATCTTCTGTAATAAGACCCCTAATTAATAGAAACACACAAATCATATCACAGAACTGCCACAAGTCAAATTGAATAGTATCAGTTTGACAAAACACAGCCGCAAACATCAGCACATACATTTTTTGTGGGCTGTTATGCTTTTTAAATTTAAACAGGAGGGCCATGAGATGTAAAATGTTGGAACCTCACTAGATCACACCTGGCATTAAGCATGATGCCACAAAAAAACAACCTTGAAAAACCACATAAACCCACCCAACTTTGTTTCCATATATCACATCCCATCAAATGCACTGCATTTAAAAACACTGATAGAAAAAAACACATAAGGGTAGAATAAATTAAGCATTAATTAATCAATTTACAAAAAGTACAGTATGAAGTCAAGAGTTTAGAGTACAGTATAGACTATTTTTGTAACAGTCTCTGGTCAGTTTGTTTTAAAGAAGGCTGTTTTGCTCAGTGTACATTCTGGACAAGGAAGCTGCCATGGACTTGGCCAGTTGCTCATCCCGTTTGTGCTGAACCTGTGTGAGATGGCACCAGTCGTTATATTCTGGATTGGGCAGGCAGTGGTCCAGCAGCACATCATAATGGCCATTGCTCAGCCAACTTAACCAGATGGCAGGTTTGGCCAAGTCTTCTTCTCCCAGATAGTGCATCATTGTTGAAACGGTAGGGCTTTCGAGACTGCCTCCAGTGGTCAGGTAAATATTGACATTCAGCATTTGAGTCATGGCAAGAAGCTCTAGATAGCCGGCCCAGGCACCATCCTGTGCTGCACTGATCAGAAACTCACCCACATCACCTTCAATGATGGAGCTGAATTCGTCTAGGTGGTCAGCAATGTGGTAAATTGTCTGCTCTCTGAGCTCCTTATGCATGGACTGGTCCCCGTGCACAGCTTTTGACACAGCACGGTAAAGGCAGTTTCCATCTGGGATGATGTGAAAGCGGTATTTCTTCTTATTCTCAAGGTACTTATTCTGCTTTTCCACCTCTGTCAAGTACTGGCTCACCTTCTTGTTAAAACCACTCCTATTGTTAACCATGGCAGTATCTTGGAGAATTTTTAGTTCAAAGTCTGGGTCCTCTACACATTCACATTCTTCTGTCTGCTGTTGTTGTAATTGAACTTGATCTTTGAATGTCAGGATAGCTGTGGGTGAACCTTCTTTACTGTAGCTTGACACAAAACTTTCTGAAGAACCATCTGGAGACATGGCATCATTTGCAATACATATTGGTTTCTCTTCTTGCTCACATATGCTGCAAACATTCCTTCTTGTCAAGCTTTTAAAAACTGACAAATCATCATATATATCATCATTTTTCTTTAAAATATCCAATTTGCAGTTGGTAGGACAATAAAGCTGATTGATTAATCCTGATGTTCTATATGACTCACTTTCTGTGGGAGATCCAAGTGAGTCTAGATGAATTCCTTGCTGCACTATATGAATGGCAATAGACTTTTCCACACCGTCTGGCTGTGTTACGATGATTTCCTCTCTGAAATGGGGCCCCATGGAAGCAGCGGTCTTGAAACAAGTGAAGGGAGGCATATTTCCAGCTCGTTCCACAGTGTTAGCAAAACTTGAGTCTTCTGCTGATGGTTTGCTGCCACTGCTAGTAGAAATGGTAATTAAAATCTTTAGAGAGAAACTAGGGTAGTGTGTGAGGGTGTTGCTCTATATATGCATTTGCCCTTTGCCTCCCTCTTTTATACACTGTGTTATGGAGAGATGACAACACTAGCCAAAAATATTCCTTGTCATGGAAAACGTCATAGCTGTGGGGGCTTCTTCACTCTTTCCACTCTCATTCATGAGCTATTTCTGGGCTTTGCCATCAGAAAAAAATACCTTCCTACATCACCCCATTTATTTTTAGGGGATGACAAAAAAGAAATGGGACACTCCTTCACTGTATATCTAGCCCTATGTGAGCCATAAGCATTCATTTGTTTAATCAAAAGCTGTTGAGTTTAAGATTAATATAAAACTGTTGAGTTTAACGTTAATATAAAGTATTGTATACTACAGTAATAATAATAACAACAACAACAACTCACCATTCAAAAAATAAGACAAACAAAAAGGATACAGGGAAAAAATAACATTGTAAATTAGAATTACGAATATTATATATCACATATTTTCTGATCATCAGTATGCTTTATAACATATATGGTTATATAAAGGTGTGTACAACATGTCTACAGAGTATATGATATCACTTGACAGATCATGGTTAAAAATGAAGGCACACTGTCTGAGTTTAAAATAGCCCTTTGCATAGCTGGCAAACCCCAAGCCATGCTCTAAATACCACATGTCTCACATTTTGTCTATCAACCAGTGCACACTATGCACAAAGTGGGGCAGTCTTTTGTTCCCATGCAAAGAGATCAAAACACTATGTTAAGGTTTATATAATAATAATAAAATAATATAAATAACTAATTCACTGAAAAACAATGTAGACCTGTAGAAAATGCCTGCCAATGCCAATATGCTTATACAGAAGGGTCATAGGGTAATATATGATGGCTATTAATTCATTTGTTCTGTTTCTCTGTGTGATGTTGGATGCCTCAAAAAGGTGTTTTTTTTGTTTTGTTTTGTTTTTATGTGTGACCAGTTGCCAAGGACTGTGAGTGTAAGGTAGTTACATGACAAGTGGCACCAAAAGTTCCAGTGCAAAGAGATTTATTAATGAAATGCCCAAAAAGGGGAACAAAAGCTGATTTAAACAGAATGACGGCTGTACAAGTATGTACATGAGGCAAAACTGCTGCTAACTTTGTTCAGTCAGTTTGCATTGCTTTACATTATTTATCACTTACTAAATCTGTGAGAAGTCACAGAAGAGAAGGGGTTAAGGCACATGTTTTTGAATGCAATCAGAAACTTTCATAAAGAGAGATATTATTCTCAAAACCCCTGACAAAAATGTAAATGATAATCCACAAATTATACATACATCACAAATACGTTTCACTGTTCACAAATAAATACATTTCACTGTGTCTCACGACCTGCCATTTGTACATATACTGTTAAGCTCATAAATATACATTTCTAGTTTTTATACATACATCATTATTTGTATGAGACTGAATGCATTTCTTTTACATTCACTTGCATATTTTTTTAAAAGCTGAAGTCTCTAAATGAAAATTTATTTATAAAATGGTGCATCTGTATTTGTGGATGTTGTTTGATTTTTGTTCATTTACTCTCGAGTATTTTGGGTTTTTGAGACTTTCCTTTCGCATTTTCTGCACCCAACCCACACATAAATGCAACATTCCGCTGAAAACACCGCCGCAAGGGGGGCTGTTTAGTTTCACTGTGGTTGTGAATGGCAGTGCTCCTAGCTTAGAGCTCTGCCACCAGTAACAGCCAGGTATATCTACTACAGATACTTATATTTTTACTCACGGTCGAAGAATTTCCATTTGAAGATGATGAAGATTGACCCCCATTCCACTCTCCTGGCGTGTCTGCCTACTGTCTGCTCATTCATTATTTCTTTTGAAATCAAGGTTAATAAAAAAAAAATTTATACTGGCGTAACTATACAGGACAGTCTTTTTTATTAGATTTTGGCGCATTACTGTGAGGTTTTGATTCAGGGACAAGAGCCATAGTGAGCTCAGGATTCTGAATGATGACAACAATATCTCATTCCCAACTCCCCATCTTATACCAAAAGTACTGGATGGAGCACCATAATTCCAAAGAACACAGTTCCCCTGCTCCACAGCTCAATGCTGGGGGTATTAATACTTTTCTAGATTTCTCAGGGTTTTCTCAACGTCAGCCTATGAAGGACTCCCGCGCCCATCCTCAGGGGAATACAATAGTCCATACTGGGCTGGTAATGCCACTTTTATTAATAAAAGTCTATGTAAAAGTTATTTAGTATAAGTGAAAATCTTCTTCTTCTTTCGGTTGCTTCCTTTAGAGGTCACCACAGAGGATCATCATATTTATGAACCGAATTACAGTTTTGGCACAAATTTTACACCGGATGCCCTTCCTGATGCAACCCTCACCATTTATCCGGGCTTGGGACCAGCACCAGAAGTGCACAAACTACACCCCTAATGGCTGGTTTATTTAGTATCAGTGAAAATCAATCATTATATAAACATTAATTGAAGTGCACAAATAATATCATAGAACTGTAGCAAGGCTAATTAAACAGTATCAATTTGAGACACCCCAACCACAGGCATCTGCAAATAAAAAGTTTTTTCTTCTTGATCAAAAAGGAAAAACGCTTGGCCAGCTGGAGCCAAATGATGAACACACATACTAGCTTGCTCTTCTTCCACCCACTCATTTATACAAATGCCAGACCTACCCCTAAACATTGGATATTTTCTATCTCTAGGGTTATATACCAACCGTTCAGTTACAAGAGCACTACTATTAACTTCAGCCACAAAGGGAGGAATTACACCTGAAGCTACCACTGTTGTGCTGCCCCTTGCTCCTGCCACTCATTATCAACTCTTAAGACACAAATTCTGTAAGCTGTTGTATTTCCTCCTCCATAATTCACTCAGTTGCCATACTGTCAGTACAAAATATGAAACATCAAAAGAAGACATAAAGAATACAAGTCTGTCATTTACTTGGCACACAACCATTGCTTGTGCACCAGCTCCTAAAAGCATACATATCATCTCAAACTATATTGAAACACCATTAACTATTGTTCACAAGAGAAGATGGCATACTCACAACTAGTTATTTTTTTCTGTAATATTATTCTGTAATTTTGGTTATATTTGGTTATTTGGTTGTACTACACTTTTAGATAACCAAAAGTCAGTGAGGATTGAACAGATATTTCACAATATATTACTCAAATTTCCTTACAACCTTTATTTCTTTGGCATTTAACGGAAATGTACACAGTATAACAAAGCATTTTATTTTACAGGCTGTTAATTGTACTGGACATTTTCTAGGTATTTAAACATTTCACATTGTCAGGTGTGCAGAACTTACAGAGGTAGGTGGAGGCGGAAGTACGTGCAGGGTTTTATTTATTAACAGATTGCACAAACTTACTCTAACATCACGATGAGCAAAGACGAGTAGACAAGAAGACTGACAAGGACAGACTCAAACAGTAGAACTTAAATAACATGTAATGATATAACATTATATGAGACGTGATAATTAACACCTGGATTGACAATTCATGAGACACAGCTGGGAATGGGCAGAGACCAGACCAAAACACAGTTGTTAGAAGCAACAAGGACTCTATACATGACACGCATATAATATTTTCATGTTAATTGTATGGCAGAAAATGTTTCTTTCTCTGGTAACTAAAAAAATATGGAATCAAACTTCAACTTTAACTGTAACACAGGAGAAAGTTAGAACTGAAGGTGGAGGAAAACATGAGGGTGCACTGGGAAAGGTGCACATCATAGGCTACAAGACCAGAGTCACTGCGGGGACAGTGCAGAAGCCAAAATGAATTTCTTCTTCAACCGGTTCAACCATCCCATGTACACCCACCTTCTCCTTCACTGCAGACATCTCTACTTCTTTGCTCAATACACCTTCCCCAGTGACCGTACCAGCCCATCCTCCTCTGGTCAACTATTTACACATAATTTGTTAGGGCACACAGGATCACCACACATCTGCTGTAATACTCAGGTGTACTGAAGTAGTGTTAGTTTGATGGTAGACATAATAGTAACAGTAGCAGCTAATTGGGATCTGTGTACATTTCTACATAGTTGGTGATAGCAGGTGTGCAACTAGTCCAGATCCAGTAGCCAGAAAGTAGGCAGCCAATGTGAAATGGTGGCTGAGGAACTCAGGGTCCTTCTCAGATGGGGAATGGGAGCCCAAGGTTAGCATTTCATCAGCCTGGGGGGCTTTATAAGACAAGGTTCTTTCCCCATCTGAAGCCTTCTGAATTCTGAGAACTAGGAAACCACAACTAGGAAACAGGGTAGGAAACCACCACCCTGTGATCTGAATGATTACAATGGGAAATTAGATCTCAGGAGCATATATTTATATGCAAGTAAAAGAATTTCACACTGGTGGCAGCATTTTGAACCAACTGATGTCTCTTTAGGTTCCTGCTTGAACTGCAATTATTTAACCTTGAGGTGATGAAAACATGCAATAGTTTTTCAGCATTGTACAAGGATAGGGGATTTCTTAACATGGAAATATTACAAAGATGAAAAAAGATATTTTGTTCATTTGCATCTGAATCAGTTTATTGGTCAAATGATACATCTGAATCAGTTATGCCACCAAGATTGACTGCAGAACCAGTTATAACAGAGAAATCAGCCAGATTTAACATTATGTCTGATAATTTATTCCTTGCAATTTTGTCATTTTTTAGAAGGAGGAAGTTACACAACATCCAAGATTTTACATTTTGTATGCAGTCTTCCATTTTCTTTAATCTAGGTTTATCACCAGGTTTGGCTGATATGTACTGTTGAGTATTGTCTGCACAACAGTGGAAGATAAAGCTGTCTGTTTATTACTGTGCCTAGGGGTAGCATGTAAAGCTTGAACTGTAGTGGTCCTAAAATACTTTAAAAGCTTAAGTATGTAACCTAAACTAAAAGATGTGTTCAATTGGATTGCATCTATAGAGCAGGTGGCAGAATTTGTGGAGTAAATAATTATCTCTAATTCTAACTGCAGAAGTGGGTGAAAGTTTTCCAACTTTTCTTTATTTATATTTTGTTCTATATCAGCCACACCAGATGACAAACTGTTTGGACTTAATATTATGGGTTGAATTTTCTGTCTAATATTTTCTATTTTGCAACTGAAAAAGTCAATAAAGATATTACTAGTGGAATTTGATGGAATCTGAAATTTTGTCAATTTTGAGATCGTACCAAAGAGTACTCTGGGACTGTTTTTGTTTTTTATATAAATGAGGATGAATAATCTGAGCGAGCTCTAGTGAGAACCATTCTATAATCAATAAGGCTGTAATTTAAAGACGAGTGGAATACTTCCAGCTTGTTTGATCGCCATTTCCACTCTAATCTTCCTGCTGTTTAAATGTATGAGTCTGATCATTATACCATGGGATGATTTTCTTCTATTTCTTCTGTCTCAGTTTACTTAAGTGGTGCTACACTGTCTAAACTTCATTTAAGGTTATTCTGTAAACAGTCAGCTGACTGTCGAACTCTGGGGTCGATAATTCTGGGAGGTGTTCAATAATTTGTTCAGCTGTAGATGATCTTATTGAGCACTTTATGCAATAGCGAGGGGATGTATATACATTCTGGCTAATCTGTAGTTCATAAGAAATTTGATAATGATCTGAGATTGCTGAGGTTTGTCGTAGAATATTTCAGTTATCTATGCAAACAGCCAGGGTCAGAACCAAATCCAGAGTGTAATTACAGTAATGAGTTGGGCAGGTTACATTCTGGATAATACATACAGAGTCTAGGATTGAGGTAAAAGCCTTTTTTAATGGATTGTCTACATTCTCAAAGTGAATGTTAAAATCTCCTAAAATTATTATTTTGTTATTTATATAGGTTTGATGTGTTACTTTTACAATTTGAATATGATGTCTGGATATTGATCACGTTTTTAAGATGTTTTTCTGTGTTTAGCTTTAATTCAGGGCACAGGTCCCACTACTGTTAAACCTAGGTGATGCCTCAGCAGATCACAGAAGATCAGTTTAGCCTGTCTGTCTGCAGGTTGATCTCGGCTCTGGTTTGTCAACAGCTGTTAAAGCGACTCTGCCAACTAACTAGCTAGCTCTCCCACTAACTCATCTACCTTTTCCAAAAGAGAGGGAATTATCTGACACTTAGCACAAACACTATCTTTATCACTGAGGGAGGAAAAGGGGTTTAAACTAAACATGCCATGCTCTGAGCAAGCAAACAACCCAGAAGCAGTTATAGTTAAACGGGTACTTACTGCTTTTGTGTAGAATTAAGAACTTACACCAAACGGCAATCAAACTCAGCAGGAGCAAACAGCTAATCCACTTTCTGGGACCTGCAGAAAGTCTGAAAAACAATCTTAAAGGGTTAATATATGTAATATCCTGTTCTGGATATTGTCGCAGGCAGGGATCAAACTGAATGGCATGCAAGTTGACCCCTGCCTAGTCATCTGGATGTCCAGCAATGTCAATTATAGGCTGCAGTATGTCAGGCTGAAGGACATAATTTCTGACACTGTGATCAGCAGCACTGGAGCACCCCAGGGCATGGTGCTGGCTCCTCTTCTCTTCACCCAGTACACAGCAGACTTCTGCCACAAGTCAGAGCTGTGTCACATTCAGATGTTTGCTGATGATACAGACATTGTTGTGTATCAGGTATGATAGAAGAGTACAGTATAGGAGCCTGGTGAGGGACCAGAGGAACCATCTGCAGCTCAACACCTCAAAGAGGAGGTGCTGGTCATTGACTATGGGAGGTCCAGACCACAGTCACAACCAGTTCTGATCAAGGGAGTCGAGGTGGAGTCTGTGGATTACTTCTGTCTGTGGCTGAACAGCAAGCAGGCCTGGACATGTAACACTGACCACCTGTACAGAAAGGGAGTCAGTTGTGAGCAGGCTGTACTTTCCGATGCTGCGTTCCTATAATATCTGCAGGAAACTCCTGTGGATTTTTTATCAGTCCATGTTCACCAGTCTCGGGTATGGGGGTAACAGCAGGACAGAGGATGGGAATGAGCAGTAACCAGTAACCTGATCACCACAACACAACCGGACTATGTGAAATAATAGTAAAACAAGTGCAATAATCTAAATCAGTTTTACTGCAATTCTAGCACATATTGTATAGTATTGTAACCAATCTTTGGCACTTTGAGGAACAATAAAAATCAGAGACGGGGGTGAGACTGAGTCACCAACTTTTTATACTGAATTCTCCCGCGCTTCCCTCTTCTCCCGCGCTCCGCGCATCTTGGGCGTGCCCCAGAAAAAAACACTCTCCTTCTATGGAAAGCCAAAAGGGACAGAATACATTCAAGACTCTCAACAGTCAACCTTTCCATAAACATAACAAAGTCTGTTACACACGTCCCCCCTTTCAAAAACAAATGTCCCTGTTTATAAATTTACATATAGAACATACAGAACTTTTTTTCATTGCACAATACTTCCGGCAACAACAAACTTCTTTAACTAAAGATATTCCCTTGCATACCACTATTCAATCACCAACACAACCCCTTTTTTTAATCTAGAACAAAGTCCTTCAAATAACTGGGAGGCTTGTGTTCCCTTCTAAGTCAGCCCCCAGCTGTGACCGGCACCTCTGTGTTTCCACTTTCACCCTGTTCATTAGACATATTAGACAGTCCATTTTGGTCAGGGTGTGATTGGGCAGTGCGTACAAGTTGACAAATTTGGTGAAGTAGTCCTCCACCACTAGTACATACTGATTTCCACTGGTTGTCACAGGTAACTCCACAAGGTCAGCTGTCACTCTCTCAAATGGCCGTGCTGTAGAAGAGCTTCCCATCTGTGCCCAATGTGGAGGCACTTGGGATTGGCGTCTTTGGCGTGCTTTACACTGCTCGCACCAGTCCCTGATATCTCTGAACATGGATGGCCAGTAACAGATTTGACATGCCTGTTCCCATACATGGTCAGCTGCAAAGTGAGCCCGAGACTGAACCACCATGCAGCTGTTGCAACACTTCAGGGACCAGGGCTGCAGGGACCACAACCTGTGTGAGTTGTTTTCCAGTGAGGGAAGAGAGGTCTGAATGACACAACAGTCCATCACATACTCCCAGTCGGTCAAATTCTAGTCCAAAGCTTTCTCAAACTCCTAGAGACTCCCTTCATTCGAGCTTGTGGTGGTTTTTGGGAGCTCTCCATCCAGTTCAGTACCACCTGAATGTCCCAGTTAGCCTCTTGTAGGGCTTTTAAGGCTGCCACATCATGTGCCAGTCCCAGTAGTGATGACAAGTCACTTGTTTTTTTTCATTTTTGCCCAGCTGCTACCCCATTGTCCGATGATGTACCAGCTCTCTCAAGGGGCAGCGGACCTTGTGCTTGTGGTTCTGGTGTTGCTGCATGTATGGTGTTAATTCCCACAACAGTGTTTGTGCAGTCTGTGTCGCTGTCAGCTGGGCAGTCCCTTTCAGGCCACCAGGAGAGAGCATCAGCATTCATGTGACGTTGACCGTCTTTGTGCACAATGTCCCAGTTGTATGGTTCCAGTTCCAAAATCCATCTGCCCCGCCTTCCAGTTGGGTCATTATCAAGAGCCATGCGCCGCAGGCTCAACAGCGGGCGATGGTCTGTAACAATGGTGAAGAAAGTAAGTCCAGTGTAGTGTCAAAACTCCCTCACAGCCCAAACTATAGCCCACAGTTCACGGTCAAATGTGAACACTTTGAACGGCACACTAAAATCTGGTAAGGCAACAACAGGAACTGAGGATAGAATGCTTTTCAGATAATTGAATGATTCTTCACAACTCACTGACCATTCAAATGGCACATTCTTACCCATTAGATGATTCAGAGGGGCTGCATGTTTAGCAAAGTTATGCACAAAATGCCTATAGTACAAACATAAACACTCAAATGCTCTGACTTCTGATGGGGACTGAGGAGTGGGCCAGTTCTTGACTTTATCTGTGTTTCTTGGATCAGGCTGTAGTCCATGTTGAGAAAG
The DNA here is from genome assembly GCA_034509495.1 of Acestrorhynchus altus. Taxonomy (NCBI): domain Eukaryota; kingdom Metazoa; phylum Chordata; class Actinopteri; order Characiformes; family Acestrorhynchidae; genus Acestrorhynchus; species Acestrorhynchus altus. Next base: position 9,828,705 of record CM067507.1, on the reverse strand, counting down.
GTGGCCTAAGAACAACACATGATTTTGTGCAAGGTGGCACTTAGAGGGGTTTAATTTCCATCCTGCCATCTTGAAAACACTTCCTCTAGACTTGAAAGATGGTCTTGAAATGTACCATTGTACAGAAGAATATCATCCAAATACACCATGTGTAAGGAGCCGCCTGCACCGTGGCCGCCCAGCCACCAGAGGGCAGCCATCCACCAATCAGGGCCACAATCAGCCTGATTGAGATCAGGTGTGTGGAGGCCATTTAAGGCTTCCTCATGTTCCACTCAGTGTGGTGTCTTGGTGTGTCTATGCCAAAACTCTGCCTGAAAGCACCCAGAATTTCTCCTCCTTTACAAAAAGGAGTGCTCCTCCACTTTCACTCCTGTAAAAGGGGAGTGTTGTTTTTCCTTTCTTTTAAAAAAACTCTAGAACCTTTCAAACTTCCTTCTTTAAAGAGAAGCACCTCTCTATTTTCCCTCCTTATAATCAGGAGTGGTTTTTGGTTGGCCTTTGTCCTCCTTTTGAAGGAGAAGTTTTGTTTACCCTTGTTCCCTCCTCTCTGCCAGGTTCATAAGCTGGGTTGCCTACTGATTTTTCCTGGGTGACAAGTTGGCTCACTCGGTAGCGTGTTCGCCTCTCAAGTGTCCTAGTCGGGGTTCAAATCCCGTGTCAATTATTTATTTATTTTTTTGTTTTGTTTTTTTCCCTTTTCTTCCTTTTCTTTTCAGAGCACTGGTTAAATCCTCCACCAGTGCTCTGCTCATTAAAACTCACAAGCACCTTTCACCCATTTACCAGCCCAGCCTTCTGCTTTTGAGTTCACCCAGCTTCGTCTGGGAGTTAAAAAAAACATATAAGGTCTCAACCCTGGTGGGTTTACGTGTCACTTCCCACCTAGGTTGCAGACCCGTAACACCATGCAGATGTTCCATGGTAGACCCCTGAGGACGAGCTCCATCATTCTTTGGAATGTGGCTGGCGAGTTAGATAAACCCATAGGCATCGAACGCCATTGGTATAGGCCTCTCCCAGTGGTGAAAGCTGTTTTCTCAGCCTTCCTCAGCCACCTCCACTTGCCAATAGCCATTTGAAAAGTCCAACATGCTGAACCAGGCAGCCCCTGCCAGTTCATCCAGAGTATCATCTATGCATGGCAGTGGGTGACAGTCTTTCATGTTACACTGTTCAGACGCCTGTAATCCACACAAAGTCTCCATCGGCCACACTTCTTCTTTACTAACACAACTGGGGAAGCCCATGGGCTGTAACTCTCTTCAATCACAGCATCTGCAAGCAGTTCAGCCACCTATCTCTCAATTTCCGCTCTCTTTTCTGGTGAGGTTCGATACGCACGTTGTTTGCTCAGAAGTTGGTTACCTGTTCTAATGTGATGCTTGACCAGTGTGCATTTGCCTGTGTTTCGAAGTACATGTGTCAAATACATGCTTATGCCGCAGCAGTAATGCTGACAGAGCGGCTTTCTGTGAGGATGAGATGGGGGCACCCTCTAATGACACGGTGGGGCTACAGGGTCTGAGGGGGAGGGGGGGCGCACCGGGCACCAGGTCAGCAGTTGTAGATGGTAGTGATTCTAGATCAGACTCATCCACTGAGTAGGATTCCCCCAATTGAGTGCCCTGCCGTAATACAATGTCATTTTTTGTAGGGTTTAGCACCTGAGTACAAGTCAGTCCATTCTTTACTGAGGTGACTGTGTGAGCTACCACAAGGTTTGTTGTGTCTGGAATATTGGGCCCTAAATAGCCAACAAAGTCACTTGAGTAGGCTCCTGATGGACCAGGTGGGCAAACATTAACAGGCACCATCACTTCGCTGAGAGAGGGGAAGGTCATAGCAGTAGCAATGGACACATTACAGCACACAGGTGTCAGGTCTTTCCCCCTAAGTAGGGGAATATTAGAACCCCATAACTGCAGTCTAGCATGAGTAATGTCCAACAGGGCATGATTTTCCTCAAAAAAGTCCCAGCCTAGTAGCATTGCTTATGTAGTTTCTCTCAGCATGTGGAAAGTGTGCTGCCATGAGTCAGAGCCTAAGCAGAAAACAATAGAAATTGTACCTAGTGTGTCAAGCATCTGTCCATTCACTACCCTGGCACTACCCTAGTCTTTCTTAAGTGGGTGGATGCGAAGCGCTGGGATGGACATGCGAAGTTCAGCACTAATGAGAGACACACTTGACCCCGAGTCTATTAACATGGGAACTACTGTGCCCTCAATTACCCCCTTGACATAAGACACTGGTACGTCACATTAAATACTACTTACAAAATTGTTCGTAATAGAGTCATTCGCACTCTCCTCCCTTGGCGGGCCCTGAACGAAAGAAACTGGTGTTTGGGCTGCAACATCAGCTACACCTGTTTCCCTGGTGGTGACTCCACCCCTCACTCCGTGGTGAACTGAAATGCACCCCTCGCTTCCTCTGTGCTTCCTCTGCGTTGATGGTGGGCCGACCCAGGCTGGGGCTACACCTCCTTGGGAACCAGTGGGAAGCAGAATTTTATGTCCATTCTCATGTCTCATCTCCCCTTCTAAATCGCTCACCACTCTGTGTAGGCACCCATGATCTATGACATGAATAGCATTAATAGCATTAATAGCTTTAATAACATTTCTTCCATAGTCCGGGAATGCCTCGAGAACAAGCCGATTGATTTCAGCAGCATACACCACCAGACTCTCATGCGCGGGCAGCAAGGTTGGCTCTGAAACGGTCCAAAGATTGTTTATGTCCAAAAGCTTATTTAAGTCTCTCCTTAACAGTTTTGTAGTCTGCCTGGACTGTGGAAGGAAGGCTATCCCATAACAAGAATGCCGCTTTGCTCAGGCACATTGGTAGGATCCTTGCCAGTTCGTGCTGAAACACTGTCTCTCCGTCCCCCTCGACGAGAGCGCGAATGGCTACTTCGAGTTGGTGTGCCCAGCATGAGAAACTCTGCCTGTCATCTTCGCCAGAGAACGGAGGGGGTAAGTCGATCCTCACTCCTGCTGTGCGATAATCTCTGTCGCGCCGAGGGCTGGGCCCAAATAAATTGTCCTCTTCTTCCTTGAACCACATCTTTGTTTCATTAGCTCTGCTACGCTAACCGTGCGGCGGCTAAAGCTAATTCACTAACACTTTATCTAGCTGCTCTAATAAAAGAAAACGACTAATGCACATAAAACCTTACTTAACGTAAGACTTCACAAAATAACAAACCACTGCCACCAATGTAACCGAGCTTTAGGGTGAGATTGAGTCACCAACTTTTTTTTACTGAATTCTCCCACGCTTCACTCTTCTTTTCTCTCCTGAGCGTGCCCCAGAAAAAAACCCTCTCCTTCTGTGGAAAGCCAAAAGGGACAGAATACATTCAAGACACTCAACAGTCTACTGTAACCATGTCTGTTACAGTATAAATTACAGTAAAATCTGAATGCATTATTTTACCGTAAATATTATGCACTGTTTACAGTATATATCTGTTTTTTTGGGGTTTTTTTTTACAAAAAAGTGTGTAAACAAAACAGTTATTGAATGTACAAGGGGTGATATCAGAGTTGGGGATGGCTTTTGTAATGGTATGTGGAGGATGACAGCATTTTGGCACCCCCTGGTGGTAAATTTGGAGAGTGTAGATAGTTGGGTAACATTCTTTTCTATTGGTTAATGATCACATGTTTCATCTTTATTGATAAAGATTCATCCCAAGGGATCAATAAAGTTCTATTGTATCCTATCCTATAAAGATCAATTAATATTTGGTTGCTTTGCCACATATTTAGATAGCATTATAAAGAGTTGCTAAATCCTGGGTTGCCACGTGTAGTGCAACTATCTGTCGTATTACAGTGCGTTATTTGTATGTTATGTTATTTGTATTGAATATATTCTTTGTATTTATTTTAAGTTTCACAAGGTTTTGGAAAAGCACTGTAAAAATACATGTTGATGAAGATAAACAAGTAAAATTTACTTCTACGTCTGAATCATCATTCAATGCTTTCAGTGCCAAGTACATCTGTTTAGCTATCTGTCACTTCCTGTAAAGTTTGTGCATGCAGGGGACAGAATAGTGAAAAAAACAGCAAACACCAAGGATAACACAGCAATTCTTGCAAACAGGGACAGCTCTGACCCTAAGGACAAGTGTCTTAGCAGTTTCAGACTGAATAGGAAGTCTGCAGCGTATACCATGGATGATACTGTGAACACCAAAGATCTAAAGAAAACTCAGTCCCCAGTTTCATCTGTGAAATCTCATGTTACCAGATCTGTTGCTGGTTCTTCTGACAGATGCAGCAAATCTTCAGCAACTTTGGTTGCTGCTAAAGCACGCGCCAGAGCTGAGGCAGTACGGGCTCGCTCCAACTTCGAAAAGAGAAATTGAGCTAAAGGCCCAGTTGAATGTAGAGGAAGCACGCATAGAAGCCGCTCTAGCCACATTGAAACAAGACAAAGAGGTTGCAGTTGCTTTAGCTGAGGCAAAGGTTTTAGAATCAGCTGCAGCAGAGTTGGACTTTAACAGCAGAGTGGACACCACAAGAATTCCACATGAGTCCATTGAAAAAAGAACAAGTGACTATATTGAATGTCACTCCAAAATATACTCTAATCAATGGTTGGCACCCCATCCTGAGTCTTAAATTGCATCGAATGGGCCATGTGACATCTCTCAGGTTTTGCCACTCCATGATGCAGAAAGGCATCCCAAAAGCACTGCTGATGATAGATTGGATATCACGTCACCATGTATCTAGGAACTGTATCTAGGAACCATGTATCTAGGAACTGTGAATGGGATCACATGGATCAAACAACCACCCAAAAATAAAGTGTGACCCATCCACATAATGTCACCTCCTCTTAGGATGCATGTATCACAGTCATCTGCTCATACTGGCATGAATGATTTTGCTGTTTACATGGCTTGTCGGGAACTTGTGACCTCTGGAATGACAGTTTGATGATCATCCAGAGAATTATTGGGGCTGGAAGTCTACGTCCATGAATGTCGTACAAGGTCTGAAACTCTCACCTGCAGTGAAGAGCTTAACCTTCTCACAGTGTGGCTGGGTCCTCAGTCATCAGAGCAGCTTAAGAGAATTAGAGCGTTCATGTTAATGATCCTGCTGCTGGGCTTAGCTTGGCATGGATGCATCTTGAGGAGAGCTATGGGTCACCTGAAATAATTGAGAAGGCTCTGTTGGGCAAACTGAACAAATTTCCTAAGGTTTGCAACAAGGATCCCCTCAAACTGAGAGAGCTTGGTGATTTGTTAAAGGAGCTGGAGTCAGCAAAATTAGAGGGTTATTTGCCAGGGCTTGCTTACTTAGATACCTCTCAGGACGTTAACCCAATAGTGGAAAAGTTGCCATACGGCCGACAAGAGAAATGGATGGCACAAGGCAGTGCTTTTACGCTACGAAACCAGGTCCAGTTTCCACCACTCATTCTTCACTGATTTCATCTGCAAATAAGCTCGTACATGTAATGATCATAGTTTTGCATTCAGTTCATTTGGGATCATGACAGTAAGACCAGACTACCCTGCAAAAAGGTACATGCACCTGAAGGAGCAAGTCTCATTCCACAAAAAAAGGACCAAGTCTCATCCCACAGTGTCCAATTCATAAGAAGCCTCATCCTCTCAAATGATGTAGAGGGTTCCGAGCCAAGACACTTGAAGAGCGCAAAATATTTCTCAAAGAGAATGACCTATGTTTTAGATGTTGTTCTTCAACTGATCATGTTGCGAGAGACTGCAAAATAATTATTCAGTGCAAAGAATGTGACAGTGACAAGCATATCACAGCTCTTCATCTAGGACCAGCTCCATGGGCTGCCATGACATTTCATGTTTTGGAGAATGGCCACCACTCTCACTTAAGGACTGTGTAAGACCATTTAACTCTCAAAACTTACCCTATTTTCATCCGTCTGACAGTCTGCTTCAGAACTACGATGGTCATTCACTTGGAAGTGAGATTTTTGAAAGAAAAAAGATTGACAACACAGTTGCTCCATCTATTGAGTTCAAAGAGTTCATTCAGTTGATGGAAAAGGAAATGTTTATAGATGATGCTAACCCCTTGGCACCCCTTCAGTTTCGCACACCGAGGCCACGGCTGCCTAATAATAGAGAACAAGCACTGAACCGCTTTACCAGTCTTTGCCGAATGCTGGAAAGAAAGCCTGAAATGAAGAATCATTTTATGGGTTTCATGCAGAATATTTTTGACAGCGCAAGTGTGTCACCTGTAAAAAACGTTTTGGTAGAGCCACAGAACAGAAGATGGCAGATCTTCCAGCGGATCATCTCAGCACTGAACCCCCATTCACAAATGTGGGTCTAGATGTATTTGGCCCTTGGAGCATCTCCACACGTCGCACACGAGGAGGTGCAGCAAATTGTAAAAGGTGCAGTACTCTTCACATGTTTAAGTGTACGTGCTGTACATATTGAGCTGGTAGTGTCAATGGACACATCAAGCTTTATCAATGCTCTGCGGCGCTACCTTGCTGTACGTGGTCCTGTAAAGATAATCCGCTCTGACTGTGGCACAAACTTTAAGGGAGCCTGCAAAGAACTGCAAATTCTTCTACAAGATGAAACCAACATCTAAGTATCTCAGTGAGGAAGGATGCACATGGCTGTTCAACCCACCTCACTCTTCCCATATGGGTGGAGTGTGGGAAAGAATGATTGGCATTCCAAGATGAATCCTTGACTCTATGCTTTCTCAGATCAGTCCTTCGCATTTCACGCATGAGGTACTTTCCACCCTTATGGCCAAGGTTGCAGTAATAATAAATTCAAGACCCCTTGCTCCCATCTCGACTGATCTTCTGACTCCAGCAATGATCCTGACACAAAAGGTCTGCACCCCTCTTCCTCCTCCTGGATCTTTTGAGACTACAGATTTGTATTGTCAGCAGTGGAAACGAGTCCAACACTTGGAAAATGCATTTTGGGGGAGATGGAGGCGAGAATATCTTTCTACGCTACAAAGCCGAAACCAAGTGGCAAGATAGCCGACCCAACGTCAAGGAAGGAGATTTGGTGCTGCTCAAAGATCCTCAGGTGAAACAAAATTAGTACCCCATGGCTCTCATTACCAAGGCTCATGCTGACCGCAACGGAAAGGTCAGGAAGATTGAGCTAAAGGTCACAAAAGGACTGTTATAACCTTCTTTAGGCCAGTAGCAGAAGTAGTGGTGCTTATGACTCCATGAATGTGTACGTTAGTACCTAGCTAAATACTCACCATGGACAGTTCTTTGTGTTTTTTTATTTAGTTCTTTGGACTGCTGAGAAATTGGTAGTGGTATTCAATATTCAATCAGTGTTCAATACCAGGTGGGGAGTGTAATGGTATGTGGAGGATGACAGCATTTTGGCACCCCCTGGTGGTAAATTTGGAGAGTGTAGTTAGTTGGGTAACATTCTTTTCTATTGGTTAATTATTACATGCGGGTGGGGCTTTACATGAGTCTGAGGATTTGCACAAGGAGGTGTGTTCAGAGCTCTTCCTTTCATCCTTCTGCATCTGCCTGTGTTTAGCCATGGAGAAGCCAGCAACTCTGAGCGCAAGGGCGGGAAACAACCCTAGACAGGGCGCTAATCCATCGTAGGGCACACACATCCACACACTAAGGGCCACTTTAGAGTCACCAATTCACCTACCATTCATGTCTTTGGACTGTGGGGGAAACCGGAGTACCCGGAGGAAACCCACGCAAACACGGGGAGAACATGCAAACTCCACACAGAAACTTCCAAGGTCGCCCCACCCAGGGATGAAACCCAGGTCCTTCTTGCTGCAGCAAGGCAACAGCGCTATCCACTGCACCACCGTGCCACCCCACCAAAATCTCATTATTCTAAAAAGAGTTAAAAACATGTCAAGGGTTAAAACATGTCAAGAATATATCCTGTCATAAACAGGATATAGGAAACTAAACAACGTGTTAAACAGGATATAGATAACATAACAAAAAAGATACCAATCACGATAGAGATTGTGAAGACAAGACCAAAACCAGACATGCGTGCTAAAAGCACGTGGGAACTAAACAGTACTGGATAAGTGACACTCCCTAGTTTTCTCTTGTTTGTTTTATGTACAAAAGACACAAATGTGTGCTGTAACAATGTGAAAAATATAAAAATATTATTTTTTAAACAAAAAGCAATACTATGAAATGTTCAGATGAGTGAGAGCTCTGAGATGGATGAATAAACAGTGGAAAGTGAACCCTTGTGTCGGACTGAATCGATGTGCCAGTATGAAACGGGTCACATGGGTTACTTAAGCGACGTGAAAACTGAGAAGCACCCTTGCCATTGATATAAGAAGTGCACAAAGGCAAAGCAACATAATACATTGCACTGCCAAAATAAATCAAAGGCTATCATATGTGTGTCCAAAACAAAAGTAAATTCTACTGAGTATGGGGTTGTGTAGCTTACAGCCGATAGTCAATGCTTAAAAGAAAGAAAGTGCTTAAATGCTTAAATTTCACTGTACATGTAACTGGACTTCCCCTGGTCAGCAAAGGGTTGCCTTCTCTGATTATTCATGTTTTCTGCCTCTCCGAATGAATGGAAATTGGTGTGTCAAGTGAGTTTTGGAGAACACCCAGCAACCATTGCTGGAAGAACACAAGCTGGGGCAGCAGTATTCATGTAATAATAATATTAATAATAATAACAGTAATAATAATACTTGCAGAATCAACCTGTCCAAACTTAAAGGACCCTACCATGTCTACTCTAATTCCCAGAATTCCCAGTGTCTGGATAACAGCTCCTCTGCATCAAGGAGAAGTAGCAGATCTTAATAACTACAGACCCATCTCAAAACTGTCTTGTCAAATGAACATTTTAGAATCTATAGCGAATAATCAGCTCAAAACATTCTATCAATCTGGTTTCAAAGAAAGTCACAGCACCATCTCTGCAACCACACTGGTTTGAAATGACCTCAACTTGACATTGGATAGGAAGGAGCATGCTGCCATATTAACCTGACTAAAGTGAGGTTGACACATGACCACAATGTCCTTCTAGATTCCCTACATAAGATTGTTTTCAGCAATATTGTAAAGCTTTGGGCCATGAATTATCTATTTGGCAGGAAACAATGAGTGGCTTTGGGCAACCATAAATCAGACCTAAAGCCAATATCCAAATGAGTACCACAGAGCTCAATCCTGGGTCCAGATATTTTAAATATTTTTATCAATGATCTTGCCACCTAGGTTGCAAAGTGCAGATGATACAATCTTGTATGCTCAGAAGAATCTGCTCACGCCACATTAGTAAAAGTCCAACTTTCATTCAAGTTGGTTGGTCCTCTCTGGCAGCATGAAGAGAAGCACATTGGCTTATTTTTTCATAATACACTTTCCGATCTGTTACCATCTTATATCAGCTTATATATTTTTACCTGGTTATGGTAAGATTTATTTTAATTCATTTTTTAAAAATGAACTTTTAGTTAATGTATTTAATTTCTTTGTTATATATATATACATTCTTTTATGTGAAATATACTTAGTTAAATTATGATTTTTTTTTCTTTCATTTAATTTAATTTTTTAGGCTGATTGATTGATGTACTCCACTCATGTGGAAGACATGAATGGATTGAGTATGAATCCATTGTTGCAGATCAAGTACACCCATATATTCTGAAGTTTCTTGGGGTGAATGGGATCTTCCAGCAAGACACATGTCATTCACATAGAAATAGCATTGGTTGGAAGAGTTTAGAGTTTAAATGATGAGTACTATCCTGGCCCCTAAAAAATAAATATGGGGGAAAATAAATAAGATATGGGGTATGTACAGATATATACAGACAAATTTCTGCTGTATTGTTCCCAATGAGCACAGTGGACTCCATCATCCAGGTAAAATTGAAAAAATTTTCAGTAAAAGGCAAATGACAGCTCCACTGGAGTTTGCCAAAAGGCACCTAAAGGATTCTCAGACCATGAGAAAAAAAAAGTGTCATGAATGCCAAGCATCAATTCTAGAGAAAACCAGGAACTGATCATCACATATCCAATACCATTCCTACAGTTAAGTATGGTTTTTGGTATCCTTGATGATGGACATGATTTGGAAAGGCACACACCTTTTAATATATGGTCCCATGAGCGGGCAGTGAGGAGTTTTTTGGAGCAGCCGTGGCCTGGTGTTTAGAGAACCAGCCTTGTACCTGGAAGGTTGCCGGTTCAACCTTCAAGGCACTGAACTCCCTAGCTGCTGCCTGGGTGCTGGGTACTGCCCACCTGTGCTCACTGTCCCCTTGTGTATGTGTGTATCACTGTGTGGATGGGTAAAATGTGGAGATCTAATTCCTGTGTGTACATAACACAGTGGGTCAAATAAGCATAATTACTTTTACCAGTGGACAGTGCATGCCAGAGCACAAACCAAGCCATGAAGTCTAAGGAATTGTCTGTGACAGAATCACAGATCTGGGGAACAGTACAAAAAAATCTGCTGCATTGTAGCAGATCTAATTTGTGGAGCTTGAGAGGTTATGCAAAAAAGAATGGTAGAAAACAGGCGTGCCAGGCTTGTAGCTTATTACTTACATAGAACAATTGGAAAAATAAATTATAAAAAAATAAAAAATACACCTACACAAATACATCTGTGAAATACTCCACCATCTTTCTTACATTTACATTTATTCTGTTATTTTAAATAGTCTGCATTTTATCTTATTTCAATGGATTAGAATACCACCCAATATGGCATCTCAATTGAGCAATAATATACTCACAAGGTTCATGCTATAATGTTTGCTATATATGTTTGCACTGGTGTACTGCCCGTATCTCATGTTAAATATCAAGTGTAAATCTCAAATATTATGTTTATTTACATTCTACAAGGTAATATATCCATTTTATCAGGCACACTGCTACTAAATCAACAGTGTCAGTCTATGCCCTTCAGTCATGACAGTCAAGAACAGTTCTTACACATTGAGACCAGTCTCTCTATTTTTGCTGTAAACTGAAAACATTTTGGGTTTGACATTAACAGATGAGTATGAGACAGATCTGTATGATCAATATTTCAGCTTTCATTTCCGAATATTTACAACTGGATCTGATACACAATTCAGTAGATAGCACCTTCTGTGTTACCCAGCCAATTTTTCTTGTGAGCAAAAGTATAAAAACAGATAACATTTACATTTACATTTACATTACATTTGTGGCATTTAGCAGGCGCCCTTATCCAGAGCGACTTACAAAAATGCTTTGCTGTTTACTTAGAACATCCTTAGCTAGTAGATAAGGCTGGAATCTAGAGATTCCACACATTTAGACCGTGTTGAAACAAAAAGTCTTTATGGAGTTAAGTACTCCTGAAAAAGATGAGTCTTCAGTCTGCGTTTGAAGACATTGAGGGACTCAGCTGTTCGGACTCCCAGGGGAAGTTCGTTCCACCATTTTGGTGCCAGAACAGAAAAGAGTCTGGATGCATGTTTACCTTGCATCCTGAGGGATGGTGGGTCAAGCCGAGCTGTACTTGAAGCTCGAAGAGCTCTTGGTGCAGCTTGAGATAAACTTCAAATAGTTTAAAGGGAGTAAGACTTAGTAGCAAATCCTTTGTTTGCAATAGCTGCATCAAACATGTGACCTGTTGACATCACTTTACTTCTGCATTCCTCTTTTGTGATGCTTTTCCAGCATAGGTAAATATTCATGCTTGTCTCATCAGTCCATAAAACTTTTTCTGAGCTTCTGACTTGTCTCTCTCTCTTATTGTAGCTCTATGCTTTTCATGTTGGTTACTCCTGTGACTATACATGCACAGTCTAAACCCAAATCTGAAACTGAGTGCAGATATTCAGAGCTCATTATTGTTTGAATAATTAATGGAACATTAATCAAACACACCTGTCACATGTTCCAATACTTTTGCTCACAGAAATTTGGGCAGGTTCAGACAGAAGGTGCTATGTCCTGATATGTATATCAAATCCAGCTTTAAATACCTGGGAATGAAAGCTAAAATGTATATCTTCTGTCTCATTTTCATCTTCTAATGTCAAACTCAATTGTTTTCAGTCTACAGCAAAAATAAAGGCCTCACTGTTCCAATACCTTAGGAGGGGAGTGTAAGTTCCCAGTCAAGTCCCCCCAAATGACCTATCTAGCAATATTTCTGTTGAGTAATACTCTGCATTAAAACCATTGTGTCTGTGTTTAGTATATATATATATATATATATATATATATATATATATATATACAGGGGTTGGACAATGAAACTGAAACACCTGATTTTAGACCACAATAATTTATTAGTATGGTGTACTAGGGCCTCCTTTTGCGGCCAGTGACAATTCTTTTTGGGAATGACATTTTCTGGATACAACCTAGGTTAGCACCCGAACATCCCTTTCAGACAGCTTCCTCTTGCGTCCACAGTTAATCCTGTTGGATATGCTGTCTTGGTCACAGATGCGCCAGCAAGACGTACACCAACATTTTGTCCTCTTTTGAACTCGGGTATGACACTATACTGTTTATTCGAATATTACCATAAAGATAAATTGATCCAACACTGAATTGTGCCATGCATAATTTGTGGTGGACATTTAACATTTTCAATATGTTAAACATATTAGAGACAGAAACTTGAGAGAAGATAACTGGCTTTTTTATTTTGGAGAAATGCAGAAAAAGGCAGATTAACTATACCAGAAGGTGGCAGTCCAATACTGTATCCCAACACATTCTACCATGCTTGTACCCTTGTAACTGCCACCAGGGGTCAAAACAAGCCCTGCGCACGGCAGGCCATGGACTTAGTGGACTTAGCCACTACTTCACGCTTCTCATCTTTTCACAAAGCATTTACCAACTTAGGATCATGTCTGTTCAGGTGCACTGTTCAGGTTCAGTCGGCACAGCAACTCTTATTAGGAGCAGATTGGGAATTAAGGCCAGACATACATGACGTGCTCACTCAGTGTGTTGACCTATATTCGGCCCTCATGGCAGCAAACCAGCAGCAGCAACAGGTTTAACGAAAAGCTTTAGCTCTTCTAAATGTTAACGGGACTGATATAATGAGCGTCCAAAACTCGGCTCATAACAGTAAGCATCTCTCAGGTAAACAGGTACATTTTTCAGGCTGCGAGTCAAACAGCAATAACGACGATATAAATAGAACCGGTGGCGCACAGCCCGTCCTGAACCTCATCTTCTGATCTAAACGACGTCCTGATTCTGATCAACATGCAGGAAAGTGTCCCCGTGTTTTCACTCCTCCTGCTCTCGTTTTGTCTTATGGCTGGTTCTCCTTCCGCGCTGATGTCATATTGACTCCCCCGTTTCCTCCGAGGGGAGGATCTGAGCACGGTGAGTCACAGCTGTCAGACAGAGCTGTCACCCTGTTTCATGATCAAACACGCACGCGAGCACGCGCACACTGCGCGAGAGCAGGCAAGCAGTCCCAGGTACAATGTGCTTCGTCTCCAACAAATGAACCGAACAGCAGATACTTCGTTCTGCTTCCTGTTTCACATTTCAATGCTTTGAGGGTGAATGTTGAAAAAGCGACACTTTTTCACAGGAATAAATTGGACACGGCGCTGAGCTGATCAGCAGAAGCGGGTTTTGATCGTTGATTTCTGATCGGACATGAAGACTAAAAGAGGTGAGTACTCTTTATTCGCTGTTTTGTGGTGAGAGACCATTCTCCGTCTGTTGCCCAATGTGTTCATTAAAGTTAGCCATGATGGAAACATGAGGAGAAAGCCGTTCTCTTCCTCGTGTGGCTGCTGCTGCTTGTCGATGAAGACAAAGCGGGGTTTCTCCGCATGCTGGCGGTCTGTAATCAGCCTGTAATCAGTCTGCTCTCCTCTTTAGTCCTTATTATTTGGGGGCAAATCGCGTCCCCTTGTTAACTTCTGCACGTAAAACCTGTTTTTTAACTGGTCTCGTCTTTGTCGTTGGAAGAGGAAATTTAGTTTCTAAACCCTTTCAAACGTTACTTTCCTGACGGTGTGAAGACTTGAGTCCGACACATTGTATCTCTCCTCCTCCTTTTCTCTGTAAAACTTGGTATAAGTTCCCCAGTGTGTGTGTGTGTTTGTGTGGCTGCACTGCTGATAAATTAACTTTATAAGAGGATTCATCTAAAGACCTTTTGTGGGGAATCTGTACCAAAGTTTTGGTCGAATGGCGACCTCCTTTGTGAAGTTGTTCTCTTCATTCTTCAGCCTCGTGGTAACCAGGACAAACAATACAACTCTTTCCAACTACCTTCACAAGCTCATTTTAGGTGCAGAGTGTCTTCAGCACGTATTAAACTGCTTTAGGCGACCTAAAAGTTTTGTGGATGTTTAATTTCCTCGAGAAAACGCTGTTTAAAGCGCCCGGAGAGACACATTCCTTTGTTCAGCCTTGAGAACGTGATTTTCAACAGGTCCCTCCTCCCCTTTCTCAGACCAGTAGACTAGTCCTGGTCGCAGACTCAGCTTTGTCTACTTAAAGTCGAACTAACGTGTCAAAGACAAACGCGAATATAATCCAATAACGCGGTATGTGACGTAAAATATTCTTTGTATCCCTTGAATTGCATTTTTCCATCTGAAATCCCTCCACTCAGGCACTCAGGATTTGACTGACGTACAACTGTTTACCACTGTGTGTAGAGCAACCACCTGATATTTAATCTGACTGTACATTCAACCCCTTCAAGAATCAGTAACATACCAGTGTGTGTTCATGACTTTCCCACAGTGACTTGAACATTAAAGTATTTTGTTAAAACATGTTGGAGTGTTGATCTAGTACAGAAACAGTCTTTAACACTATTTCCTCTATCATGTGGGCCATCCGTGGCAGCAAGGATTTGACACATCATCTGTTACTCACATTCATTAACATGCAAATTTACTAGGCCCTTCTGTGTGCTGTTGTTCAGAATTTAGCAATTTGGAGGGAGACTTGGTGAGTAAATCGGAGGGGGAGGGGTGAGCTAACATGAGGGGGCAGTCTTTTGTCCAGCTTACCCATGCTCTCACTCACACAGTTACAAATTCCACACTTACTCATTCCCTCAACACATTTATTCATACTTAACACACGTTCCTCAGGCATGAATTGACGTGAACATTGAAGCCACATAACTCTTGTTCAGCTGTATCACCCACAACAACAATAATCAACTGTACTGTATTGTTGTAAAATTTATAGAATGTTTTTGAATCAAGTGTATATTTAGAATCATGTCTGCACTCAGAAGGTAAGTATTTCAGTAAATGATTTTCTTGTCCATTTAACCTTTTGGAGTACATTTCAAATCTATCTGTTAATGTCCGGGGGAAGTTGGCTCTTAAGACTTATTACATGTATACCAAGTAAATAGTGCATTTTTTTTAGGTGTTTTGTGTGTGTGTGTGTTTGTTTGTTTATATATATATATATATATATATATATATATATATATATATATATATATATATAAATATATATATATATATATATATATATAATATATATATATATATATATATATATATATATATATATATATAATCACATGATTAATCATTGTCTTGGTTTATTTAGGGGTGATAGAAAGGCTTTGTCTGGTAGCAAGACAGAAGATGAGGACAGCATGGATGCACCCTGACCCCGTCGGTCCAGCCGTGGAGCTGTAGCCAAGAGAAAGAGAAGAGGCAACTTGCCCAAAGAATCTGTACAGATCCTCAGAGATTGGCTTTATGAGCACCGCTACAATGCATACTCTTCAGAACAGGAAAAAGCCCTCTTGTCCAAACAGACTCACCTTTCCACACTACAGGTACACACAGCCTTTGACAGCTTTCCAATAGCACACAGTTAATACTTTCAAGTATCATCTTGTGTTTCTTTTAAATCAGAGGGGTTACATGTGCTGTTAAAATTGAGTTGAATGAGAAAGCGTGTACTTTGTTTTAAAAAAAAAAAAGTTTAAAATAGAAGAGCTAACTAGGTCATTTCAGTAAGTCACTTAGTAGGGAATTTTCAGCTTTGGTGATCAGTAACCTGCCCTATTTCACAGGCAAACTGTCATAAGTGGCCTGTTTTTTATTCAGTTGATGTGAAAGAATCAGCCAGAGAAAGTGGTAGAGAAAGGGATTTGAAATTGTTCTCATACTTTGATTAAGACTCTAGTCTGATCCTCCTTTTTCCCCATATGAAGTGCAAGTAATTTAGTGTCCTTTAATCGGTGTAGAGAATTCCTGAGGCAGATGAATTGAGTGGAGTGCTGTTGAGTCATGTGGGAGAGACAGACACAGTCAGACAGATATGTTTTAACAGTTTGGAATTCCCTGATGCTCAACCAGCTGTATGCCAAACAGTAGAGAGACAAACACAATGACAATGAAGACTGCCAGCCTGTGAGAGGCAACCATGCATGCTTGTTGCCATAGAAGTGCTAGGGTTACTGGTTTGGGTTTTCACTTATGACAGACTGTAATGTCTATATTTGCCTGATGATGGCAAGAGATTGAAAATGCATTTTGAACCTTTTGAAAACGATTTGCTAGATGGCTTTGATTTCATTTGTCTGCTCATTAGTATTACATTGACAGGCCAGGCAACCTGGTCATAACTGTTGTTCACAAAGCCCACCTTGAGAATTGTAAAGGTGTCTGATAATGTGCAAATTATTTGGCTTTACTGGTCATTTCTGAGAGACAGGTACATTTTGCAATTGCTATTGCTTAAAAAGTTTTAGGTCCCATCTTGTTTAGATTTAAGTTTAGGGTGCTAACCATTAGCATTATGAAAAACCTAGCCTCTTAAAGTCCAGCCATAGAGAAGGTACACACATATTGTTGAACCATTATTAAATAGATTTAAACTCCTTATAAGATTTATAGTCACATGTAAAGACAATAGCAGTGAATATGATATGCCAGTTCATTTATTTAATGAATGGAATTATAAAATACATTATTTTCTGAAATAAACATTTGTCATTTTGCCATTTAGTAGCATTTTAGTTAAAATACCAGCAAAATGTTTATTTATATTTTGTCTTTCTTTTATTTTTTGTATAATTTAATGCTGATACATATCAGTGCTCAAAATCTCAGAAAATGATGGAAAGTTCATTCATATTCACAGTTTCTGAAAAGGTAAACTGTCAATCAAAATTGATTACAAGTGATTGTCTATTTTTTTTACTTTTGGCTCATAGCTTAAGTGATATGTCACTTAAAATGTATTAAATATAACATGACATTATGCAAACATTTAACCTGAGATTCTGATGTTTTCATTAAACATTTTTGGACACACTAGTGTATGTTTCAGATATCATGAGATTTTGACCTTTGTTTGTTGATGTAATCTAACTTGCTCCCATTCACCACTCAGGTGTGCAACTGGTTCATAAATGCTCGGCGTAGGCTCCTCCCAGAAATGCTCCGGAAAGATGGCAAGGATCCCAACCAGTTCACTATTTCTCGACGGAGTAGCAAAGGTGCTGAGGGGCTCAGTGATAGTTCACAGTCACCCAAGCACAGCCTACTGCCAAATGGAGATGGCTATGAACCTGGTTCCCATACAGCCCCGCTTCTGTCCTCCTATCTCCAGTGGTTACCCTAAGAAGGCTCCATCCCTCAAAATGCCCCTCTCACCTGTTTTACCTCGCCCCTCAGTCATCTGTCACACTACAATCACCACGGCCACACTGGGCATCCAGAATGTGGAAGGAGCACAGAGCTGGCAACAGGTGAGCTGTTTGGATGCCAGGTAGACAACACTAGCCCACAGAGTGGCCTTTTCAACACCCCACCCCCAACACCACCTGACCTTACTCAAGACTTCAGTGGATTCCAACTGCTTGTGGATGTAGCCTTGAAGAGGGTCATAGTGCCGGAGCTGCAGGCCAAATGTTCTTAGCCTGAAGACCTTGACAGATTTAGGAGCAATGCAAGAAGGATGGATGGATAAGTTTGATTCCTTGGCCCCACCCCATTTAAAACAAATACTGTGGGAACAAACAACAAAGCTTGATTACTTATATTTTAAAAACAAAACAAAAAACTACTTGATATATTTGTGTAAAATATTTCAAGGTGCCTTGGCATTCACTTTTTGTACTTCCATTTGTGAAGGTATAACTATTTGTATGTCTTCTTTGCACACAGGGACCAAAATGTATAGACAAACTGTCTTAAGTCTTTTTATAGTCTGTAAAGAGAGAGTATGGAAGTCTCGAGCCCATTTTTCCTTCAGGTTTTACATAGAGGTTTGGCTCTGGTGACCATTTTGTTCTGCTCTCATTCTTTGCACAACATGGCAGGTCATCTCATGTATATTCCCTTCCCCTTTCTTCCCTCTATTTTCTGATGAAGTGTAATCACTACTGTTCCAGGTCATACTGTGTTTCATAGTAGTTGCATTTTTTTTTTACTATTTGCTAATGTAAAGGAAACAACTTTTGTTATGAGTTGAATGTTATGTTTTGGTATGCTTTTGCATTTTCAATTTTTTGAGGGATGTTAAGATGTAGCAGATACCTGTCTGGTAGTCTGAGATTTCTGTAGATATGGCCATTGGCTCCCCATGCGTAAGTGCTACACACACACACACACACCCACCACTCCACCCATCTGCCTACTTTTCCACCGAAGTCACTCCCTCACCTCTCAATATAAATAAGGTGTTTATGATAGAACACTACAAAGTGATTACGCAGATTGTGCCATTTTTTTGTTTTTATAACGTTAAAGAGACTCTGCAATCCATAGATAGAACAAGGATCATTATCAATATACATCACTAGAACAAAGGAATAAAGATTTCTGAAAGCGAACTTATAAGCATTGCATGCTTTGTGGTGCCAATGTGATGTGAAGCTCAGTGATGTGAGTCTCTTCCACACGGTGCAATGTCGGCAAAAATAGGGTCATATAGTGTTGAAATAAGTTTTATTTTAGAAAAGGATACAAAGTCTTAAGTAATTTTGGGAAGCTATATGTTGTCAGTTCAATCAGTCATAACATCAGCACCACTGACTGGAAAAATTAAAAACTTAAATCTTAAATCTTCATTTATGTGTGGAATATATAAGCAGGTGAAGGTTGTGATCTGAAGGTGATGGTTCAAAAACTGGAATGGGCAAGCATTAGAATTTGAGCTATTGTGACAAATAAAATGGAATTTTTACTCAATGTTGTTTCGTTGGTGCTAATGTTATGTATGTGTGTCATTTATATTTATATATTTATATATATATATATATATATATATATATATATATATATATATATATATATATATAAATAATGCATGCATGCATGATATATACAAAACAATGCAGTTGGGTTGCTGCACAACTTGGCATGCAGTTATGTTTCAGGCAGATATGTCAATTATTATACATGTCTATCAAGAGGAGGACATTAAGAGGACAAAAGTGCTTCCCCTGCTTTCTTATAAAAGGCCTCTTGTGCTTCTACCACATGCTTAGTGACACTTAACAGCCTTTGAGAGGGGGCGCATAATTGAACTGTGTGGGCAGCATGGTAATAAAAAAAAATGCAGGCCATCTAGACCATTCTGACCAAGCTACTGTCACCTACATGACAGTTTTGTTATATGGTGTCATGAACAAGAAACCTGAACTGCAACAATATCACCTTTATCAACAAATCCATGTTCCATTTTGGATTGGACAACAGCCAGGTTTCGAGGCCTGTCTTTGCTGTGGAGCAACACACTGCCCCAACTGCTGGTGTGATTATCTGGGCAGCCATCGCAAAAGACGATCAACCCTAGTAGTGATAGAAGTGACATAATGGGACCATGTGTTGCCTTTGAAATGGCATTTTTCACCAGGGTAAAGGGTGAAACAAGGGTTTCTCAGGAATTCAAAACCACATTGCAACTTGCCAGTTAGTCAGATTTATTTACCATTTATGGGGCCTGCTGGGATGCCAGCTTTGGCAGGTTTAGAGAGTGCAGGACCTATAGGCCATCTGCAACACCTGTGGGTGAATCTTGTCTTCCACTTGTTGTCTTATATCCAGTCAGTCTCATTCACACACAGGCATTCAAAAGTTTGAGTACACTTTGTCAAAATTACTGTTACTTTGAGCAGCAAGTTAAAAAAAATAAATAAATGTAGTTAAAAATGCTAGATTTCAACATTTTAAGCAATACCAATGGATTTGTACAATTTTACAGTGATTAAAGGAAAGGAATACCTTACAAATGTGTGGGAACCTGAAGAGATTTGAACACTCAAACAACTTTGACTGAGGTTGAAGTATTAGAATTAAGAAAGGCCACTTGATGAAACTTCTTAGCAGCTGCCTAGCACGCAGAAATTTAAAATGTTTCAAGCCCACAAACCAGGAGAAGGCTATAAGAATATTTTGTCGTGTTTTCTCAGTTTAAAGTACAATTAAGAAATGTCAGGAACAGTGGAGGTCTAGATAATATCTGGACCAATAAATATTTCAGAGCCAGCTGCATGTTGGACACAGAATTTAATGGGAGACATACATTAAGCATGGGGGTGGATCAGGCATGCTTTGGCATTGTGTTGAAGCAAAAGTCCATAGGAAACACTGGATTCAATGAAATTCCAACAAATTCTGGAAGCAAATGAAACTTTCCATTTATTGTGCAAGTGTGGTTCCTTGGTGCTCTCAAGCTATATAGCCACCTGTAATTATAGTCCACAGTATTGTTCAATACACTATAGTGTGTACAGACTGGAGAAAAAAAAAAGAAATAGCTTCCTGGACCAGGTGCTGTGATAGACGTGATTTATGACAGTCTGGTACTGGCCTACCTTATCTCACACATGATGTCCAGAATTTGTAGGGTAGGAAGACTCCTTGTAAGTGTGAGTTGTGACGTGGTCTCTTTTCCAAGCAGATGAATCTGAAGATCACAATTTCAGGCAAGCTGTTTTTATACTGATCACAATATGCATTGTACTCACCACTTAAGTCCATGCAAGCTGCTGTCAACAACACTTGCTGTATGTGTGGTGTTTGACAGCTGGGTGCAAAAGGAGAAGGCGCTCCTCATCAGCAAAAACTGTCGTCATACTGTGTTTAAAGGACATTTTCTATAAAATTATGGAAAGGCAGTTAAAGATGAGTTGTATGGTTTTAGCATTAGCTGGCCCACCCTAAGATTATTTTTAAGATCAAGTTTTAATCTCAAAGCAGGCCATCCTCAATGTATTTAGTGATCACCAAATTCATGAATCATTTACAAAAATAAACAAATTTGTTGCCTGCTCACAAAAAGCTAGCTAGCTAAATAAATAATTTCAGGAGATGGAGCTCTCGCTATCTTTCATAAGCCAAGCCAGTGTTGTATTATCCTGGTTTAAAGACACATCATGTTTTAATTGCTGGTCCCTCAGTTTGTGGTTTGAAAGTGCACTTTAAGTGTGTCTCTACGTACACAAAATCCCAGAAGATTAGTAGAGGCTGGCTTGAAGTGGATAGGTAATTTACAGTTTCTTAAAAACCTGTTCCTTCTGTTGGACTCTTCACAAATGTATAATCCCCTGCCTGAAACATGTGTCCAACATACATTATGTATGTACAGTAATGTGGATAAAGCACACCTCATGAAAACATTTTTTGAACAAAAAAGAAATATCAAGCCCAAAAAAATCCCACATTTCTAAAGATATGTGGACCCATCCACCTCCACTGGCTGGTTGCTCTATGATGTTAGCTCTGCCCATTCCCATTCATTTTAAAGGTAAAACAAATCAATTTTTTGTTTGCTATTCTGTATTTCCATCTCCGCTGTCTAATTTCAGCAGTTAGAAAGTGGTTTCCTTCTGGTCACTCATACCATACAGGCCTGATTGGTGGAGTGTTGCAGAAATGGGTGTCCTTCTTGAAGGTTCTCCTCTCTCCACACAGCAATGTTGGAAGTCTGTCAGAGTGACAAAGGCCCTCCTACCATCATCACTCACCGCCAGTATATGAAGAGTTGTGGTGGTTCCAAAATTCTTCTATTTATAGATGATGGAGGCCACTATGCTTATTGGGACCATTAATGTAGCAGCACATTTTTGTACCCTTCCCCAGATCTGTGTCTCAATACAATCCTGTCTAGGAGGAGTACAGACAATTACTTAGACTTCATGGCTGGGTTTGTGCTCTGATATGCAAGGTCTACTATTGGTCCTACTAAAGGCCTTTCCAAATCATGTCCATTCAACTGAATTTACCATAGGTGTACTTCAATCTATCTGTATAAACCATGATCAGTGGAAACAAGATGCACCTGAGCTCAATTTTGAGTGTCATGGCAAAGGCTGTGAATACTTATGTACATGTTATATTTTTTGTGTTAGGTTAAAACAAACAAACAAGAGCTGTAACATACCAAAATGTGCAAAAAGAGAAGTGTTGTGTACTTTCCATATGCACTGTATATGTGTATGGTTTTATTACAAATACAACAAGTACAAACGAGCAGACATGTGTATTTTAATATTTATTCTGTTGAATCCAAAGTCATTTAAAGCAGGAATAAAATGTCCCCAGCTGAAACTCCAGCTGAAGATCTGGAGAAAAATAGAGATTTTGCAAATGTGACCATACAATCTGATTATTTCCACCTATGTAGTACATTCCAGGAACAGAGACCCAGTCAAGATCATGATATGCATATATTATTGTTTTAGCCTTTCCATCATATATAATTAACACAACACAAGTATTAGTGTATTTATTTATCACATTTATCACCTATTTCCGGTTTTAGAGTGGACACTGGCGCGACTTGCTGCTGCTGCTCGCCGGCTGTCGACTCCTCATCTACAATGCTAATCGGCAGGACTTATTTCTGGCCCGTGCTTCTCTGTACTCTTCTGGCACTTATCCAGCAATCTGTAACAGGTCTGCTCCAGTACTCTGCTGCTGAGCTCCTCCGGCTGCGGTCTCACCTATCTGCACCTCCACCTGCTTCGTTATTCCTCTCGGATGCAACTTTCCTGCCCCGAAGGAGATACATCCACTGTGGGTCTCGTCCGAACTTCCAAGTGGACACGTCGAAACCCATAAAATCCATCTGGTCTACCTCTCGTCTTCCACGTGCTTCCAACCGGGTTGTTGACCGCAGCGTGCGGCCTGCCCAGCCCGGTCGGCTAACGCTCCTGCAAAGTCTGATAACTCCTCTGTCAACTTTGGTCTGCTTAACATCCGCTCATTCACTGGCAAAGGACATCTCATCCAGGATCTCCTCACTGACCTAAAGTTTGATTTTTTATGTTTAACAGAGACTTGGCAACAACCCAATGACTTCTCCTAGCTTATTGATTTCACCCCACCGTGGTTTGTTTACATCTGTCAACCTCACGGCACCGGCCGGGGAGGAGGTCTCGCGATAATCTACCGAGAGGAGTGGAAAGTCTCGCCGTTGTCTGTTCCTACCTTCTCCTCCTTTGAATCAACTGTGTCAGCTCTCTGGACCTACTCCCACACAACCGTCTACCGCCCCCCAAACCCTGACAGTGACTTTCTAAATGACTTTGCTGCTCTGCTCACACACTTGTCCACCCTCTCACCAAACATCATAGTGTTGGGTGATTTTAATATTCACATGGACGATGTCAGTAACCCCCTGACTAAAGATTTTACATCCTGTCTTGAGAGTTTTGGCCTTCAGCAGTACACTGATGTTCCCACTCACTCTAAGGGTCACATCCTGGACCTAGTCTGTTGTTCTGGTGTTTCTCCCTCTGATCATACAGCAGATGAACTTCCCATAACTGACCATTTCCTCCTCTCATTTAATATTTGCGTTCCTCTCTCCATCACTAAGCTTTCTTTCCATAACATTAAGGATATTAATTTAAATTCTCTCTCCTTCTGTGCCAATTCTCTCATGATTACTCTAAATTCAACCTCCCTTGAAGAGCTGGTCTCACATTACAACACTGGTCTTCATTCAATACTCAACTCTCTTGCTCCCAAACTTCGGCTCATGAAGGCCAAAGGACGGCAACTTGAGAGGCTTCACCAGAAAACTGGACTAGTTGTTCATAAAGACATATACAAAAACCACATACTACATTATAAGGTGTATATATAGTCCTTATATTATATTATATACAGTCCTATATATTATAAGGACTGTATCACTCAGGCCAAATCCAACTACTACACTGGTTTAATGTGTTCAAATGAAGGCACCACCAAGTCAATATTTTCACCTTCCCATCTGTGTTCAACTGCTTTCTGTAACTCCCTCATGTCATTTTTTGAATAAATAGATAATAAATAAAGATCCACCAGCATCTCAGTTCACAACCCATCCACTGTATTACTTTTGAACTCTCTTCTCCTTTTCCTCCTTTCAGCTCCCGAGAAACACGCGGATGACACCCAACTCTATGTTACCAGTAAACCCGCCTCCAGCCTCCCACCATCCGCTCTTACTAACTGCTTGACTGAAATAAAATCCTGGTTCTCTTCAAATTTACTCAAATTAAACAGTGATAAAACAGAGGTTCTCCTTATTGGTACAAAATCTACTTTATCCAAAATCAAATGTTTCAGCCTTGAAATTGATAACTGCTCCGTTTCTCCCTCCCCACAAGTAAAGAGTTTGGGTGTCATCCTTGACAGTACCCTTTCATTTCAGTCCCATATCAACAACATTACCCAGTCTGCATAATTCCACCTACATAACATCAATCACCTCCATCCATCCCTTACTCCCTATTCCACTGCCATCCTTGTTCACTGCCTCGTTACATCCCGCTTTGATTATTGCAACTCCCTCCTCTATGGTCTCCCCCACAAATATCTCCATAAGCTCCAACTGGTCCAGAACTCAGCTGCCCGTATCATTAGCAGAACCCCACCCATTCACCACATCACTCCTGTCTTGCAACAGCTTCACTGGCTCCCAGTTAATTTCAGAATAGAATACAAAATTCTTCTGTTCACTTTCAAGGCCATCCACAATCTCTCTCCACCTTATCTTTTCAATCTTTTTCATGTTGCTACTCCCTCTCGCTCCTTCAGATCATCTTCCTCCATCCACCTGACTGTCCCCTCCGCCCGTCTCACCACCAACTCTGGAACTCCTTACCGCCTTAAATAAGGAACATAAATTCACTTCCAAGCTTTAAATCTGCTCTCAAATCACACCTGTTTAGAAATGCCTTTTCCGTTTGACTCTATTATTTTTCTCTGTTTATATTCTTATATTTATCTTATTTGTTCCTTTTCTTATTTTGATTTTATTGTCTATTTTATTCTTGTACGGTGTCCTTGAGTGCCAGAAAGGCACCTTTGAAATAAAACGTATTATTATTATTATTATTATTATTATTATTATTATTATTATTTGAATTTGTTTGAACATTTCCACAAAAAAGTTAACTATTTACAAGTGTCAATAGTAAATACATCTAGATGATCTTTTTTGAAAACAGAAAATACCACAGTTTAAAGACTATACATTTATAGACTATTAATATAAAAGTATTTATGTCAAATATATACAATATCCATTAAACATCTTGATATATGAATAAATGTTTTATAGTTAATTTGTTCTCCAAAATATGACCAATGAAATTTGCAAGTAAATGTCTACTTTAAAGAGGTAGGGAAAACAGACTGATTCATACTGCATTACCGAGTAGTTTATCTTAATATACTGTTAAATTTAAGTAATGACCTGTTACTTTTGCTGCCAAGACAGGCTAATGACATATTACTACTTACATTATGAATCAGAACAACATGGTCAGGGATAAATGGCTGGATGTGTTGTCAACTGTTATACTGTTAACACTGTGTTGCACTGTTGTAAAATATTTTATGTTTAAAATGTCACATACAGAAATTTGATACAGACTTGGTTTTAACAATGTTTATTTTTTAACTGGGCAGCTGTTGAAATCTTCCAAATAAATGTAATGTGTTAAAGTTCAAGTGAGGGGCACAAACTGGGAATAAAATAGGAACTGAAGGAAAAAAATGGAAAAAGATGCACATGAGCTCAATTTTGAGTGTCATGGCAAAGGCTGTGAATAATTGTGTACATGTTATATTTTTTGTTTAGAAAAATTAAAACAAGTGAGAGACCAAAAGGAAGAATAGTGACTGATGAACAGTATTATGGATAAAAATAGCATATATCATGTAGCTACTGCTATATTGTGCAACATAATTAAAATAAATATAATAAACAAAAACTGAAATTCTAGCTTGCCTAACACAGCATTATCCACATCCAGCACACCTGGTTTAATAATCATTTCAATAAGCCTTTTCAGAGTCACAGTAGGTGTCAGGTTTGGGAAAAAAGTTTACCATCATCAACAGTTCTTGTTAGGATATTTTTGGAATTTCACAGCTAGCTTAGTAAAATGCAACAGTAAAAGTCAAATACAATAAAGATGTAATACAATATAATGAGGTTTATAAAGTAGATTGGGAGGAAGAATAAACAAATTATACTAAAGTATACAAGAATGAGTTGAAGAAGTTGAGTCCTTTGGTGAAGTTGCAACTCAGTGCAAAGAATGTGCAAAGATGAAATGTACATAGTTAGAAAGTGACAAGTGACATAATTTGCAAAGTAGCAGAGTCTATAATATCAAGGATATTAACAAGTAACTGTAAAATCAGAAACTGTAAAACTTGAAATTGTATAATAAAAATATATGAATATATGCATTCAAATAAATATGACTTCACACAAACTATTCTCATGTTGTACTCATGCAGTTACGTGCCTCTAATTGAGAAGTTCCCCTACCATGGATAAAATGTAATGCTGTTAAGTGCCTGACAAATGAAGAAAGGCCTTTCTAGTGGAAAAAATATAATGCAGTTAGGTGCATCTCTAAAAAAGTGCCCCTGTAGTGGATAAAACGTGATGCAGTTTCATGGTCCTCTAATGTAGCCCCTCTGGTGGAAAAAATGCACTTGGGAGTGCACCTCTAGTTGATGAAATGTGATGCAGTTAATTTGCAGTTATAATGTGGAAGTGCTCCTACAGTGGATAAAACGAGTTACAGTTTCATGCTCCTCTAACAGAAGTTAGGAGCTCCTTGAAAGGCAATGTGCACCTCCAGTTGATGAATTTGATGATGCAGGTACTCATATAATGGGGAAGTGACCTCCAATAGATAAAACAAAGCAGTTTCATGTTCCTCTAACAGAGAAGTGCCCCTCCAGTGGAAAAATGTGATGCAGATAGGAGCTTCTATAAAGGAACAGGGCACCTCTAGTGGTTGAAATGTGCAGTTAGATTCCCATCTAATCCCATTGTAGTGCTCCTTCGATGGACAAAACGTAACCCTCCAGTGGATAAAATGTTAGACAGTTAGGTGCCCCTCTAATGGCAAAGTGTCTTTCTAATGAAAAAAAATAATGATGCAGTTAGCTACCACTCTAATGCAATGGAACAAAAAAATGTAATGCTATTAGGTACTCCTCAAATGGAAAGTGCCCCTCAAGTGGAAAAAATGTGTACAAAATTTAACGTGTATGAAACTTGATGCACTTTTTTGATGAACCAGTAAAGTGTCATTCCAGTGAATAATGTGATGCAGTGAGGTGTCCCTCAGCTGGAATACATGTGAGGGAGTTAGGCAACCCTCTAATGGAGAAGAATAGTGTGGGAAAAAAACTGTGATGCAGTTAGCTGCCCAATTAATGAAAAAGTACCCTTCCAGTGGCCCCTAACTGTCATGAATAAGTGTCCCTGTGATGTGAGTTAGGTTCCTATCTAAAACAAAGTGTCCCTCTTTAAGATTAAATCTGGTGCCCTCCATTGGATTAAATGTGATACCATTAGGTGTTAATCTAATGGAGAAGTGCCTATCCAGAGGATAAAACATGATGCCGTCAAATTATCCATAAAATGTGCATAAAATGTGATGTGGTTAGATTCCTTTCTAATGATGCATCTCTTGATGGACAAAATATAATGCCTATATAAAGCAGTGAAGTTATGAAGTAGACCCCTTCCAATGGATAAAATGTCATTTATTTGGATGCCCATCTATTGGAGTAGTGCCCTTTGATAGAAAAAATGTGAACAATTAAGTCAAGTCAACTTTATTTATAAAGCTCATATAAACTCATACTACAGGAGCTGACCAGTGCTGTACAATTTAGAAAATATAGAACAAAAATAACAGTGGGAGAAAATCAGGTTACAAAACCTAAAAATAAAGAAAGAATTATATGGGTAAAAGAAGACACAAAAAGAATGTAAGTTAGACTTACAAGTGGAGGATGCCATCCTAATAAAAAACAGGCAGGATATTCCACAGTTTTGGGGCAGCAACAGAGAAAGCTCTGTCACCTTTGGACTTGAATCTAGAATGAGGAGTTTTTAGCAGGAGCTGACAGGATGTTCGAATGGTTGAGAATGGAATCAAAAGGTCTGAGATATATACAGGAGATTTTTCTTGTAGAGTTTTAAAATCAAACAGTAGGATCATGAAAGCTATTCTGTATTTGACTGGTTATCAATGTAGGGAAGCCAATACAGGTGAGATGTGTTCAGTTAGGAGCCTAGCAGCAGTGTTCTGGACCAACTGCAAGCATAATAGTTTTCTGATTTCTGAAACATGGATAACAGTTTTTAAATCTGAAAAAGTTAAAATGGGTTTGAGTTTGGCAATTGTTCTCAGCTGACACTGAAACTGACACTGACCACTGAATTTACCTGTGAACTTTGATAACTCGTGAGATGTGTTCAATGCTATGTTTATTGTTTTAAACAGCACTTTGGGGTGTGAGAATGCTTAGAAATAATGGAGAGGCATATTTCTGTAGTCAGACTCTCTTTTACAATGTAGTATGAGATCTGCTGCTTGTTCTTTTTACATTTTCTTTCTGCCGTCCAGGTAGTATCTCATTATTCAGCCATGGCCGAGATTTCACTTTAGGACTCTTTGTTTTTAGTAGAGCAGTTGCATCATTCTTCTGTCAGTACAGGTGGAATTGAATACATCAACCAGATGATAAGTACTCAGAGCCTCTAGGGAGTGTTCATTAAAATTTGCAAGTTGGGCTGTGAAGCAAGCTTCCTCAAACTGACTAGCAGTAGAGGGCTCTATAATCCATCTACAGTGGGCTGGACATAGGATAGAAATATTGAAAAGACAGGTTGATGGTCAGATAGAGTTGAGTCAATTATTTCCACCTTGTCAACATTTAAACCAGAAGAAACAAGGCTCAGATGCTTAAAAACATCTTCAGCTAAAGGACAGAAAACATGAAAGTTAAAATCTCCAAGAATAAGAACTTTTCCAGATCTCATTAAAATGACAGACAGAAATACTGAAAATTCCTCAATGAAACTCTTTTTGGATTTTGTGGCCTGTAAACTAGAGCACAGACCAATGGAATTGGAAATTCTAATTTGCATAGTAGTAGATGAATAGTTATTGACTTGCAACTATCGACATTTAAGCGATTCTCATTTTAATGCAAAGTTTGTAAACACATGGAGATAGAGGTACCTGTGTCAGTATTTCAGATCGAGAGTAGTAGCGCATCTCAAGGTATATACAGCACATTGTTTACATGTAACACCTTCACCTCCTGAGAGATTCATAACCAATCCGGCCACATTCAATAACATATTTAGGTGCACTATTTAGGTCCACTAGGTGCACCCTCAGTGGGCACCTGGGAAATGGAAAATGTCCTGCATTGTTCCTGTGCCAAAGACGCAGCTACAGGCTATTGGCATTGACATCCCATGTAATGAAGACCATGGAGAGGCTCGTCCTGGACCAGCTCCAACCAATAATCAAGCCATCTCTGGACCCCCTTCAGGCCTGCCTGGGGGGGATGCCATCATCTAACTGTTCAACAAAGTCTACCGGTACTGTGAGGGTCATGACTTTTCCAATACCATTCAGCCTGCTCTCCTGGGTGACAAGTTAACCAAGGTGAAAGATGCCCCCCTAGTGTCCTGGATTGTTGACTACCTAACAGGCAAACCACAGTATGTATGCCTGCAGCACTGTACGTCAAACAGAGTGGTTACCAACACTGAGTCTTCTCTCCCTTCCTCTTCATTCTCAACACCACAGACTTCAGCAACATCAGAGACTTGCCATCTGCAGAAGTTTTCTGATGTCTCTGCAATAGCTGGATGCATCAGCAGGGGTGATGAGAACAAGAATAGGGAAATGGTGAAGGACTTTTTAACATGGTGTGAACTGAACCATCTGGAGCTCAATGTTACAAAAAGATGAAAGAAATAGTGATGGATCTGAGGAGGAACCAGACACCAGTGAACCTTGTGACCATGAGGGGGGTCAGAGTGGACACTGTGGAGGACTACAAGTATCTGGGAGTATTGACAATAAAGTGGACTAAGAACACTGATCAGAGTGAACACTTTCTGAGGTATCTCAGACAATGCTCAGGATCTTCTACAAGTCTGTGGTAGTGAGTGTGCTATCCTCTATGCTGTTACATGCTGGGGCTGTAGGCTGAGGGTGGTAGTTGCCAACAGTCTCAACAAACTGATCAACAGTCTCACCAACTGATAAGGCTGGTGATGTTGCGGGAGTTGAGCTGAACACTCTGAGTAGTGGCAGTGTCTGAGAGGAGGATGCTGTCTAAACTGCAGGCAATTATGGACAATGACTTTCACCAACTCTACCAAACAGTAATACCAAACAGGATCACTTTTAGTGCAAGACTTTTAATCCAAGTGGAGGTCATTCCTCCCTGAGGACCCTCCAGGACCTTAAGATGTTTCCTACGGAGCCACTTTTTAGTTGCCCTGGCTGTGTGTTTTGGGTTGTTATCATGCTGGAAGACCCAGCCACGACCCATCTTCAGTGCTCTTACTGAGGGAAGGAGGTTGTTGGCCAAAATCTCAGGATACATGGCCCCATCCATCCTTCCCACAATACGGTGCAGTCGTCCTGTCCCCTTTACAGAAAAGCATCCCCAAAGAATGATGTTTCCACCGCCATGCTTCACGGTTGGGATGGTGTTCTTGGGGTTGCACTCATCATTCTTCTTCCTCCAAATATGACGAGTGGAGTTTAAACCAAAAAGTTCTATTTTTGTCTCATCAGACCACATGACCTTCTCCCATTCCTCCTCTGGAGCATTCAGATGGTCATTTGCAAACTTCAGATGGGCTTTGACATGCGTTGGCTTGAGGAAGGGCACCTTGCGTGCACTGCAGGATTTCAATCCTTGACGGCGTAGAGTGTTACTGATTGTTTTCTTTGAGACTGTGGTCCGAGCTCTATTCAGGTCATTGACCAGGTCCTGCCATGTAGTTCTGGGCTCATTCCTCACCTTCCTCAAGATCATTGATGCTCCACGAGGTGAGATCTTGCATGGCGCCCCAGACCGAGGGAGATTTTCCGTTATTTTGCATTTCTTCCATTTTCTAATAATTGCACCAACAGTTGTTGCCTTCTCACCAAGCTGCTTGCCTATTGTCCTGTAGCCCATCCCAGCCTTGTGCAGGTCTACAATTTTATCCCTGATGTCATTACACAGCTCTCTGGTCTTGGGCATTGTGGAGATGCTGGAGTCTGACTGATTGAGTGTGTGGACAGGTGTCTTTTTTACAGGTAACAAGTTCAAACAGGTGCAGTTAATACAGGTAATGAGTGGAGAACAGGAGGGCTTCTTAAAGAAGAAGTAACATGTCTGTGAGAGCCAAAATTCTTACTGGTTGATAGATGATCAAATACTTATTTCACACAATAAAATGGAAATTAATTATTTAAAAATCATACAATGCATTTTTCTGGATTTTTGTTTTAGATTCCATCACTCACAGTTGAAGAGTACCTATGATAAATATTACAGTCTTCTACATGCTTTGCAAGTGGGAAAACCTGAAAAATCAGCAGTGTATCAAATACTTGTTCTCCCCACTGTATATTATTATAACCATTGACTTTTTCATAAGTATTTTAACATGTGTATATTTCTAAAGAGTTTATTCTTGTTGATTCAAAAAGTTTATTCTACTTATTATTTTTATTACCCTGTTATTTTTATCTTATTTTTATATTTCATATTGGTGGGGGCAGCTGTAAGAATTATTTCCTCCTGGAATTAATAAAGTAATTCTGATTCTGAGTGCTCCTGCATTGGAAGAAATGTGACACGGTTTAGGGGCATCATGTAAGCAAATAAAGTAAAGTAAAAAAAAAGTCTTCCAGTGCTTCTTTACTGATCTTTCCACATGTATATGCTCATCCTGTATACAGGCTCTGATTAATCTGCAAGACTGTTTGACTCATGACGTTACTGATCCAGAAGAAATAGAAGTAACGAATAGTTATAGAAGAAATGAGAAGGAAGGGGCCCCTCAGTCAGAATAAAAGTCAGGAGAAGGCAAATGCAACAGTTAGGAGGTGGCACAGTGGGTAGCGCTGTTGCCTCACAGCAAGAAGGACCTGGGTTCGATCCCCAGGTGGGGTGACCTGGGAAGTTTCTGTGTGGTGTTTGCCTGTTCTCCCCGTGTTCGCGTGGGTTTCCTCCGGGTTTTCCCCCAAAGACATGCATGATAGCTGAATTGGTGACTCTAAAGTTGGATGTGTGTGCGTGCAATTAGCGCCCTGTCTAGAAAACCACAGATCTAGAAGAAAAGACCTTTAACCCACTTCTGCAGCTAGAACAAGCAAAAATTAGTTACTCCTCCAGTTCTCTCAGTGCAATCCAATCAAACATACTTAAGGATGTGTTGCCAGCTATAATCAAATCTCTCTCAGCAATAGTAAACTCATCTCTTAGTTTAGGTCACATACTTTTAAAGAAGCAGTTATCAAACCACTGATTAGAAATCTTAGAAAAACTGTGTCCCAACAACTGTGCAGACACCTGCACAAGAATCACATAAATGAAAAATTCCAATTTGGATTCAGGCCTTATCACAGCACTGAGACAGCCAAATAATGTGGGCAGACAGCTGCACTGTATGATTATAAATGATCTTCGTCTTTGCCTCCAATCAAGGCTGGGTCCCCTTGCTTGTACTGCTAGACTTAGTGCTCTCCATAATTATTGGCACCCCTGGTTAAGATGTTTTATTTAGCTTCTAATAAATTGAGTTTTTTTCTAAATAATATAGGACCACAATGGAAAAAGATTAAAATCAAACTTTTAACTCATGTGAATTTTAAGGGGGGAAGAAATCCCTGAATAAGAAATAATTATTCTTCATAAAGAAGAATCTTCACCTGTTCCACAATTATTGGCACCTCTAACAATTCTTGGGAAATAAATGTAATTAAAGTATTTCTATCAATTCTACAGTAGTTTACGAAGAGTATGTATGAACATTTCATTAGTAATTCACAACTTTCTGTTTTCCTGGGGTATAAATATGACGTGACACAGAGGCCATTTCTCTTTAACATGGGAAAGACAAAGGAACATACCATTCAAGTAAGGCATATGTGTGTTGACCTTCACAAGTCAGGCAATGGCTACACGAAAATAGCCACTGGCCTACACCTGTCCATATCTACTGTCAGAGGAATTATTAAGAAGTTTAAAACAACTGGAACAGTGGTAAACAAGCCTGGATGATGTTCATTTTGCCACCACGCACAGTGAGGAGGATGATAAAAGAAATAAAATGTTCTCCAAAGCTCACTGTTACAGAATTGCAACAAATAGTAGCTACTTGTGGTCACAAAATCTCCAAAACAACCATCAGGCTCTATTTACATGCCAACAAGCTGTTTGGGAGGCATGCACGGAAAAACCTTTCTCACTCACAATCATAAACGCAAACGTTTAGAGTTTGCTAAGCAGTACTGAAACTTCAACTGGGACCGTGTGCTTTTGTCAGATGAAATAAAGACAGAGCTTTTCGGCAACAAATGCTCTAAGTGGGTCTGGCATAACACAAGAGCTGACCATGCAGAAAAGCACCTCATGCCCACTGTGAAATATGGGGGAGGATCAGTGATGCTGTGGACCTGTTTTTCTTCCAATGGCCCTGGGAAACTTGTTAGGGTGCATGGCATCATGAATGTTTTGAAATACCAGGACATTTTAAAACAAAATCTGGTTGCTTCTGCCCGAAAGCTTGAGATGGGTCATCACTGGGTCTTTCAGCAAGATAATGACCCTAAAACATATGGCCAAATCTACACAGAAATGGTTCACCACACACAGAATCAAGCTCCTCCCATGGCCATCTCAGTCCCCAGACCTCAATCCCATTGAAAATCTGTGGGGTGAGCTGAAGACGAGAGTGCAGAGGAGAGGACCCAGGTCGCTGGAGGATTTAGAGTGATTGTGCAAAGAGGAATGGTCAAAGATCCCTCTTTCTGTATTCTCCCATCTTGTGAAACATTATAGGAGAATATTAGGTGCTTTTTTTTGTTGGCAAAAGGGGGTTGTACAAAGTATTAAAATCAGGGGTGCTAATAATGATTTGATGTTAAACAATTATTTCTTAATGTGGGATTTTTTTCCTACAGAATAAATGCACTAGAGTTAAAGGTTGGAGTTTGCTCTTTTTTCCATCGCGGTCCTATATTATTTAGAAAAAAACTCAACTTATTACAAGCTAAAGAACACATTTTAACCAGGGGTGCCAATAATTATGGAGGGCACTGTAAGTGTAGCATTTGATGCAATAGGTCAGTCAGTCACTCATTCAGTCATTCAATCAATCACTCATTCAATCCTTAACTCTCAGTCTGTTATTCAGTAAATCAATCAGTAATTCTATCACAGTCATTCAGTCACTGTCAGTCACTCACAGTCATTCATTCAGTCAGTCATTCAGTCAGTCACTCATTCAGTCTGTCATTCAGTCAGACATTCAATAACTCAGTTAGCCAGTCACCCATTCAGTCAGCCAGTCATTCATTCAGTCAGTCACTCAGTCATTCGCTCACTCAGCCAGTCATTCAGTCAGTCACTCAGTCATTCATTCAGTCATACAGCCAGTCAGTCATTCAGCTAGCCATTCAGTCATTCACTCCGTCAGTCACTCAGTCATTCATTCAGTCATACAGCCAGTCAGTCATTCAGCTAGCCATTCAGTCATTCACTCCGTCAGTCACTCTGTCATTCATTCAGTCATTGTCATTCAGACATTACACCCATGAATTTAGCAAAACACAGCACTGCATTCCACACAAATCCACACAATTACACATCATTATCGACAGCAGCCACATTTACCTGTCTGAGAGTTGGAGGGGATCATTTCATTCCAATTCACTGTTACGATGGAGCCTCGTAACAGTTTTTGCTTGGTATGAATGAGTTTTACATATCTGGTCTATATCAAATGTCTACCATTCATTTTCAGATACCAAGACTGAGATGGATGTGTGGAAAATGGGTGTCAGAGCAGACGAAAGATGAATCGGCAGAAGAAGAAGAAGGAAAGATGAATCGGCAGGACTATAGTAGCGGGGTGTACCAGCTGTGACAAACATCCTGGGATATAGAGTGGGGTTTCTGCCACTCCTGGTAGAACCATATGAGCATATGTATGAGCATAATTCAACTCTTTCAAAGGCCATAGTATGAAGATACTATAGCCTTGGTATGCCTAAATGTAATCACTCCTTTTAGTCAATCAATAATGTTTGATTTGTTACCCATTTTCCACACATCCAACAAGACATTCACTGCACTTAAGCACCTCTTCTCAATCTATGACTCTCATCACACACCCTGTAGGTATTTACCCCATCACCTTCACTCAACACCCTCTACAGTTGCCTAAAATACAGGCAAATACAGGCATACCCATATTGGCTCGGTGCTTCCTGCTCAGTGCTTCCTGCTCAGTGCTTCCTGCTCAGTGCTTCCTGCTCAGTGCTTCCTGCTGGCTAAGAGTTTGGTGTAGCTGTGGATTAGCTGTTTGCTAGTACTGTTTGCTAAGTTAGCTGGTGTAGCTCTCTGCTCTTGCAGAGCCTGTTTGCTGTTCCATATTAACCATTTTTAGATAGTTTTTCAGACTTTTTTGCAGCTCTCAGAAAGTGGAGTAGCTGTCTTCTCCGGTTGGTTTGTTTGCTGTTTGGTGTAAGTTATTTTATTATACACAAAAGTGGTGAGTACCTGTTTAACCATGTCTGCTGCCGGTCTGTTTGCTTGCTCAGAGTGTGGCATGTTTAGTGTAAACCCCTTTTCCAGCTCTAGTGATAATAATAGTGATAGTGTTTGTACTAAGTGTCAGATAGTTAGCTCCTTGCTGGAAAACGTGGACAAGTTAGAGGTGTGTATCCGGGGTTTACTGAAGGACAGAGAGTTAGAGTGCTCAGTATTAGCAGCCCTGGGTGCCTCAGGGAGAGTCAGCATCCCTCGACTCTGGCATCAGAGTCCTCACAGCTGGACGAATGGGTGACGTCTCGGCGGCATAGTCACAGAGCTAACGCTAAGGCCAAAGCTGACCCACAGAAACACCACTCCCCTCCTGTTCACGTGTCAAACAGGTTCTACGTGGTTTGGTCTGCTTGTGGATACCAAAAGTAGTGCAAGTTCACTTACTACAAGAGTTTTCATCATTGCCTGACACACAAGTGGTGCTTCAATATACAGAATTTTTTTTGCCGAACTCCCTCCTCCCTTATTTTGCAGAGTGAGGTATTTTTATTGCATCTCCAAAAAATTGAATATCATTAAAAAGTTCATTCATGATCACAATTTAATTCAACAAGGTAAACTGCAAGGTAAATTTGATAAATTTCATTTTAGTACATGTAAAGTGACATTTCAAGCATTTTTATGTTTTACTTTTGATCAGTGTGGCCTACAGCTCATGAAAAACAGAAATCCAGAATTTTAATTAAAATTTGAATATATTAGTAATCACAGCATCAACTTATATATTGATATATTGAAATAGTTGACTAAATGTAATAAATATAAAATATGAACATTTCATTTTTAAATTAAATTATCAAAAACCTTTTTCACAGTACTCAAATTTTTTTAGATGCACTAGTAAATTACACACCACATTCAAGACCAAAGATTAGCATTGCACATCATGGTCCCATCACTTTTGTGTCTGCATTGTGTCTGCATTGTTTCTTAAAAAGAGGAGCCTAATGTGTAGGGAGGATGCTATTTGATTAAATAGATAAAGCTATTTGACATGTAGCATTATCAGTATGAGGAAGCACTGTTTAGTATGGCTTTCTTCCTGGTAAATTACCAAAGTGGAGCACTTGTGATAGATTAAAGTCACATCTACAAAATAATGGCAATTTCAGATTGTAGTGGTGTTAAAATTTCACCTTTTAATATACTTTGTTGAAAGTAGTGTAATCACATTGTTAATGTTACATTTCTATTTTTGTATTATAAATTAGACTCTGTTAAGATTTGATTACTTGTTTTACAGTCTTTTTCTCTGCAGCACTGTTTTTCTGTTTAAAGTCAGCTGGATTGTGTGTCTGGTGAAAAGTATTAATGATGAAATTAATGGTTTCAGGTTTATTTCGATGGGTGTATTTATTATTTATTGATTTCCATCTTTTTTTCTCTTCTAACACTATAAAATGGACTATACACTTTTATTATACACAACTGTGTCACTACTGTTTGTTTTATGGTGTTCTCTATCACTACTAACAAGAAGATGTAATTCCAGGCAACATAAATTTCACCAGTTTTAGTACTAGTGCTTTATTTTAATTGGGAACATTGGTTATAATATTTGTTGCCATGTTTCAATTTAAATAATATATGGTAATAAAGTTTTTTAGAACATTTTACTGTTTGGTGCACTTTCCTGAATTCCTAGGTGGCGTTGTTGGCTACATATGTTTATAGTGGGTTCTGCACCAGCCTGATAAAATGTGATGAAGTTGGGAGCCCCTCCAGTGGATAAACTGTTTGATATATCTAGGTGGATGTGGATAAAACTGAACATTTTCTGAGTGGAAAAGTGCATAAAATGTGATACATTTAAGTGCCCCATCAATGGAGAAGTTCTCTTTCAGTGGATATAATGAGATGCAATTAGGTACACATCTAATTGAGAAGTGCCCCTTCGGTGTGATGGTTAGGCTTTCCCTTAATGGAGTGCCCTTCCAGTGTTTCTCTAAATGTGAAACAGTTTGGTGCTCTAATGGAGAAATCCCCCTCAAATTGATAAGGTACCTGAAATAATAGAAGTGTCTTTTCAAACAGTCAAAATTACTGATACAGTGAACAATTAATCAAGTTGTAGATGAAAGACTCTGCAAAATGCATAGTTAAAGATGAAGAAGAAAGTTTTCTCATGACCCTCATAGTCTGCCAATTCGAAACATCATAAGACTTCAAGAGAGCAGTACATGCAACAGAATCTCACAAAACTGGAAAACGTCTGTAAGGAGGAGGAATGGATGAAAAATGGATGGAAATTTACATGAATGAAAGACTCTTGGCTTGCTACAAAAAAGCATTTACAAGCTTGTCAAATGGGATGTTAACCATGCACATTGCTCAAAGTTTTGCTTTGGGCCCTTTCCTTTTTTGTTATTTTGAAAACTGTAAAATATGAAAAACGGTTCAGTAATTCAGAAATTTTTTACCAGGGGTGCCCAAATATTTGCATGCCACTCTACATCATTGAACTGTTTACTCATATTTTCTATTTATGCTTCTTGTTCTCATATCTTTTTATCCACTTGACTTGGAAAAATGATGCAGTTGTGTGCCCTTTTAATGGAGAAGAGCCCCCACAGAGAAGAAAATGTGATGCATTTAGGTGCTCATCTACTGGATAAAATGATGTAGTTAACTGCACCTATATTCAAAAGATTCCCCTCAATTGGAGGACATGTAGTAGTAGTAGTATGTAGTTAGGTGCCCCTCTAATGAAGAAGTTCCCCTCTGTTACATAAATGACATCACTGACCCAGATATTGGGTTGTAGAGGACAAGGGGCTCTCTTTCTTTACTCACACAATGTTCAAATATCAGATTTACTGAGAAGGGATAAATACGGATTCATATATCTTCTTCTTCTTTCGGCTGCTCCCTTTAGGGGTCACCACAGCGGATCATCTGCCTGATCCGTATTATAGTTTTAGCACAAGTTTTATGTCGGATGCCCATCCTGACGCAACCCTCACCATTTATCCGGGCTTGGGATTGGCACCAGTAGTGCACAAATTACACCCCTAATCAAATACAGATTCATATATAAATAACAAAAATAAATGACATTCATGTTTATTTGGACAAGTTTATTTAGTCAAGTATGTGGAATAACTTCTATAACATGAATCCAATCATTACAAATAACACCATCAAAATTATAGTATTTTCAGGAGAAAAACAAAGAATACAACAACAAAGAAGTGTCAAGTAAACTGTTTATCAAAACATGGTCAAAATCATAGATATATCTTAATTCTGTTAATATTTACATCTCAAAGGAAGACAAATGTGAGTAGCTTAATACCTCATGAAAATAACATCTGTCATTTGTAACTGTCAAAATAATGTACAAAATAGGATCCTTAGAAAAAAGGTTTAGGTTAAGTTTAGGTAAGTAAGGTAGGTAAGGTTTAGGCTACAGTGATTGCAGTGTAATATTCCTTTTTTTCCCCCAATCATTTGATTTGTGTGTTTCTTGGTTGTGTCAGTTGTGTGTGTTGACCTATACTCAGTACATATTATACAATTTCAGAAATGTCATTTTAGTCAAAAAGGAAATAGGATGTTTGTGAAATAGCTCTGTTTGTGAGCTGAATCTCAAGTGAATGTGGATCATACAGCAAAACAATAGCATACAAGTTGTTCCACAGAAGAATGGTTAAAGAAGAATAAAGTTATTGTTTTGGA
The DNA here is from genome assembly GCA_034509495.1 of Acestrorhynchus altus. NCBI lineage: Eukaryota > Metazoa > Chordata > Actinopteri > Characiformes > Acestrorhynchidae > Acestrorhynchus > Acestrorhynchus altus. Next base: position 9,788,890 of record CM067507.1, on the reverse strand, counting down.
ATGGCCAAGTCAATGTCCTGACCTTAATTGAATACAAACTTTGTGGAATGATCTGAAGCGACCATGGGATCATGGGAGGAAACAAACCGACATAATTTCATGTCAGAGCAGTTTATTGCTACTCTTGAAATCACTACAAGTTGTCTGATTAGTAAATCATGCCAAATTCCTTGCATCTATTTATTTTCCAAATGTGTTGACATGTAGAAAAACAAAACAGAACACAAAAAAACAAGACACCACAAAAGAAAATGAAATAAAACCCACAACCAAGGCAGATTTCCATGACGTGTAAAGAAAGAGGAGCTAAACTAATAAAGATAACTGAATAGAACTAATCAGTTGCAGTGGGTTTGTTAAAGAAATATACTAAAATATTTTAAAGCACTACACATAGTATTTAGTGCAAAAAAGCAATAACCAAATAGTCTCTGAAGAAGAAGACTACTATGGTTGAACTATACATGAGGAAAACAAAATCAAACAAGTAAATAAAAGATTTTCTTCCCCAAAACAGAGTTAGGCATTTCTGACAGTATTTCTGTATGATCACATAGTTTAAGTACAAAATATTGTTTTAAACGAATCAGAAAATAGTATGAGATATTTCAAATATGTAACTGTATTCACCTGCATTGTAAGTCATGACACAAAGGCAGCACTATCAAACAGGAATTCAACAATTTTATTATACTTTGTATTCTCTAAATACTAAAATAATAAAATATCTGAAATTTGGCCAATCTAGGGGCATTTATGTGGTATGTGGGCTTACATTATTGTTTTAAAAAACATAACATTACCAACAAAAACAGTATTTATGCTACGCTATTTTCAGGCAAAAAAGTGAAACCCTTTGGAGTAGGAAAGAAAAATTCCTTAAACTCTCAGTGCATCCAGAAAATATTCACAGCACATTTTGTTGTTAGTTTTATTCCAGAATGGAACACACAATATCCCATGATAACAAGGTGAGAAAAGATTGTTTGAAATCTTTGCAAATAAAACACAAAAATATAACATACATAATTATTCACAGCATTTGCTCAATACTTTGTTGAATCACCTTTGGCAGCAATTACAGCCTCAAGTCCTTTTGAGTATGATGCTACAGTTTGGCACACCTGTTTTTGGGAAGTTTATCCCATTCTTCTTTGCAGAATCTCTCAACCTCCATCAGTTGGAAAGGGAACATTGATATACACAGCCATTTTTAGATATTTCCAGAGATGTTCAATCGGGTTCAGGTCTGGGCTCTGGCTGGGCCACTCAAGGACATTCAGAGTTGTCCTGAAGCCTCTCCTCTTGGTTGTGTGCTTAGGGTCATTGTCCTGCTGGAAGATAAACCTTTGTCCAAGTCTGCGGTCCAGAACAGGTTCTGTATATCACTGCAGTCATCTTTCCCTGGACCCTGACTTGTCTCCCAGGCCCTCCTACCACAATCAACCAGTTTGGCTGGGCAGCCAGCTCTATGAAGTCCTGGTGGTTCCAAATTTCTTCCATTTATTGATGTTGGAGGCAATTTTGAGTGTCATGGCAAAGGTATGTTATGTTTTTGTGTTTTAATTTTGCAATTAATAAACTTCTCACTTTGTCATTGTGGGGTATTGTGTGTAGAATATTGATGGATTTTTTTTTTTTTAATTTTAATCCATGTTGGACTAAGGCTGTAACATAAAATGTGAAAAAGTAAATTCTTCCCAGATGCACTGTAAATGTGTAGAATATCATACTTACAGACTGGCACTAAACCTTATAACCTCACAACTAGATTGAAGAGAAGGAAATACAAGTGCTTGCAAACCAAAACAAAAAAAAAGAAAAAGAAAAAAACCCCACATGAAATAAAGAAGATGGCCGTCAGACAAAAGAACAGAATAAAGTTTAGTTGGGAGTGAAAATAAATGGGAGTCTATGGGAGGAATGAGTGATAAAAAATCAAAAAGCAGAAAAGAAAAGATTGGAGAAGTAGGCAAACATTTGATGAAGAATGTAAAAATATTAAAAAGAACAAAACATCTTGATTGCTTACACAATCACATTAAATATACATGGTCATATTTTTATGACCATCTCCTTGTTTCGACAACTGTACAAAATTTAGTAAACAACACTTACCAGTTAGAGTTTTGTAGGCCTGTAATTGCACACTGTTGTCCATCTGTCTCTCTGCATACTCCTTTTACCCTGTTCTTCAATGGACAGGACTGACTGAGAACAGTCCACCAACCAGAAAAAGTCTGTTTATACAATAAATGCAATGTGTGTAATAGTTTTGTCTCATTTGTTTGATTTGGTTCTCCTTGTCTACTTTTAGGATTTGTAAATGAAGTTGTGATTATTATGTTTTATGTAAAATAATATGGAAAACTCTAAAGGGATTGGTGTCTGTTGCTCAGGTATTGCTGTGCGTTTGCTAAGGTTTACACCATGCAATAGCTATGATAATGAGTTGTGTTGTCCCAAACAAATGGGAGTGAAAGCAAAAAATGGTGAATATTGCCCTAAATGATGATGGTGCTGAACAGTAACTATGTAATAATATTATATATTATATTGTTTTTTCTTCTTCGTGGTTGCTGAGGTGTTGCCTCTGTATATGGGTATGTTTAATGAGTTGTTATTAAGTGGTTGCTAGCAACAAAAAAGTTGAATTCTATGAGGGATTAAAAATGACACATGACCGGGTATGGCTGTGGATCAGAAAAAATACTCATGTAATAGCGCAGGTTTTTGTTGCTAGCAACAAAAAAAAAAAATTGTAATATATGAGGGATTAAAAATGACATTGAGTGATGCGGGTATGGCTGTGGATTGGATTCTGTGGATTGGATTATCTTGGGGGCCTGCCCTTAAGGAGTACATGCAAATTGGTCAAGAAAAGGGCTTGGGGCTTTGGTGGGGCAAAAATAAATGGGAGTATATGGAAGGATGGAAATATCTTAAACAAAAAAACTGCAGGAGAATAAAGCATCAGAATTGTTTAATTTAATTGTTTAATTAAATTGTTTACAAAACATATAGAAATTGCTATATGGCTGATACAGTGGTGCTTCAAAGTTTGTGAACATTTTAGAATTTTCTAACTTTCTGCATAAATCATTTTCTTCTTTTAAGACTTGTGTGAACAAAATCAAACAAGTGAAAAATATTACACTGTCATTTATTTATTAAGTAAATATCCATATCTGTGAGTGACGAACAGAATGGAGATTTATCACACTCTGAGGACCTCAAAAGAAGAGTTGTTAATGCTCATCAGGCTCATCATTTCTATATAGAAATTTAGAAAATACTACAAAATTCCAAGCACCAGTGTAGATAGACAGATCTATACATGATGTAGAGAAGAATAGGAAGGGCAGAAATGTACATATCTGTATCTACAGTCATAGAACAAATGATGTATGTGTATGTATGTGATGAATAATGAGATGATATAAAAATAAATGTGGACTCCTGGTGAGACTTGCTTACACTTTCAAGAAATGTTCCTGGACCATTCTGGTTGTTACAGACACATTTGGTTTATCCCACACATTTAAGTCATGTCATGCCCTTCCATCTCAGTCAGAGAGGAGAACACAAATGATTTGTCCATTCTACCCTATCACATAGGATGCTCCTGGCATTGCAACAATGGCTAACAGGTGCCTGTACCAGCCAGCATTGCACTGGGTATGTAGATGGTAGGTAGAAGAGCAGGTGTAGAAAAAAAGATAATAAAATAAAAGAAGCAGCAGGGGGCAGACAGTGAAGACATACTTGACATAAATCAGAATAAAATCACATCGAAAAAAAAGAGAAAAGAAGAGAAAAAGTACAAGTTAAAAGGTGATACTGAGAAAGTTTCATATAGTCCCAGGGAAAAGGTGAGACATAAGACACATGCCACACGCACGCACGCACGCACGCACACACGCACACACGCACACACGTATGTATGTATGTATGCACATATGCGCGCGCGCACACACACACAGCCATTTACATGCCATAGATGTGTGGAAAAATTACTGCCCTTTTAATACTGTACAACCTAATAGTGTACAATGGCTGCAACAGTTTTAAAATAATCTTTGGGAGGATTATAAAGGGGCTGCATCAAAGATGACTAGAAAAGAAAGGGGAACTAAAATCTGGGAGAACAAAAAAATCCAAAAGAAAATTCTCCACTATATAAGCTGTGAGTGTATTTTCTTCATTTATTACAAAGTAAAAGAAAGCAGTGATTATATTACAAATACCCTGCCTTAGATATTTTCACTCAGAGCTTGTGTGTGTGTGTATAAAAAGGGAGTTACTGTTAAAATGGCATTTGCAAGCTTGAATTTCCTGATGTGTATAAATGGATTACTCATGTAGCCTGTAAATGTGTCAATAGTGTACAGCATAGAGTGTTGAGTTAGCATCAATGTGTGTGTGTGTGTGTGTTTACAACCGTGTCTGGGCCTCAGGAATATAGATTTCAATGCTGTCCATGCACTCTGTGGCTGAGCTCTGTCGTAGTGAAGCAGTTGCACGTTTAGCCGCTAGCAGTCTCTTCCTTGCCTCTAGCCTCTGAGAGCCCTCCAAAGAGCGATCCCTCACTAGCACACTTTTTCCTGGCTTCTTTGGTACTGGTGGAGGTACTCGCCTCTCCTGGACAGCAATGACAAACCAATTAGCCATGCCTCTAAACACAGTGAGTAGTGCATGTATTAGAAAATCTACTTGGCTGCCTTGTTTTTAGATTCACTGTTGAATGGTCAATTCACATATTAACATATTCATAATAAGCATACACATGAAGTCTGTGCTTGGGAGGGGCATAGGTAAGGGAATGTAGTCACTGCCATGTTTGTAGGGTTAGTGTGCAGCCCACTGGCCAATTCAACATGAGGAAAGCAGGGACCTTTGTGTTCGAACAACATACTTTATGCAGTACAGAAGTGGCATCTCAAAACCAGATCACTGTCAAACATAAAACAAATAAACAAATAAACAAAACAATATCACTTGCTCGTCAGTCAGAAAATCACACTGCCTGACACAAACATATCAATAATGCATGCAGTAAAAGAAAAAGTAAAGAACATTTGTACGGTTTCATTATAACATGTGAACACATAAATTCTTGTAAGCTAGACTTATAATGACATGTTAAAAAATATACAGCATCTCTATTTTACCTTTTGCTCAGGCAGATCCAAATATCTCCAGTTGTTGGCCTTCAGCTGGTGCAACTCATCAAACTTTAAACTGATATTTTCAATGGACAACTGCAGCATGTCCCAAAACCCTGCAAGGTCCTGTGACACAGGCCTTGGGTAGGCATTGGTGTTCTGAAGTAAGAAACAAAAGGGTAGTAATTAATTTAGTTTCATATAAGCTGTTGCAAATTTTTATGTTAGCATGATAAAGCTGCACTGCTGTGGTAAAGCAATATGGTACTGGGACCTCACAGGTTCACACTTAATCATTTAAGTGTTACTGTTAATAGCATAGTGTTAAATGTTATTTAAGTATCGAAAAGCAAAATTCTTGTCATTTTGCCTCTTTAACACCCACCTCAGTGCAGTTTAAATGAAGCAATCTAGATGTGACTGAAGTAAAGACTTTCAGCTTTTCAAGGGGTTGAACAAAAATAACAGTTTAGGAATTACAGTCACTTTTACAATGTCCCTCTAGAAATCACACACACCCTCTGGCTATCACCAAATGTTGAGCTTGAAAACTTGAGATATTTTACCAGGCCTTCACTGCACTCACTTTCAGTTACTTCTTGTTTGGGGGTCTTTTTGCCTTCAGTACTCTCTTCAGTTCTTGGAATGCATGTTCAACTGGCTTGAGGTCATTCTCACTTAAAAACTAGAGCCATTAAAGAACATTTCTTTGAGAAGCTAATGGGCTGTTTTTGTGTTATGTTATATCTTTATTGCAAAGTACTGTCAATCACTTTTTCATTTGACTACAGACACTTTAATTCACTTTTTGAATGAATAAATTAATCTTCCTATTTCTATTAGCAGGCACCAGCCCTGTGAACTTTGATTCTTTCCTTGAACAGATTCTTTCCTTACTCATATACTAGTTAATCACAGTTTCATTTGTCTAAGTTGACCATTCTGTTTCTGAGAATTTCCCAGAAGTATTTACACCAAATGCCAATTCAACCCTTGTAATTAACTCCAGATAATTTTTTATCTTTATCAATGAAGCAAATGAAGGAACAGAAAACTGATTTGTGAAACTGGTTATCGTTTTCACCTCTTATATGTTTTTATAAAATGTATCAACTTCATCAACTCCTTTAAAATCCACAAAAAATAATTTTTCAAAAAATAACAAGCGAACAGATCATACCTGGCTGTGAAACTGCCGATCACTCACAATTAGTTTTGAGCCTGTTAAAATGGGGCGGATTATGTAAAAATGGCAATTCCTAAACAGTATTGCAATTTTTGTTACATTTTTGTTAACCAAGAATTAAAGCTGAAAATCCACCATTTAATTACACTGAACTGCTTTGATCATCATACATACATCAGAGTGTTTGCTTCTATGAAAATAAAAAATTGCACTAGATTCATCGTTCTTGATTAATGAAATGTGGCAGTTCAAAATTAAATGATTAGGTTTTGGTCAGGATTGAAGGTCACAGTGTTACAAGACTCTGGATTTGAGACATCCCTGTAATCATACATTTCACATTTTTCCTTCTTCAGCAGTACTGGATTCAGATTGTCTGACTGGTGCATACCAGGTTTTCTTTGCATAGCTCCCGAAATTGCTGGAACTTCTGAGACATCAGTAGCTGAGCGCTACCTACAGCACTCCGAATCTTTTCAAGTACTACAAACACAGAGAGAACATACAATCCATTTTCAGCATGATTTTGCAATACAAATAATGAGAAAGAGATATACAGGGGTTGGACAATGAAACTGAACATTTTAGTGTGGGAGGATTCATGGCTAAATTGGACCAGCCTGCTGGCCAATCTTCATTAATTGCACATTGCACCAGTAAGAGCAGAGTGTGAAGGTTCAAGTTGCAGGGTAAGAGCACAGTTTTGCTCAATGGGTGACATACCAGAGTTCAAAAGAGGACAAATTGTTAGTGCAACCAAGACCACATCCAACAGGATTAACTGTGGACGTAAGAGGAAGCTGTCAGAATGGGATGTTCGGGTGTTAACCCAGATTGTATCCAAAAAGTGTCATTCCCAAGAGGAATTGACACTGTATTGGCCACAAAAGGAGGCCCTAATACACCATACTAATAAATTATTGTGGTCTAAAACCAGGGGTTTCAGTTTCATTGTCCAACCCCTGTACCTTCATTGGCTAACACATCAAGGTGTTATGAACCATATAATTGAAATGAAAATAAGCAGGCTTTGTGATTAGCCACTGTGACAGTATGTGGTGAAGAATAAGCTTGGCCTTGTGAACTGACAGATTTGAATGAGACAGGTAGGCTCCAAACAGTGAACGAATTCACAAGAGCTGCTCAGAGCATAAAGGCTCTTAAGAATGAATAATTTTACAGAAATATTAGCATTTCCTTTTTATTACTCAGTTCATCAGTCCCTCTGAGGTCGAAATGGGCTCACCTGATCCATTAGGCCCATGTTAAACAACAAATTAATCTCATCGTCAATCATCAATCTCAATATTAAATTGTACATCCTCTTTTTACAGCTCTTATATCAGCTCTTAAATTGTAATTCAGCTTACACTTGCTTGAAGGTTTTGCAGTGGAGTTATGAAATTAATGTAGCTAACAAAAATGGCAACTCCTAAACAGCAATGCAATTACTCATAAGGTGATGCTTCTGACTGCAACAGTCAGATGGGTTAGACATGCTTCATAGCTCAAAACTAAATCTACTAAATCAAGCCTACAAAATTTGGGGTAAATTGTTCAAATTTGTTTTCTGGCTGAACCACATAACTCACTCTCGTCCGGCAGCTCATTTTCATGCTCATCGTGTTCCATCTGATGACACCACCCTTGCATCCTTTCCACCTCGGCTTGCAGAAGCTTGAGGAACCAGTGTCCATCGCGCAGACACACTGAGACAGCTTGGACTCCATCTTTCTCCTTCTCAATCTCTGTGTCAATCCAGGGGTCTGGTGGGGGCAAGATGGATGGATCAAAGTCCACCTCTGAGTAGTCATCCTGGGCACAAGCATGATAGTGGTTCCCTGATCCCTGAATGCTGACAGTGGAAGTGGCTACGTCTCTTGGTGACTGCCGTGTGGATGAGCCAAAGCTGGAAAACTGGTTCACGGTGTAATCAGTTGGCTCACATCTTAAACCCTCTGTAAGGTCCAAGTCAGCCTGCACGGTACTGTTGGAGTGGGTTACTCTGTGATAACTGTGATAACAGACAAATGAGATTAACATGGCTGAATACTAAATACAGTTTAAATAAAAACACTAAACAGTATTTCTTTTTTTTCAGTCCTGGGGTTCAGTGTTGCAAAAAAAAGAATCAGCCACTACATTAATGCTTGAAAGTTTATGAACCCTTTAGAATTGTCTATATTTTTGCATTAATGTGACCTAAAATTTTACAAATCATAATATTAGAATAGAAGAGATCAAAATCTTACATTTGGCCATTTATTTATTGAGTTAAAATTCCAATATTACATATCTGTCTGCAAAGTATGTCAAATTTTAGGTTCAGCAGATTATTTAAAGTTGAAATTAGAGGCAGGTGCACTCTGTTTTATTTTGTTAATTGTCCAATTTCCTGTCTTGTCAGGTCGGTGATGCCTGTGGGGACAGGGCTCCTGGCTTAAAGGAGGAGGCTGGGAAAACATCTAGCCAGATGGTTTGGAGGTCCATAATGCTATGCAACAGTGGCCTCAAGCACAGGGCCAATTTACCCTAGTCCATTTTAGTGTGGCCAAAAGGCACATTGGCAGTCTGTCTCTCAGACCATGAGAAACAAAATTATCTGGTCTGATGAAACAAAGATTGAACACTTTGGCCTCAATGTTAAGTGTCATGTCTGGAGGAAGCCAGGCACTGCTAATCACCTAGCATTCCTACAGTGAAGCATGATGGTGGCAGCATCATGCTGTGGGGATGTTTTCCTGCACCAGGAACTGGGAGACAAGTCAGAATCAGTGCCATCACACATCACATCCGAATAGTGTCTGGAAAAACTGTTGCTTTGTTTTACACTGATGTAGGAGGAATGTGATCTGTCATCACATCCACATAGACGGTTTTGGACAGAGTTCACTGCTTAAAAGTGTTTAATTTCATTTAAAGATTTTCATTTCCCATTTCACGTAAATATGAAAACGTTTAACAATGTAGATGCAAAATTTAAGGTGGAATATAATGTAAATATAATTGTAAGATACCTGTACTACTTTCATTTGATTCCTTTACTATTCAAGGTGGAACACAGAAATCAAATAGAACAAGGACATAAAAACATCCAGAGAAGCCAAAACAAGTTCTATAACAGCTGCAGCATTTGGTGGTTCTTTCAAAGTGGAATAACTAACTTTTTGTGTCACCTTTGCAGATTTGTGTGACAAACGATGCAGCTGTTTCATCCAGCCTCCTGCTATAGCTTCACTGTTTAAGGTATAATGAACATCAAATAAGCCAGTGTCAGTGTGATCATGTAAATATAATAGTAGCATCTAAGGTGGAACTCAATTTAGCACTTTGATAACAGATTATTAACAATCATCTAAATATTATGAAAATATTAACATTTTCATAAAACAATCTTATAACATTATCTTTCACAAACAGCAGCAACTGCTGTCATTTTTTCCCATTGTAGTGCAGAGTGCTAATTAGGGATACAGAGATGTCTGCATGCTCAGTCATTTGGGACATTTAGGACCTAATAATTTCTTCTTTACATTACCACACCACTATAGAAAGAGGAAAAATACATGATAACTCTGCACAGTCTTGAGAAAAAGAGCACTCTGCATAAAAAAAGGAATGTGCGCATGTTCAAAAGGGATGTTTGTCCAAAGGTTTGTGTGTGTGTGTGTGTGTGTGTGTGTGTGTGTGTGTGTGTGTGTGTGTGTGTGTGTTAAAAAAGCTGAAGGATTCTCTCTCATCGTCTGGGAATCTGCTGCCCACAACCTCCCAGTAAAATTCCCTCTTCCTCTCTCTCACACACACACCTGCACCCACGCAGGCACGCACACACACAGCTGTTTCTAACACCATCATTGGTCCCAGTGTTCAAATTGTATATATGTATTATATGTCTGTCTGTGAATTTTGGAGGCTTTGTTGCTTTCCTTAAAATTCGCCATTAGTGGGGTACATTATGTCATGATGCATCAATGTGATGGCAATGATTTTGGATTGTAACAGTATTAAATAAATATGTACTTTTACTGTAAAAATATTAAAAAATACTCAAAAATGTGCACTCCTATTGCAGCCAAAACTGATTTCTAAACATAAAATAAAGAAAGATATGCTGAAACTTTTTATGGATGAGTATATATTAATATTGTTATTAATATACCATTATGACAATTAAATTTTGATGAAAATTAAGAGATTAAACATTTCTTAAAATCGTAATCTACATTATATGTCCAATGTTACTTTAATTTGCACCCACTGCTGACACAGATGTGCAAATGCACACAGACAACTTATCTAGTTTCTGTAATAAAGCATTGCCCATAGAAGAGGTCTCTCTGGAGCAGAAAGACATAAACCTATTGCCATTGTACCTAGTGCCAGACATAGGCTGGAGAGGTATAAATCAATCTTTCTTAACCCTTGTCCTGGAGGCATCCTGCCTGGCACCTTTTTAAAGAGTCCTTTAAACACAGCCCTAACAACTCAGAAAGGTTTTTTAATGAGCTATGAATCCTCAAAAAAGCAGGAAGAACTCTTTTTAAAACCATTGACCAAATATTTACAACCACTATAGAGAGGGTGAATTAATAATATGAGTGTGTTTTCATGCTCACCATCTTTCTTCTTCTACTTGAATTCCCACTGATTGAAACTTGCACTGTTCTTCTGGCTCAGCTGTGTCCTTGAGACCATCCACCTGAACACAGACACACACACACACACACTGCATTAGAGGGTATCTTCTTTCACTATGTCATGGGAGCATATTGTCAATATTTTTTACATGCTTTAGTTTGGCTTTTGATGTATTCTCCATATAGGTGAATCAAACTGCTGATATGACTTTAGGGGGCAGAAAAAGTATTAGAATAATTAAAATGTTAGATTATGTTCCATGCAATCAAATGAAGCTATGTTTAAATTATTTAGTTTAGAATAAGAAAACCTGTTTTTTTGCCATGCTGTTGGTTTGGTGTTATGTTGACTTTGGTATATGTATCAAAGTCAAAATTCTAGCATAGTGAGAACTAGGGATGCACCAAAAATAATGTTTTTGGCCAAAACCAAACAAAGCTAAACATTTGGTTGAAAGCTAAACACTGTGTATGTTTTTTTTTCATATGTTTTAAAATAATTTTGCCACTGTTGGTGCAATTGCATCAAGATGGTTTATTTTGGTGCGATGCACTTTGCGGACAAGAGGGAGAACACGTTAGTGTAGAGAACTGTGTTTAAGTAATGTCAGCATTAGGGAATCAAATGGATACAAGTTTCCCTTTGTGTAATGTTGGCCAATGAGGTGACATTGTATATCAGGCTATTATATTAACTTGTACACATCTTATGCTCTTGGTTGTAAAGAAACTAGGGGGGCTGGAAATGGTTAATAGTTCTGTGATATAGCATTCATATGGTTCAACCTAAGTGTTAACATGTTTAACTGCTAAAAAAATAGCCAGTGTCAGTGCAAGTTTATTTCTTTTGTGAGATATCGGTTCATGTGTATTGTTGTATTGCAATATTTATTTTATGATTAGTCTAGTTCTTACAGCATGCTCAACAGCAAGTTTGGTGGAATGCCTTGTGCCTACTGAGACAAGCAAGCTGTGTGCCTCTACACATTGCAGAAACATGGCATCACCTGTGTTAATCAGCATAAATCAACATGTCAATGACACGCTTGCTCATTTGCCAGTTTGGGATTTCCCTCTATTTGCTTAAAAGTAGTGAACTTTTGCTTTGCCAGCTTACCGCTGATAACCATCTTTATAATATTTCTGAATTCAAAAGTTATTCTGTAGATGGAATTTTCTGTACCACCTTAAATGGTGCAGAAACTGCAAGCACTGTGTAATAACTGCATTACTTTAAGGTGAAATTTCTGCTTCGAGTTGCAAGATGAGCACATGCCAAATTTTACACAGTATATAATGTTAAAATGATACTTAAAATATTCTATTCAGTCAGATATGGGAAATACAAGCATCAATGCTATGAAGTGTTACCACTTTAAAACTGTAATAAAAATGTTCAACTCTGACACAGAGTTGCTGAATAATGTCATTGTTTGGTATAAATTATTTGTTACTTTCACTTATTCAGCCAAAAATAGCTTTTTGCCATTTTTGTCCAAATAATTTCAGTTGCTGAAAATTTGGTGCATCCCTAGTGACAACCACAGTCATGCATTATTTAGCTTTTATTCAGGTACCATACAAATGTCCCTTCCCAGATGTATGTGGTAAAGCAGGTTTGTTCAAACCTGTATGCCTACAGACAGACATTTCCTCAGTAAGTCTCTCTTGTCATCCTGAGATAGGTGAGTGACATTAGTATTGGTTGCAGTTGTAATGGTGATGGTGCTGTTTGTCACGTGTTGGCTGGCTGGTCCATGGATTTGTGCATTAGCTGCTTCAATGGCAGCGGTCAGTGCCTTCATGCTGTCAATGCTTTCTGTAGAGTTGCAAAGGCCAGATTTTGATGTGGCTCTGGTGCGGTTAGTCAATCCCCCAATGCTGCTCAGCTCACTGTATGCATCCTGCGCTGACTCTGTGCTGCTCTGAGCCGTGATGGAGATTTGTGGGTAGGTGGGTGTCGACCTTGGTGGGACGGGGGGTGGCTTCTTCTTGTATGTGGTGATGCATGATGATACTGTAGGAAGTGAGGTCAGAAAAGAATTACTATAGACATCCCTTGTCTAGCTGGCTATAAGTAGGCAACTGCTGATGAAAAGAATGACATCTAGATGCACTAGTATGAAAAATTTCTGGGCTAGTGACAATAAATGAGTGGTAACTGATCTTGACATTAAAAAAACATTTTATGTAAAAAAAGCAAAGAATGAAGAAGCGCTGCAGGGGTCACTATAGTGCAAACAAAAGGATAGGATAAGGATGGGGAGTGGGTGCAGTATTAAGAAAACAGGAAATGCTCTGGGAGTTAGGTTTCTTGCAAACGGAATCAACCCCATCGTCCACAAACAGGAAGTACAATCAGAAAGACATAACCAAGGACACAGTTATCAACATTTCAGGTACTCCTCTATCTGAACATTGTATATCAGTCCTTTCTAAAGGCCTGTCATTTGCTCCTACGTATTCTGCCAATGAATTTCAGACAAAAGTGGACTTGTTCAATTTTTTCTCAGAATTTACATTTAAAAACTTGGTATAAGCAGAGATCTGTAAGTCCCACAATGGTCCCATCTTCTCTATCTGAAGATAATCATGTTGTGACTACTATTCCAAATGATACACCTTTTAGACCCAAGTCTACCTTTTACCCCATTGTTAACAATGCTTGTTTGAATGTATTTGCTAAAAAGGTTACCCATGTTCTACAAACAGTTTTTCCTGATTCCCCCTCTTTCTAATTAAGAAGAGCCCCTGTCTTGAAAGGTAAATTGGTGCACAGTCAATTTGTGAGTAGCAACAAACAGACATGGCTTCAGAAACTCAAAGGCAATTTTAGATGTGGTGGGTGTAACCATTGCTCCAACATGATCAAGGGTGACTCATTTGGGGACAGGATGTCTGGTAAAATTCTTTTGCCAGTTGCAATACCACCTTTGTTGTATATAAACTTGAATGTGGTTGCTTTTATATTGGTCGTACTAAAAGGAGGTTCAAGGATAGATAGCAGAACATAAGAACGCTATTGTGACTCAGAACCCAAACTATCCTATGGCAATGCACTACAAAGCAGCACAACATCCAAGTCCGAGCTCTTTACATGCTATGGTGATTGAGGTCATCCCTAAATTGATTCGAGGTGGCAATAGATTGAGACAGTTACTTGAAAGAGAAACATTTTGGATATATTTGGATATTTCCAGGTCTGAATGAAGTGACTTCTGTGAATTGACTTCTACTCCTTATCTGTGAATTTATTTGCATTTCATTATTACCATTATTCTTTTTTTTACTACTTATTTTTTCCTCTCTCTCCTCCGCCAGTCTTCTTGTCCAATAGGCAAGAAGACTGCCATGGGATGCCATTTTGTGCCCTGATGAAAGCCTGAGCAGGCCACAACACGTTGGCATTTTTTTACTGCCATGTTTCAATAAAGGCTTTTTCTAGACAGTGTGCCCAGGAGTTCCTTTGCTCTGGGTCATTTTTGACCTCCTGTCCAGTGTGGATGCACATGTTTTGCACTCTCTTCTACACTCCCAGAGCATTTCCTGTTTTGTTTATTAGATTAGAACTGTTGTGTGTGTGTGTGTGTATATATATATATATATATATATATATATATATATATATATATATATATATACACACACACACACACACACACACACCTACAATAGTGCTTAGCTCTAATCTAAAGATAAACTTGATTTTTGATAAGGATGGATCATTGATTTATTTTACACAATCATAGATTTGGATGTTAAAAAAAATTAATGTAGCAATGTTTCCTCACAGTTTGTTAAGTTTGGATGGTTGTCTGGTCTGTTTGCCTGTAAGAAATAGTCTCAGCCTTGGATCTGTAAATTCATGCTTGTGCACAGGCCGAGGGAATGGGGGAGAATGAGTATCTGGAATAATATCCATATTGTCAAGGAGAGATGTCTGAGAAAGTACCAAAAATAAAAACATCTGATGAACAAAAACTGAACAAGGGCATGTAAACATGCATGTGTAAAACTGTTGAGGGTTTTAGAGACACATGTACACAGCGGTGTACAAGACATTTGGCCGGACGGAGACCTCAGAAACCTGAAAGGCATGAAAAGGAATGAGGATTATGTTTGCTGTTTCACAGAAACAGATGAGTAAATTGCAAATGATTGTGATAGAAAACCAAAATGGTTTCCTTAGCAGCAGTAATTGTAGCAAAAGTCTACTTATTCGCATCCTAGCAAATGCTAAAAAGTTTGACCATTTACTGTCACTTTTCCTTATTATCATGCAAACCGTAAATTAACAATAACAAGTGTTCAGTGTCTGTGTTCTTAATTATACATAACATTGCACATTGCTGTCCTGTATGGTGTGTAGCAGTTACCATGGCTGTTGATACTGCTATTGTACACAGTGAGCTGTAAAAATAATATATATATATATATATATATATATATATATATATATATATATATATATATAACTGATGCACACCTGGGGCCAATGAGCATATTATGCATAGAATGCAGGCACCACCCACAATTTTTTCCATTGGGAATTGTGGTCAATGAGCCATGTCATGACTCTGTCTGTTTTATGCTTAATTTTTGAGTTGCTGAGCTTCCATCCCTCTCCGATCAGTTGGACCACAACCTTCACCTCAGCAAATGTTCATGATGCTTGAACAGGAGGCACTTAATGACGGTGTGCACAGCCATTTACCCAGCCAACTGTTGTTATTATGTCTACCCACAAAGAGCAAGTCCCAGCATGGCATTCAGCCCCTTCTGATCCAGGGCTGGACACTGGCCTTGCCTGGCCCACCTCTGCTCTTCCCCCAACTTGTGGGCTCTGGTGTTGCTGAGTTGAGGTCAAGGGGGAGCATATGAGGATGAGATGAATGGGGTTGACCCAGAGGAGGACGTGGCATCATGGGGGTCTGATGAACATGTGACAGTGGCATTGAGGGATGACCTGCCACTGGGCATGTGAGCACCTGCCCTAGCATTGGTGGAGACCTCCACGTTTCTGAGGGGAGAGATATATGACTCAGCATCAGTCTGTGGGGGAATGTAAATACACAGAGCTATGGGATGAGAAAACTCTAGGCATGTAATAGGGTCTGACCGCCAGCAGTTCAAAGTCCTGAAATCTTCTTTCTCCATCACATGCCTTGGCATGTGCACCATCTGATAAACACCTTTACACTTGCCGTTCTGCTTCGCATCCCTGTCTCTCTCAATAGTGAATCTGGGAATACTGCCATTTAGCCAAGTCTCTGAAAGACACAAAGGGCTGCAGCCCCTGTAGATCCACTGGTTCATCACTAACACGGTAAGATCATCAGTCTTGTTAGCCAATGAGTTCACTTTCCCAATGACAACTGAAGAGATAGATGGCTTGGCTGTGTTTCTCATCTGCCCAGCTTAGCACTGCCTCCAGCTAACCTGTAACCATCTATTTTACCATTTAAGGTAGAACAAGAAATTTCAACTTTAGCTTCATGTGATTTAGAATAGCAAAATATCCTGTTTATAGTTTTATGTAGAACTTGTGCTATAAAATATGTTATGGTAGGACATTTCAACTAGGTAGAACAATTCATCAGAATTTTACAAAATCAGATGCAGCAGTGTATTAGCCAAATTAACAGCAACAGCAAGGAGGAAGTTATGCAACATCCAAGATTTTATGTCTTTTATATAATCTTCCATTTTTTTTATCTAGTTTTATCATCAGGTTTGGCTGATATATACAATTGAGTATCATCAGCTTAACAGTGGAAGTTAATGCCATGTCTGTTTATTAATGTGCCAAGGGGTAGCATGTAAAGGGTGAACAGTAGTGGTCCTAAAATAGAGCCTTGTAGGATTTCATATCTCATTTCAGTGTGATCCTGAAATGTGATCCTTCACATTTACAAATTGAAACCGATAAGTTAGGTAAGATCTGAACCATGAGAGGGCTGTCCCTGTGATTCCGACCATGCTTTGTAATCTTTCTAGGAGAATAGTGTTATCTATTGTATCAAATGCTGCACTTAAATCTAGCAGCACAAGCAGGGACACACAGCCTTGATCAGAGGCAAGAAGGAGATCATTTGTAATCCTAACTAGGGCTGTCTCAGTACTATGATGAGGCCTGAATCCAGATTGGAATTTTTCATATATGTGATTCCATATATGTGTTTTTAGGCCACCGCCTTTTCTAAAATCTTAGATATAAATGGTAAATTAGAAATAGGTCTGTAATTATCCAGTACACTCTGATCCAGATTTGCTTTCTTGATCAGTGGTTTAATAACTGCTACTTTAAAAGCTTTAGGTATGTAACCTAAACTAAGAGAAGAGTTTACTATTGCTAAGAGAGTTTTGATTATAGATGGCAGCACTTCTTTAAATAGGTTTGATGGGATTGCATCTAGAGAGCAGGTGGCAGAATTTGAGGAGTAAATAATTTTCTGATACCAAGTAAATACATTTATCATCAACATGCTAAATATAAATACAGTTATATGAAAAAGTTTGGGCACCCCTATTAATCTTAATCATTTTTATTTATAAATATTTCGGGGTTTGCATCAGCTATTTCAGTTTGATATATGTAATAACTGATGGACACAGTAATATTTCAGGATTGAAATGAGGTTTATTTGACAGGTGCAAAAGTATGGGCACCTCAACAGAAAAGTGACATTAATATTTAGTAGATCCTCCTTTTGCAAAAATAACAGCCTCTAGTCGCTTCCTGTAGCTTTTAATGAGTTCCTGGATCCTGGATGAAGGTATTTTTGACCATTCCTCTTTACAAAACAATTCCAGTTCAGTTAAGTTTGATGGTCGCCGAGCATGGACAGCCCGCTTCAAATCATCCCACAGATGTTCAATGATATTCACGTCTGGGGACTGGGATGGCCATTCCAGAACATTGTAATTGTTCCTCTGCATGAATGCCTGAGCGGTGTTTTGGATCATTGTCTTGCTGAAATATCCATCCCCGGCATAACTTCAACTTCGTCACTGATTCTTGAACATTATTTTCAAGAATCTGCTGATACTGAGTGGAATCCATGCGACCCTAAACTTTAACAAGATTCCCAGTGCTGGCATTGGCCACACAGCCCCAAAGCATAATGGAACCTCCACCAAATTTTACAGTGGGTAGCAAGTGTTTTTCTTGGAATGCTGCGTTTTTTTGCCACCATGCATAACGCCTTTATGTATGACCAAACAACTCAATCTTTGTTTCATCAGTCCACAGGACCTTCTTCCAAAATGAAGCTGGCTTGTCCAAATGTGCTTTTGCATACCTCAGGCGACTCTGTTTGTGGCGTGCTTGCAGAAACGGCTTCTTTCGCATCACTCTCCCATACAGCTTCTCCTTGTTCTTATGCTGTATTGTTGACCGATGCACAGTGACACCATCTGCAGCAAGATGATGCTGCAGGTCTTTGGAGGTGGTCTGTTGATTGTCCTTGACTGTTCTCACCATTCTTCTTCTCTGCCTTTCTGATATTTTTCTTGGCCTGCCACTTCTGGGCTTAACAAGAACTGTCCCTGTGGTCTTCCATTTCCTTACTATGTTCCTCACAGTGGAAACTGACAGGTTAAATTTCTGAGACAACTTTTTGTATCCTTCCCCTGAACAACTATGTTGAACAATCTTTGTTTTCAGATTTTTGAGAGTTGTTTTGAGGAGCTCATGATGCCACTCTTCAGAGGAGATTCAAATAGGAGAACAACTTGCAATTGGCCACCTTAAATACCTTTTCTCATGATTGGATACACCTGGCTATGAGGTTCAAAGCTCAATGAGGTTACCAAACCAATTTTGTGCTTCAGTAAGTCAGTAAAAAGTAGTTAGGAGGATTCAAATGAAGAAAATGATAAGGATGCCCATACTTTTGCACCTGTCAAATTTTGGTTTAATGCATATTGCACATTTTCTGTTAGTACAATAAACCTCATTTCAATCCTGAAATATACATCAATGTCCATCAGTTATTAGATATATCAAACTGAAATAGCTGTTGCAAACCCCCAAATATTTATAAATAAAAATGATTAAGATTAATAGGGGTGCCCAAACTTTTTCATAACCATTAAATGAATCAGAGTCACTGTATTAATCCCAAAATGCAAATTATTACTGCTGCACCCATCTATATAAAATAAAATAATAATAGAAATAATAAAAAAAGACAGAAAATTTCTTATATATACATGTTAAAATACTTATGAAATGCCAATGGCTATGATAATAAATAAATATGATCATCTTTTGTATTGTACTTCAAAAGTATTTTGCACCTCAGAGTTATTACACAGACGTAAAATTACCAAATTTCACATGAACCATAGTGGTGTGTAGTGGTCACCCATTAAAGGAGGAGTAGGAACCTTTGGCATGCTGTGGTGGGCTGTGTCTTGCATTGAAAATGCTCCTTTGTCCATCACTGTTTGGTAGAGTGGGTGAGAGTAATTGTCCATAATTGTCCTCAATTTTCCTGAAGGAACCCTCCCAAGGGATCAATAAAGTTCTATCCTATCCTATTGGCCTGTAGAATATACAACATCCTCCTCTCTGACACTGATCAGGGATTCCAACTCCACTCCCATATCATGGCTGGCCTTGCAAATCAGTTTGTTGGGTCTGTTGGTGTCTGCTGCTCTCAGCCTGATGCCCCACCATGCAACAGTATAGAGGATAGCAATCCCAACCACAGAATTGTTGAATATCCTGATCATCATCCGGCAGATTTTGAAGGACCTCAGACAGTTCAGAAAATAGAGACAACTTTGGCCCTTCCTGTAAAGGGCATCCGTGTTCTTGTTTATTGTTAATATGTACTCCCAGATACTTGTCCTGGACAGTGTCCACACTGACCCCCATGATAGTCACAAGGGTGACTGGTGTCTTGTCCCTCATCAGATCCACCCCTATCTCCTTTGTCTTTATAATGTTGAGCTCTAGATGGTTCAGCTCATAAAGTCCTTCACCGTCTCCCTGTACTCATCCTGATCACCCCTGCTGATGAATCCAACTATTACAGAGTCATCAGAAAACGTCTGAAAATCGCAATTCTCCATGCAGTAGCTGAAGTCTGGGGTGTAGAGGGTGAAGAAGAAGGAAGAGGTGACAGTTCCCTGTGGGGCTCCAGTGTTGGTAACCACTCTGTCAGACAGAGTGCTGCAGAGGAGTGAGGATGGGGGAGGACAGAGTCTACAGTGTTAAATCTGTTAAAGAACAGATTAAGTTCTCCATGCTGTAAACTTCTCTGTTGATGCTGGACCTGAAGCTGGTGATGGTCCTTATTCCACTCCAAATGTCCTGCATGCTGGCTTGGGGTCTTCCTCCTATATTTGTCCTTAGCCTCCCTGATAGATGTCTTTAGCTCCCTCTGGATCATTCTCACCTTCTCCTAGTCTCCAGCTCTGAAGACCCTCTTTTTTTAATTAAGGAAAGTTTAATGTCCTTTGTTACTCACAGCTTCTCAGACCATCTCCTCACTGTCCATGTGGTCACATCTGATATAGGGCAATAAAGGTACTTGGGTGTTGAGTTTGGAGACATGCTACAGCTGAATGAATAATGTCACACACCAACATCAGGTTGGCAGAGGGGGAGATGTACAGAGCCACAAAAATAATGTGGGATACTCATGAGGTACATAATAAAATCAGCTAACAGTTTAATGTCTGGGTAACAGACACACTCTTTGATGGTAATGTGACCAGGGTGACACCAGCATTTATTAACCAGCACACCGAGCCCTCCTCCTATGAGCTTACTGCTCAAGTGAGCCTGAACAGTTTGAAATCCAGCAATGGAAAATGTTGTAATATGGAATATCCTGGTGTAGCCATGTCTCTGAGATGCGCATTAATCTACACTCCAGATACTCCCTCTGACTTCCAGCTACTGCTTTTAGCTTGTCCATCTTATTAGTCAGCAATATCAGGTTGCCCATGATGACAGATGGGAGACGCTGGTTATATCCGTTATAGCCTCCATCGTCTCACCCTCTCTTGTCCTGTGTACTGTTACGTTCCACCTCTGAATCCATCTCCATAGCTCTTAGGGAATTTTAGCTGTCCTGGTTGCCATGGCAGCCAGGTTCTGTGCAATCAGCTGGGTGTAAACAAAGCGGCCACGTTGCTCTGAAGCAATGGACAAAGAGTAAAAGAAGCACTTTCACAGCAAAAAAACAGACCAAAACTCTCTCTACTAGCATGTTTTCAAGATGGCACAGCTTCATTTGTCAAACTAAATTAACTATTTGAAAGATAAATGAAAGTTAAAAAGATAAAGCAAAAAAACACAAATGGTGCATTGTAAGAGGCTGGACATAGAGGTCTGTGCATGTACACTAAATCTAAATGGTTGTAGTTTTTGCTTTCTATTATAAATTAGTTAAAACCTGGGACCACAATTTTTGTAAGAAAAAAATATTAAAGTAATGTAAAACATGAATTATATGGAGAACATTAAAGAATAATTCTAAATGCCATCTTAAATGACATGCAGAGGTTGCAGGTCTTTGCCAGCATTTCAGCAAGGCTCCTTGTAATATAATAATTCTGAGCAGGGGTGCCAAAACCTTTGCATGACACTCAATGTCTAGTACAGCCTTTCTTATTAGTCCCATGGCCTTATATACCCTATAAATGGGAGTAAGTCACATATATTCAAGTTGAAAATAGAAAACAGTTAAGCAAGTTGAAGATGAAATGATTTTCAAAAGGCATAAAATAAAAATTGACATATTCTCTTTGTATTTTAAGAAACAAAATGGTTTATTTACATATTTTAATTTAACAAAAAAGGAAAGCCATACTTGGATAGCACCTAGTAGCACCCCATTTGACAAGCATCAAAGTAATCACTTTTTGTATTTAAGAAAAGACTGTCTTGGTTGTTGAAAGTGAAAAGGATGTTGACTGTTGTCAAAGTTTTTTTCATACCCAGTTCTTGTTGTCTCATTTTGAATAACTGAAATACAAAATAATCTGCAAATCCATATGTGTACATCATTCCCTAATTTAGTTTACTTCCTTCGTACAAGGACTCTCATACATTTCCCAAACAAAACCTTAAAGCAAGACTAGGACCTTCTTGTCTGTAAAAACCTATTACAACACATTCTTGGTCTCTCATGACAGTTGGACAGTTTTCAGCATGATCAGATGTAATAAGAGGCCATACATTTGCTTTATTGCTGTCTCATTAAGTTGAAAGCAAGATCTATGCACTGAGGTCTAAAATGAAGTGTGAAGGAAAGACACAGGGACAGAAGGACAACAAGAGAGGACACAGAGTGGGCAGGGGGAGGGCCCTGACTGGGTGCAAGGGGAGGGGGAGGGAACCACCATTCACACTCCCCTGTCAGCCTGCCGGTTGTTTTAAGATTCTTACAAAGAAAGATTTGTTGGCCAAGGGCCTGGGGGATGGGGGGTCATTCAGCAACTCCTTTAGTTTGGTCCTCTCTCCTAGCTCCTATTCTGTCAGTCTACTTCTTTTCTCTTTCAGAATTGGAAAGAAATCTCACCACCTGCTGTTGTAAAGTAACTCATTAATGTTCAACCCCACATCAGCTAAAAATTGTGAATGTTCTCAGGGTGTAAGTTGTTTTTAGGAATGTGATAACTTGCCTTTGCCATTCATCTCTGTTTCTTGAAGAGCAAATCTGATCAAAGTACAAATGTTTGTGTGTGTGTGTGTGTGTGTAGGCCAGGGCAGTTCAGTCTACCTGGAGTGAGTTTGGAAAATGGTGTTCCCTCTCTCCTCTCTCTACGTGGCCTACCTCCTCTTTCACTCCTGTACCCCCCTCCCTCGCCCCACCCTGCCCCACACACACACAGCTGGAGTCCTTTGTTACAGAGTAGCCCTGGCAACAGGCAGCAACATGCATTCCATGCCCTTTTAACTGAGCAGCGTCTGTGTATGTGTGACTGTTCCAGTGGAAGGCAGAACACTGGCCTAACAAAATGTTTATGTCATTTCACATTAGAATATTCTTTTGAAGCTTCTGTCAAGAGACTTAGGAAGCCATAGACAACAAAGTTCAGAATATGTTAATACACATTTCAAGTCTTCCTGTTAGCATTAATTAAAATAACTATGTTTGGCCATGTATTCAAGTCAACATTATTTGATAGCTAGTTAGATATCTAGCAGCACGTATTCTCAAGAATATTCTCTAGCCACTGCATGACATTATGCCACCATCTTGCACTAGGGCAGATAATCAGGTGATAAACAGCCCACTTTTTATTATGTGGGATTCAGAAATAAATGAGGACATAAAAGTGTTTCAGGTACATGTTGTTCCTTTGACGTACTGCAACATCATAGAGATTGAGGAAATTATTTATTACAATTACATTATTATTATTATTATAATTTTCTGTGACTATCACTGACAACAGTATAAAAAGATAGACTATAAAAATAGAAATATGCTGTATAAAAATGACTAAGTTTAGTAAATCATTTGTGAAACATTTTTTCCCATAAATTCCTTCAATCATTTAAATGTGTAAGTGTGCATAATGGCCAAAAAACCCCCAAAATATTAGACATGACTGCTCATATGTAAGTATTAAATAACAAATTAAATTATAAATAATACAATAAAATATTTATGGTCAGCAAGTACACAAAAGTCAAATTCCAGTAGCTTGTACAGACTGTAAGACAGAATTGTCTTACAAATGCAAAATATATGTAGACATGTAATTTTAAACATTCATTAGTACAATCTTAATGATAACCCAGAAATTGTCAAAAAACATAATCCAGCAGTGCCTCAAAAGAACACTATTTAATTACAGTAACATCAAAATCAGAGTATATGATGTAGAATGTAGTTGGATTTTAAATATGAATTAAACATTATATGTTCATGTTTAATGCATGTATTTATGTATTTTTACAAATAGTTTTATATATTTTTAAATTATACATTTTAACATTTATGCTCTGAAAAAGCCACCAGTAAAAATGGCTGGTCTTGCACTACTGCTAGGTTTTGCAGATTCACCATATTCCTCTAGCTGGTGCTTATGCTTGGCTCTTTGCATACTGGAATATTGCCGCAGAGATGAGCTTTGGGACAAAATCCACATTGTGTGTAGACTGTGTACATGCAGCATTTAAAACTTTGGTCCCTGCTATTATTTATTTATACTACTATAGTAGTAGTAGTATATAATAATAGAGAGTCCATACCTGAAGATATGCATCAAGTTCCATGCTGATCAGCCAGTTCTAAGGCTAAGTACCAGCTGAAACCTGATGGTGGCCATGCTTTTTTGAATATTTCAGACCTCATAGATACTTGTCCAGGGAAGCATATAGTAGCATCATGCCAAGTTTCATGTCATGTACCCCTAGGGTACATGCCTGTAAATATTTGTAGCAATGAGACAAAGCATTTCTGAGTTAGACCCGTATAAGTGAGATTTTGCAATTTGTTGGAGGCTTGGGTGCTAAACAGTGTAGAAATTCCATTTTTAATGATTGTAGTTCAGGTTCTTCTGATTTGTCTGACATCCAATTTGTCTAGATTGGGCGAAAACTAGGAGACTAGTTTGTGCTCAAAAATGTGATTTTGCTCAAAACCTCAAAAACCACCTATATGGTGTAAAGCAAATAATCAGGGAAGAAAATAATTTTGTCTCTATGTCATACAGGGTGAGATATACGGACCTCAAAGTTTGACGCTTCACTATAGCCCCATCATCAGGCCAATCGGCGACTGACTAGCGGGAGGGAGTACTACCTCTTGACCAAGTTTCATGTCCCTACAACTTACAGTTTGGTCTGTACACTCTGTTTTATGGGGGGACAAAAATTAAAGAAGAAGAAGAAAAGGCAGAACTAAAGCAAAAGTGTACCAACCCTAATTCTAAAAACATGGTACATTTGTACCAATATCTAACTTCTGTATTTAGATCTCAAAATAAGTCTTATCAGAGTACCATACAACCTTCTTAAAATAACACTGTTTCTGTGACTGTCTTCTATAAATACTTTGTACTTTTCAAAGGAATAAACTACAAATGGCCTGAAAAACTGGGTGTCAAGTTTTCAAATAGTGCATGCTGTTAAGCATTTAAGCAGTTTGAAACAGTAGTAGAGGATCCTGAACATAATCATTTTACTAGAAAAACCTACAGTGGGCAATCTGAACATTTACTGGAGCTTCAGAAAAGGGAATGCACTGTCATAGGGGCACATCAAGTCATCTCAAGGAAAGTGACTCTTTATGCCATGTCTGAATGCCCAGGGTGACATACTGAAGTATGCCACACAGCAGTAAGTGAAAACAGATTCCAAGCCCCATGACTGAGCCCTAAAAAAAGTTTGGCAAAAAAACATGGAGAACTGTATGTTTGCTAAAGTGGAATGAAGAGGATCTGACAAAACACACAACAGATTCATTGAAGACTTGAAGATTCCTTACCCACAGTATTGGTCTGAGGGCAAAGAGGCATGGTATGGAAAGACAGCTGAATCACTCTCACTGTCAGTGGTTTTCAATTGGCAGCCCACAAACAGTTGTTCGGGCATTTAGGGAGTACAGGGACTCAAATGCACTGGAGATTCCTGATGGACTAAAACAATTGTGCGTTGCTATGAACAGCATTCCAATCGCAAGTGCAGTGCGTTTCTCTCAAATTAACCCGATCTGCCAATGGCAGCATGCATCCATGCATACTTCCACATTTTCATCTCTTCTGTTACTGAAACTTGTTGGCCAACCACTCGTACAATTCAATCCTGTGCCATATGTGCAATCTTAGTTTGCTAAATGACACAGAATTGCCACTGACAAGCAAAGCAAATTTCAAAATCAAGTGAAGACTGTAGATGCAATGGCTGCATTGTGGAGGAATTTGGATAAATCCAAGGAAGGACCATTTTTTAAAATAATTTTTTAAATGTACAAATAATTGATTTGTGGGCAAATGTGCAAAGTTCTTTCTGTTTGGTTTATTTGTAAGAATGATGCTTGTTTGAGGAAAAAATATTCCTCCAGTGGCATCTCTGTGATTTTATGGTTGTAGCTCCTTATTGTACTGTTATTAAAGCTAGATTTATCTTATTGCATAGAATACTACTATGCTGGGGGACATTTTAAGCACTGTGTTCCAGGACCTTTCCATCACTGCCAAATTGCTGGATCATCCCACCTTTAAATGTTTTATTACCTGAAATTTTTCAAATTAAGCAGTGTCTGGAGCCCTACCTTCTGTGTCTTGCAACACTAGTTATCTTTGAACAGATTATACACATTTTAATCTTTCCACTTAATAATATAAATTTCCCAGAGGGATCAATAAAGTCCATCCATCCAATTTTAATGTCAAAACTGTCTTGCTTATCCAAATTTTTGAATCTTTCGTGAGTTACAAAGATCATTTCTATATGAAAACTACCATGTCTAACCTTCAATCTGGCTTTAGTGAAAATGTGTGTGTGTGTGTGTGTGTGTGTGTGTGTGTGTGTGTGAGAGAGAGTGAGTGCGAGAGAGATTTTGGCTGAAAAGTGCTCTTATATGCAGACAATATTTTTATACTGTTCAACAGAATATATACATGCTGCATTAGAAAAACCTCATTTAATACTTTAAAACTGCTCTGTATATGCACAAATTGGTTTTAAATGCTTTTACTATCCTGACAGGATCAAACATTGAGCGAGTGACATAAGTACTTTGGAATTTGGCTGGATTACACACTCTCTTTTATATCTCATATTAATGAACTTAACTTCATTAAGTGCAGACAGAGGCTTGGTTTCCTTTACCAGAATAAACCTTGTTTACCTACAAATGCTAGAAAAAGAGTAGTGAAGGCAACCAGTCCTGGGCTATAGTGATGTAATTTATACACAGGTGTCTACCATTGCATTCTATTGCATTGTGCTCTGATATTTATTACTGCCAACCCTTCCAGCACTCACCAAAGTTGGTTGGTCCGCACTGGCAGCATGAATGGAAACACACAATAGTATATATATATATATATATATATATAAATCTCACTGGCTGGCCATTTGCCAACATGTATTTCTGCTTTGAGCTCAATAAATAACAGTACATATCAGACATGCTCTAGTGGCTTGATCAGGTACAGAGAGATTTTAGTGAACTGTGAAGATCAGCTTTTAGCTATAGTGCAATAGCAAGCTGGAATTCATAGCAGGAGGCTCTAAAACTTGGCTCGCTGGGGTCAATTAATCATTTTTACTTTCTAACCACCTTCAGACAGTCTGTGATTGTTTCTTTAAATTGTTAAAAACTTATTGTTCTTACTTAGTTTATTTTTTTAACATTTTACTTCTACTATTATTTTTACTGTTTTTGTTATTCTTTATTATTTATAGCATCTTAACTCTATTTAGTTTTGTTTTTGTGTGAATTTTATTTTTTTGTGTAATTTTTATTCAATTTATCCTTATTAAATTTCATTCTAATTTTGTGTTTTCAATCCCTTTGGAGGCATTGGAAATGTATTTCCAAGTGAAAAAGATTGAGTGATTGGATGTATTATGACTTGAACAATCAAACTCACACGTAAATCAGTAAAAGCCCAGAGCCCAGAAGATTGCTAATTGTGATAACCCAAACCTCTGGTTCTATGCCACAGACAGATTCTTGCAGCCTGTGATGCCCATAAAAATAGCAAGGCCACTGTCTAAGTCTGTGCATTCTGTCACCAAAACATAACTGCACCATACATGCATCTCTAAAATGGGCCAGGTTTATAAGAAAACATAGGTTTCCAATCTATTGTAATTATATCCAGTTGTAGGGGCAGTGGACAGGACACTTATTCCTGTACACATGACAAGACTCTTGAATACCATCTACACATGTTGAAAAGGGTTCACTACAATGAATGTGCAGATTATATGTAACCACCAAGGTTACTGACATTGTGACCAAGTGGCCTGGTGAAAATGATGCATTCACCTGGGCAAATTCTGGGGTGTCTCAGCTGGAAAAGGATGGTATGTTTGCTGGGTTATAGCAGGTATCTTGTGCATACTTGGACAGGACAGTGACGAGGAGGAAACAAAAGAATGTTCACTAAAGTTGATCTCTTTAGGGAAACTCACCCCAGACCAAATCAGCAACCCCTGGTTGCAACATCATAATCTAGTTTGAAATCATAAAATTTTAAATTCAGTGTTATAAAAAGGCAAATTATGCTCATTGTATTTTGTCAAATCTTTAAACGGTTTCTATTAATTATCTTATATGTGGCATTAAAAACATAGCTCTTCAAAACAAAAGCATCTGAAATATGCACATATACTCAATACCACTCATCCGCTTCATAAACACATAAATGTGTGTGTTTGTAAGCATGTCTGCCTGGTTACTGTGCGAGTAACCCGCTTTCCCCTTGTCCAAATTCACAGATAAATTCATGCCCTACAGCTGTCAACTACCCTGTCAATCAGTAACAGAAGAGACAAACACACTGTGGTTAATGAGTGACAGATGAAACAACTTGGATAAAATGCAAACACAACCATGTTACATATACACTGCATACATACCTTATAATAACAATGGACGCTATGAATAGCTTATCTAAAATTTTAATTATGAATAACATTTTACACATTACACTTAGGAAAAAATGTATCTAGTAATGTTCTAGTAACATTCTCTATTCCCCATAAATCTAAACACAACTAATCTTTTTTTTTCTATTTTAATGATAGCCCACCATTCTTGGCTGACAGATAGAAAGCTGATTTTGAGAGAGGTTGACCTCAGGCTCCCCTCCAACCCTTTCACAAGCTGAACTTCAGCTCTCCTGCGATCCCATTAAACTTACTGTTCACCTTCCCATTCTGGATTTGGGGTTTGCCACCCTGCCTTGGACTGTTAATAAAGTTGGTCATACTTAATTTCATGGTATGATAAATAGCTAGGGTTTCATAGGTAAATAGTCATAGTTATGGGTTACATAGTCATGGGTTACAATGCCCAAAATGGCGCTGAGCATTGCTGTCACAAGCACCCTCGAGTTTTGGTAGTTTTTAGTTAGTCACTTTTATTGCATGGAATGTTGTCAGCACACTCATCTATGGCTGACAAACACTTTTAGAGATCATTCTGGCGATTACTCACCACAAACTGGACATCACATTTTACAACGCAGATCCTAACATCGTAATGACCTGTCGGCAGGTGGTGAAGATGGGCAGAAACACATCCTCCTCACTGACCCTCAACACAACAGCACCTCTTCTACCTCAGGAGGTGTAAGAGGTTTGGTTTGAATCCCTGCATCCTGACAGTATTCTAAAAATGCACTGTGGAGGTGCATCACCACCTGATACGGAAAATGGATGGCTCTTGAGTGGGAAAACTCTCCAGCCACTGTTTTTTTGAGATTTAAAGAAATAATTCAATAAATTCAGTAAAATGAGCCAATATTGCTCACAGTGAAGCAAAACACCAATTATTAACTGTATGCATTCTAACAACTACATTCCATGTTAGTCCAGCATATTTGAATCCTTTAAGCAAAAATCATTCCACAGGGGGTAGGAGGGTGAGTGGGCAGGAATGCAAAGGACAAATGAGAAACCCAGCAGCAGATGCAGGAATGCAATGGTTGTGCTTCACAATCTCTTTAGTTTGCTCCTAAAACACACAGACACAAACACGTTTTTGGGCCCAATCATCAGAATTGGCATTTGACTTTGCCTGCACTGGAGGTTAAAAAGACAGACTGTTTGTGGAATACTCATTATTAGGGCCAGAGCACTGGTAGTGCAGAGTCCAGTTGTTTATGGAATGTTTATTATTAGGGCCCGAGCACCGGAATGTTCCAATCATGGATGCATGGACTGCTGTATTTATACCATTACATATAGATAGATATGTCTTGTCTGAAGACAGCAGAGAAATAAACCAAGTTAAGACAAAAAAAACAAGAATTAGTGACTGTGTTTTGTAAAGCATATTTACACAGAAAAGAAAAGAAAAAATGACTTCAGATTCAGGCTCTTGAACAAAAACAGAATAAAGAAACAAAATGTTAATGATGTTATTTCCCTTTGCTGCAGACTGAATCAAAGCATTCCAACAGTAAACAAAAAGGGACAATTAAATCAGAATTTCTAAGGTACAGGGCCAACCATATCAACCGAAAGAGTACCTGAAGTGCCCAAACCAAGCTTAAGCAACACTTTCACTCAGTTATAAATGACAGAATCAATACAGGACAATACAGCAATTTATAACACCATAGTGTTATATGCAATTTTTATTGCAGGATTCAGAGTCACAGACTGTTGCTTGCACCTCTGCTGCCCACTGCAGGATGTGTGCAGAAGTGACTAAGAGACTGACTAGACCATACAAGAAAAACATTGAAAATGTTGCAAAAGTAATCAGAAAACTATTTTTGTTTGCAATAATGATGGTTTCAGAAGTTGGAATAAACAAAATTAATTATGGTCATTATTGTAACTTAAAATAATACACATGTTAATATAATTACAAAATCCAAGAAAAATTATGGATATGGGTCCAAACAGGGCTGAGTGATATGTGAAAAGATGATCAGTATCAGTATCAGTAGATATTGATATACACAATATATTAGTGCTTCCCAAAGAAGGGTTTTCGATAATTTAATTAAAAAATGTATTTTTCATTTTATTTATTACATTTAAAATGATATATTTCCTTTTATGTTTTAAAATTGATACTGTGATTAGCAATCTTCAAATTTGAATTAAAATGTTCATATCTTTTTTATTTTGGATTTCATTAGCTATAAGCCATACTGATCAACATTTGAAATGTCATTTTATATTTAATGAATATAAAAAAATATATATAAATTAGATTATGATCACGACTGAGCTTTTTAACAATATTAGCAATTTTTGAGATTCAAAGGTAAATAAAATCACTATTTTTGTTACACTTCAAGGTTCTTGTTTACTCCTAATGTGACCACAAATCTGATTAACTTAAATACTGTTTTTCATCATGAATAAAAACTGGGTCTGTGGGACTCACTGCCCTAAATCATTTTAGTTCCTGCTCTCATTCATCGTATCTAATCTGAGTGAGTCTGTGTGGACTGGTGTCATTAACTAATGCTTGTGAATTTGATGTAATCCAATGGCTGCTGCCTTTCACTTTCACCGCCTTTAAATTTCCTTAAAAAAGGAAAAAGTATGAGTAATACTATATGAATTATTGGAGTTTCTTATGTCTTATGGCAGTGGTCCCCAACCCCCAGGCAATTGGTACTGGTACCCATCCCACCCTTTTTGCGTGGTCGTGAGGAGAGTAGTAGAGCTTGTGAGTAATACCCGCTTTATTGTTGAATAATGGTTGTAAAGACACACACACATTTTACAAATTTCTTTAGGTATGCAATATTTAAAAGACCCACATTTTGTGAATGAACACACACACACACACACACACACACACACACAGAGGGAGTGTCTGGCAGGAAACTGGGAATACCATAATGAGGGCAAAAGTGTGTGTGTGTGTGTGTGTGTGTGTGTTAGAAGTCAGTAGCCTGAACAACACTGATTCACAAGATGTGCATGCAAAATTAATTCATACCCTGAGGGCAGGACATTACAGCCAGAGCTTAATGTGTGTAACATTGCCATCTAGTTCTTGGATTAGTACTGCAAGGCTTTCCACTCTCTGAGAAACACTGATTGTTTCTTATCTCACATTGTTTCTTATTTCATTATTTATTAATATAAAATGTTTCATATTGCACAGAAAGATGTTGTGGAATAAACCCAAATTGTAATGTATGCCTATAGATGCACGTTGTATATTTATATTTACTCTGTTGATTTTGATCTGTTGATGTTCAGTTTAAGCTGTCCTCAATAGAGAGAAAATGAGAAACATTGTCTTTAGAACAATATTTCACAGCTTCACTGTATTAATGTGTTCCAAACTCAATACCTGAGTACCTTTATTGCCACATCAGGTGACCTCAACCATGTCACAATAGGAAGGCATAATTAAACTTGACTCAGTATTTGGACTGTCCCTTCAGAGAGGAAAGAACACAGAACCTGCTGTATGCTAATGTTAACAACGCTTGTACATTGCAAAGTGTAGTTGGAGCAAATTGAAAATCTAGTGAAAGTTTGGGTCAGATATATCACAGATGAAATCGCAATACCAGTAACCTCATTTACCCCCTCCTGCTTCATCAGATTCTCAGGTGATGGTATCTGGGGGGCTCTGGAATTGCCAGTCAGCATTACAGAAAGTACAGACTTAATCTCAGCCCTGTCCTCCGCCTTTACTTTCTCTCACTCTCCACACAGGGTCAGTAGAGGTGGAGTCACAGGCTTTTCCTCCTTTGAATTCCATGCTGTTGCAGTATCTTTTCCCACTAAATTCCACATCATTGTTCTCTATCGACCTCCTGGTCCATTGGACAATTTCATTGATGAATTGGATACTCTCCTGAGTAGTCTTTCTGTTGAGACTTCACTCATTCTAATTGGTGATTTCCATCTTCCATCAGAGAAACTGCAGTCATCATGTCTCCTCCAACTTCTATCTTCTTTTGACCTCACCAACGCACAGGGCAGGCAACACATTGGATCTAATCTTTAGCAGACCTGTCCCTGCCTTGGATCTGACAGTTACTCCCCTTGACTTTTCTGACCATCACTTCATGTCCTTCACACTCTCCCTCCCTTCTTTTCCACATGCTGCCCCACCAAAAATCACTTTCCTTTCATCCATCTCCTCTTCAGTCAACCTTCTCTGTCCTCTCTCTCAAAGACCTGCAAGAACCTCCAGACCTTGGACTCCATCTACTGAAGCACGGAGCCTTGGTGTAGTAGCGGATGACCAGTTATCGTTCTCAGCTCATGTTGTAAACCTGACTCGGTCTTGCAGATTTCTCCTTTACAACAACAGGAGAATTCGACCTTTTCTGTCTAGAGAGGCCACTCAGGTGCTTGTTCAGTCTCTTGTTATTTCAAGACTAGACTACTGCAACTCCCTACCGGCTGGCTTTCCTATGTGGACCATCAGACCATACTTATCCAGAATGCAGCAGCGAGCTGTACCAAGAGCCCTTCGAGCTTCAAGTACAGCTTGGCTTGTCCCACCATCCCTGAAAATACAAGGTAACATGCATCCAGACTCTTTTCTGTTCTGGCACCAAAATGGTGGAACAAACTTCCCCTGGGAGTCCGAACAGCTGAGTAACTCACTGTCTTCAAACGCAGACTGAAGACTCATCGGTTTCAAGAGTATTTAACTCCATAAAGACATTTGTGTTCAACAGGATCTAAGCGTGAGGAATCTCTAGATTCAAGCCTTGTCTACTAGCTAAAGATATTCTGAGTGAACAGCAAAGCACTTTTGTAAGTCGCTCTGGATAAGGGCGTCTGCTAAATGCCGTAAATGTAAATGTAATTATAAATATATCCTATAGCCAAAGTACATTTGATGAATATGATTATAATATTGTAGTATGTTCAATAGATGATTTGAAAACTCTCCTTCCAAAGTTTGACACAGAGGAAGTTAAGCAGTTCAGTTGTGTTTGGAGTGGCTGGCACTCAACCAGCATCTGACTTCCAGATGGAAAGTAAACCTGATGGGGTAGATTTGAACATCTGGCATGTTGGAGCCTGCATAGGCAGTACTCAATGTTACGCCGATATGCGTGAATGTCCTTAGAGTCATCAGGCTCCGGCTCAAAGCATTCCACATCACAAGCAATTTTATCCAGCTTGTTGGAGCAAGAACCCAAGGCATCATTAGGGCTCACATATGGCTGTGGGGCATGTGTTGGCCTGACCCCAGTTAGGTCCAAAGGAGCCCTGCTTACCTTCAGGGGGAAGTCAGGTCTCTTTCATGACCAGTGGGGAAAGGGTGCTGACTTACCTGTTTTCTAACTAAATAGAGGGAAGAAGATGATTCTTGGTTTTGAGACACTGTACATTCTGCATTTTGCATTGCACATACCATTATCACAACCTTCTCCACTAAAATTGGCCCAGTTTGGTCCACACAGTCTCCACAGGAAACCAGGGAGAGATATCATCTCATATGTGTTGTTTCTGTATTTCCACATTTATTTATTTCTGTATTTGCAAATTTATTTATTTACATATTTCTGCTTCTGTATGTTAATGAGGAAGGTGGTCCTATCCTCACTCTAAATTAGGAATGGTTATCTGGCGAGCCAGCTGTGCATCTCAGAAGGAGATCTCAAAAGCCTTGATTATATTCTGAAGGTCCAATTTTCACTTGTTCCGTCTCTGTCTTTGTCTGAAAGAATGTGAATTTGGCAGGCGACATCTTGACAACTGTCTAACACAGGCATGTCAAACCAGGTCAGAAATGGACAGCTCAAACAGAAGCTCAGATGTTTGAAGATTGGAAGTGAGTGGAATTAGCTCTTGCTGCTGTTTGTTTAGACTGAAAACATGCAGCCACACCGGCCTGTTTCTGACCTGGTTTGACAACCCTGGTCTAACACTTAAGTCAAGGTCCACATCAAGAAGTAAAACATCCATTACCATTTCCAAACTGTCATTTGACGCATGGCTCTCAAAATCTGCTAAACAGATTATTCAGACCATTTCCAGTAAGTCTTCAGATAAGTCTGACTATACATACTGTACATACTGCAGAAAGATTTGGGAAAAAAGGTCAGACTACATGTGATGTACCTACACAGAGATAACTTCAGCACTACAGTTTATTCTTACCTGTGCTACTCTGAATGGTCCTGACAGTAGTGGCAGTATGAGGAGGTGAGATAGCAAAGAGTGCCACTGTCTCCTCTTCATCATCTTGGGAGCAGCCCTTCTCAATGGCACGCACATAGCTATGGCTACGCGTCCGGAAGTACCCAGGAACCGGCAGGTCCAAAGCATCGACAGCCTGAGATTCCATCTCACTGAACATACTCTCGCATACAGCCTCAATCTGCCCATTCACCTCTACTTCACTCACCTGTGAGAAACAGACCCAAAACCTCATTGTAGTTACATTATTAGATTTCTCTGTTATATTAGTCCATTAAATTTATATTAGTTTCATAACTTCTACACATTACCAGGCAACTGTAGGGTAGACTATTTGTATGTTTAACAGGTTCTACTTAGATCCCTCTAATAAGTAAATCATTATTTAGAGTAACAAGGGATTGTAATTACCAGCATATTTTATAGTAAAATTCACTGTAATGTCATTGCTTTTAAAAATTAATTTGACTGATTTCGTCCCACAATGTCAAACAACAAAGTCACATATGAGTTTCATAGCAGTTGTTGAATAATGCGTTGCATCAGAGTAATTAAAATACATATAATTACATATAATTATAACACAAAAAGGAACAACAGAGTTCAAGGGCAAGAAAGTCAACCAGAATTTTGTTAAGGAGTAAAGAAAGTTTTAATTTCTTTCATTTTACTGTCTACATTTTTCACCCTGCAATGGTGAAAAGCTTGATGATGAGTTGATTACTTGGAATCAGGGGGAAAATGCTAAATGGTGCAGAATAAGGTGCCTGCAGAACCAGGTTCGAGAAACACTGGTCGGTCCTAAAATTAATAATAAGATTCATTTCTAAATTAAGAGATCTGAGACAAAAGGCAAAGCTCTCGATTTACCAGTCGATCTACATCCCTACCCTCACCTATGGTCATAAGCCTTGGGTCATGACCGAAAGAACGAGATCTCGGATACAAGCGGCTGAAATGAGTTTTCTCCGCAGGGTGGCTGGGCTCTTGCTTAGAGATAGGGTGAGAAGCTTCATCTGGGAGGGACTCAAAGTAGAGCTGATGCTTCTCCACATCGAGAGGAGCCAGTTGAGGTGGTTGGGGTATCTAGTGAGGATGCCTCAACCTAATTGTGGCAGAGTGGTTTCTGCTCTGTGAAGAATCTGAGTCTGATCTACAGGATAAGAAGCTGTGAGTGATGTGCTTGAAACCTGTCATCAGATCTGCTACTACATATCCTTTTGACACCTTTGACTGTTGGTCTGTATTGCTTTGTTAACAGAATACAATACAATGTTTGCAGGGAGAAGGTGTGTGAGTGGAGTTTCCTGGAGGTGACCATGTAAATCTTAACTGCAAGTCTTAATTGTTAAATCTCAATAACTGAGAGCTAGAAAACAAATATTTTGGTCAATTTAAGTTTGTACTCTAATAGATGCATTCAATAATCAGAAACAATTGTTGAAAATTTTTGGCAAATGTTAAACATTCATGCTTAAATTTGGAGACAACCAACTGAAAGTTACTTTTACACATCATACGGTAATAATAATCATATATATGTACGTGTGTGTGTGAATGTGTGTGTGTGTGTATATTTGCACACTGGACTTCAAATATCTTAGAAAGCTACAGTGTTTTGGCAAAAAAAAAGTTGTTTCACTATTAATGTGAAAAAAAAGCCCACTGTAAAACACTGTAGGAAATACTGTAAAATAGCCACTTTTCAACAGTATTAATCAAAAAATGTCTATTGTGAAAATAATATTAGCTATAAATAATTTTAACAGCATTATCCCATTGTTCTGAACAGCTCTTAACTGTGAAATTAAGCAATGAATGGGAGGGAAGATCTTTATATTTCAAATCCTGTGATATTTCAAATTTGCTAGTTACTTTAAAGTGTAAGTTGCTGTAATGGGTCCTGTGTATTTTCATATCTGTAAGAGTTCCTGGGCACTGAATTGATACATTATTTTACTCAAAATTACTATTTATAAGACATGCAGGATAAGAAATACAGTACATATGCTAGTTAGACAGTGGGCTTTACTCTAAGATCAGTTTGTTGTAGACATTTTTCACTTCTGCAGTTATTTACATTATTTAAAGGACTCCTGTTTAAAACCTTCATCCAGCCTACATTCTCAATGAACTAACCTGGTTTTTCGAATTAAAGAATCTGAAAACATATTGAACCAGATAACTTGAACTTTTGCAATAAAGTTGACAACTATAACTACATAATTAGT
This sequence comes from Acestrorhynchus altus, assembly GCA_034509495.1. Lineage (NCBI taxonomy): Eukaryota > Metazoa > Chordata > Actinopteri > Characiformes > Acestrorhynchidae > Acestrorhynchus > Acestrorhynchus altus. The sequence continues at coordinate 9,751,871 of CM067507.1, read as the reverse complement.
ATTATTAATCATTTTAACAGTAATATGTATAACCAATGTTACATTGGTTGTTTATTTTAACCTCTGTAAACAACTGATCTCAATAAACAAACTGATGCATTCATATTTATCATGAGTGTTTCCATTTGCAAAACATGACTGAATCTACTGTCTATGACTGGGTATTGGCACTGATTTCCTGAACTGCTTCAATTCCAAATCACAAGATCCCAATTTGATTCCATTCCTGTTTCAATTTGATTTAAATGAATATCAATTAAATGTAGGCACTTACATTAACAGGTTTACTTTAGCACTGTACTTCAGCACTAAAATATGCCACTGCACATATAAACTAACACACCAACTATTACAAAATGAGTTAAATGTATTTTAAGGAGTCAGATCAGCTCAAAATGAAGCTGCTGTACCTCACCAGTTTTCTCCAGAAGGAGGCGCTACAGCCTTTATTAGGTTCAGCTGATTGAAATCATTACTGTGTGTCTTGAAGCTCCAAGGTCAATGTGAAAACAACCATTATAGGAATAAAATAGCCAGTTAACACATTTGATTTGATTTTATGTGAGCCAGTGTCCTTTCATCATATTACATGTCAACGTTGTAATTACTGACCTAAAAATTCAAATAACTTTGGGAATCACATGATTCCAAAATTCCATATCAAGCTAAATTCTTTCATCAATGTGTTATAGTGTTATACCTGCCAAGTAGTTGGCATATCTCCTGTACAGAATAACATAACCCTAAGGCAGAATCCCTTGTCTCAACCACACAGGTGCAGATTACACTTTAATTTATTAATTTTGTCTGATTATTTAACATAATGTTGTATATAAGCCTGTAGTCTTCATTAGAGGTGTTGCCAAAGCTCCCTGATGAGTTATGTGGACATGGTCATCCTACCTGTTACCAACAATCTGCTGACAGAAAGCTTCAGCAGAAGACCACAGGCTTGACAGTAACCACCAGTGACACACCTAATTTAGTCCCTGTAGACAAATCTCTGTGTATATTGATTTGAGAATTGTCTTGGAATTGTATTTTGTGAACATCTCTTATTTACAGTTTCAGAATATGCTCACAAGTACATAATGCATTGATTGTATATAAAGGCTCTTTTTTCTTATAATTCATGCTTTTATAGGTTTGTTATTTTGAGAGTCATCACTTGGCACATTTGGTAATCCAGTTTCAGCAGCCAAAATCTTATCCTCCAGTAGCACTGGTTTATAGAAGTGTTGCTAATATTAGTGTTATCAGATCACAAACAGTCACAGCAACCTTAGAGATTTGGTGTAGGAGCTAGAATTGCTCAAATACGGTCGTGATTAAAATGTTGATTGGATCATAAATGGCCACAGCCTACCTGATAGATTTTGCCATGTATGGAGTGTTTAGAATGTGAGGGAAGGGAATGGGGTGGGGCCTGTTCTTAGTTGCAGAATTCTTATCTTTCTGTATTTCAATTTATAAAGTGATTTAATATTTGGTGGGTCCATGATTTTCTTTTACTAGTTTCCATTTTTCAGGACTTTTTCAAAGAAATCTGTAAGAATATTTAGAGCTTGGAGCACTTCTCACATTGTCACATCTCACATGCCACAAACACATTCAGAGATGTGGATAGTCTTTGTTCATTTGTACTGCCTTTTAAATCACCTATAGATATATTTATTTTGACAGCACCAAGTTGTTTTTTAAGGGATTGATAGAAACACTTTTAGAGATCTAGAATGGGAGTTTGATTTTCTCTCATCTCTACAAGATTAAAGATTTATTTGTTATGCCAATCACATCTCCAACAAATGTGGGGTAAATGTAATGTAATCCACATGCTTATGTAATGTAAACAGAGAATCAGCATATGGTCAGAACACAAAAGTCACATGAAAGTAGATGGAACAGTGTAAAGCATTGGGATATGCAGCAAAGCCAAGGTCTCTATAACCAAACCAGTTTCATGCTGTTGATTCTGGCTATATGGCTTTGACTTGCTTCACATGCTCTTGATGTTTTCCTCTGTCACTCAAGAGACAGGACATTAAGAACAATATTAGATGGACATTGCACTTAGATACTGATCTTGCTTCTAACCTTTCAAACACTTTTTGAGTCTAGTTGCCTTTGCTCATCATGCTGTCAGAAGCTGTGCCAATAAATGTCAAAGAAGCTATACTGAGTCAAACAGACAAGAATAAAATCACTACAGACACCAGTAACACCTTGGGATTTTCAAAATTAACTGACAAATGTAATTAGGATTAAAGAATACATTGGTGAGCTCATTAATCAAAGTGATTGATAGGCCAAGGAAGACCTCGATTGCTGATGGCAGAAAATCAGAAACAGCTTTTGAGAGGTGGGTATTTTTCAGACAATACTTTCCACAGCCTTCAAGAACATAATTACATTAAAGAGTTGCATTAGAGAGTTGGCAAAGCATCACCTGAAAAGATAATCAACAGACTGTAAGCAGTCATTGCAAGGGACTTCAAACAAAGTATTAAATGCAACTGCTTAAATGTACCTGTTATACCATTTAGGTAGCCTGAAATGAGAGAGATTGTAAAAAAAATTATGTAATTTCAACAAATTAAAACCAAAATGTATGCAAATACATACAAATTCTGGATTGTGTACTTTCATCACATCTTTTAAAACTGTGGGGCAGAGGGGCATATCAAAGAAAATGTGTTTGTGTGTTTAAGCATTATGATCACTGTAAGTGGACCACAAAAATAATTTTTCCCAATCACTGAAGTCCATGTCCAAGTAAGGACTATTGGGTAAGTAATGTTTTTTGGGTGTGAAGGGAAAAGTTCACAAAGGTTGGGTCATTTGTCCCATTCTGTTGGCGTAGACAAAACTGTCCTTAAGTCAGCATTGGAGGCAGGGAACAAAAAACCAACCTGACTGATGGTGCTCATGGCTCGTATGTAGCTCTCATTTCGGGAGCGGAATTTGGGTGAGGCCAGCAGGCCTGCTGGGTCCAGGCTGTCCAAACTGCGGTTGATGGACACCTCACTCACCGCTCGTAGGTAACTGTGGCTCCGGATCTGCAGCTTCGGTGAACGAGACTCTGTACTGATCCTGGGGGGGGGGGGCAGGGGAAAAGGGATAGATAGATAGATAGATAGATAGATAGATAGATAGATAGATAGATAGATAGATAGATAGATAGATGGATAGATAGATAGATAGATAGATAGATAGAGAGAGAGAGAGAGAGAGAGAGAGAGAGAGAGCTCATTCAAAAGGTATGAAACTAGCAATGGAAGCATTTAGCCACAGTTGGATCCATAAGCATGTGGACAGGAACAGTCTTTGTAATTTGGTCACCTCATAGGATTTTAAATAAAACTTTCACTAGGGTTTTAACATTTCACTTAGTCTCTACATTTACACTGTCTCAAAAAAGTTGGACAAACAAATAAACATTTAGAATATTTGTGATGAGTTACCATGCTTGAAATGTTTTGCAAGGCTTTTACTGCACCTGCCTTCAATCGCTGTTTGTTTGCGTGACCTTTTTCCTAATTTGGTTTCAAGTGACTAATAGATGACTGATATATTGAGGGATGAACCTTTTATTTCTTTATTTTGCTTTTGTAGTATTTTACTGGTTCTAATTCATCCATATTGTAAAGTCCCATCCTATCAGTTTTGCAGCATTTGATGGAATCTAATCAGAAAACATAGTCCTTCACACTTTTTGCACCAGTCCCATTATCAATAAACACCAGTGACTACTATTGTCTTTGGCAGTCACACTTTCCCATTGGCATAAAAATACTGCCACTGTGTTTGACATATTAAGTGCTTTGCATTTCTTTCTTTCTACAGGTTTCAACTTTCTAAAGCATCTTGGTGGGTGGACATTTTAAAATAAATTTTCTATGAGTGTAATAAGGACTTTATTGTTCAGTGTTAAAGCCTTTTGGTGGAAATATTCTAGTACATTCCTTCTTTTGAAAAAAGTTGTATTTAAATGTTTCTGCAATTGCCCTGATTGATTTGTCTTTGTTTATAGGACAAATGACTTGCAATGACTTTGTGTGGCTTTTTCACGAGATTTCAAGCATTCCAGAGTGGTTAAATATGCCTTGAAGTGCAACTGAAGTGTAGGTGTAGGTGCTTTGGAGTCCAAGAGATGATCATCACATGACCACACCAAATTTGGTGCATAATGGATTTCCTTCAATCCAACCACTGTCTGCCTTTGGAGATGCTATGGAGCTCATGAATTACAGGTGCTGGTCATAAAATTAGAATATCGTGATAAAGTTGATTTCAGTAATTCCATTCAAAAAGTGAAACTTGTTTATTATATTGATTCATTTCACACAGACTGATATATTTCAAATATTTTTTTCTTTTAATTTTGATGATTATAACAGACAACTAATGAAAATCCCAAATTCGGTATCCCATAAAATTATAATATTACTTAAGACCAATACAAAAAGGATTTTTAGGAATGATGGCCAACTGAAAAGTATGAACTTGAAAAGTATGAGCATGTACAGCACTCAATATTTCGTTGGGGCTCCTTTGGCCTGCAGCGTGGCATGGAGTCGATCAGTCTGTGGCACTGATCAGGTGTTATGAGAGCCCAGGTTGCTCTGATAGTGACCTTCAGCTCTTCAAATCAAATCAAATCAACATTTATTTGTATAGTGCTCTTCACAACTGAAGTTGTCACAGAGCAGCTTCACAGAAATCAAGAAATATTTTATTAACAACAGGTTTACAACAACAGATTTAGGTTAACAACAGCTCTTCTGAATTGTCGGGTCTGGCGTATCTCATTTTCCTCCTCACAATACCCCACAGACTTTCTAAGGTGTCAAGTTCAGGTGAGTTTGCTGGCCAATTAAGAACAGGGATACCATGGTCCTTAAACCAGGTACTGGTAGCTTTGGCACTGTGTGCAGGTCCGGTTAGAAAATAAAATCTGCATCACCATAAAGTTGGTCAGCAGCAGGAAGCATGAAGTGCTCTAAAACTTCCTGGTAGACAGCTGCGTTGACCATGGACCTCAGAAAACACAACGGACCAACAACAGCAGATGACATGGCACCCCAAACCATCACTGACTGTGGAAACTTTACATTGGACCTCAAGCAATGTAGATTCTGTGCCTCTCCTCTCCTCCAGACTCTGGGACCTTGATTCCCAAAGGAAATGCAAAATTTACTTTCATCAGAGAACAATTTCAGCAGCAGTCCAGTTTTTTTGTGTTTAGCCAAGGCGAGATGCTTCTGACGCTGTCTCTTGTTCAAGAGTGGCTTGACACAAGGAATGAGACAGCTGAAACCCATGTTTTGCATACATCTCTGTGTGGTGGTTCTTGAAGCACTGACTCCAGCTGCAGTCCACGTTTTGTGAATCTGCCCCACATTTTTGAATGGGTTTTGTTTCACAATCCTCTCCAGTTATCTCTATTGCTTGTACACTTTTTTCTACCACATATTTTCCTTCCCTTCACCTCTCTATTAATGTGCACGGAAACAGAACTCTGTGAACAACCATCTTCTTTAGCAATGACCTTTTGTGTCTTGTCCTCCTAGTGCAAGGTCGTCTTTTGGACAACTGTCAGCAGTCTTCCCCATGATTGTGTAGCCTACAGAACTAGACTGAGAGACCATTTAAAGGCCTTAGCAGGTGTTTTGAGTTAATTAGCTGATTAGAGTGTGGCACCAGTTCTTCAATATTGAACCTTTTCACAATTTTCTAATTTTCTGAGATAATGAATTTGGGATTTTCATTAGTTGTCTGTTATAATCATCATAATTAAAAGAAATAAACATTTGAAATATATCAGTGTGTAATTAATTAATATAACATACAAGTTTCAGTTTTTGAATGAAATTACTGAAATTAATCAACTTTTTCATGATATTTTATTCATTCAATTTTATGACCAGCACCTGTATATCCAAACCCATGCTCTGACTCCAAACTATTAAACCACAAATCCTGTGCCACATTTTGTGAGTTTTCAACCACAAAAATGAGCAAATTCACAAAAAACGTGGTCCCTCCAATGTACAACTATGCAAAACAAATCAGGGAAAAACACAAAACTGATGCAAGATTGGGCTGGATGTGATTGTTGACTCCACTTTATTCAAATTCCATTTACCTCAAATACTCAAATATTCGTATAAAACCTGCCACAATCTGCAAGATATTTGAGTTTACATACGTGTACGCTACACTTGTGACCTAGCAAGTACATTTCTGTAATCAGGACTGAGCCATTAGTAACCATGCATAATTTGAGGCTGATCAAACCAAGAATAAGCAAGATATATATTAACATCCTCTTTTGGCTTCACAAAATATAATATTAAAAAAAGATTAATTGTCTAGGAGGAGCATGTGAAAAATGCACAGTTTCCAAAATGGCTGATTTTCCTGTTGGGCAGTCACCCCTACTAATACAGAAAATATGCATAAAGATGTCAGTCATTTAACTTCAAGGTCTGGGGTGTATTCTAACCAAATTTTGAGGAAATCTGATATGTTCTCTAGATGGAGTTCGATTGAGTTAGTGAAAAATATACAACCCTAATTCCAATGAGGTGCAATGTTGTGTAAAACATAAATAAAAACAGAACACTGATTTTCAAATCCTTTTCAACCTATATTCAATTGAATACACTACAAATACAAATTTTAAAATGGATCAAATTTATTTTATTTATTTTTTGCAAATATTCACTCATTTTGAATTTGATGCCTGCAACAAGTTTCAAAAAACAAAAGTTGAAGAATGCTTAAAAAACTGTTTGCAACATTCCAAGGCTGTGTGTCATTATTGGGTATAAAGGGAGCCTCGTAGAAAGGCTCAGATGGTCACAAGTGTTAGGAAAAGTTAGATGTATACAAGTTAGTTGCATTAACTAGACACCGTACTTCCACAATGCACACTCCAGCCACTGGGGGGGGTCTCTCTCTTCTGGAGATCCTGAAGTGGAATCTTTAAAGGAAGGCCTCTGGTATGGGATCGAGGCCTGGTGCAGGAGTGAGGCCTGGACCTATTCAAGATGGTGGAAGTTTTGGAATCCCTCTCCTAGCACATGGGATGAAGTGTTGCACCTTTTGTTTTGTTTGCTGCCTACCCTTTTGAACCTTCTCTCTGTAAGCGTGGGCTGGCCGGCTATGGAGTCAGTGCTTGGGTTCTTCAAGGATCTCAGGTAAGACGAGGAACCCTCCCCAGTTCCCATTCACTCACATTAGCCTCATATACCTTACTTCCACATTGGGTAACCGCAACACATTAGGCTAGGGACTCTAGTTAACTGACCTTGAATTCCTCTAGACAGCTTGTTGTGTAAAGGGGTTAACTAGTGGTTCGTAGCACAAGCAAGGATGGGGCAAGGTACTAAATGCAATGAATATATGTACCATTACACCCCAACACTGAGTCTTCCTCAAGATGCAATTGGATAAACTGTAAGTTCAAATAACTGAACTGAAATATTACCAGGCCATTGCAGATAAAAAATGCCATCACCAGAGGAGGCAATTTGTGTTGGTAATCCTCTAGTCCTTCATCAGTGAGCACTGTTAATTAACTTTAACATAAATTAGATTTACTTTAACAGCTGTACTGTCATAGTATACCAATGGTAATGTTTCAGGGCTGAGAAACATGGATGAATGAGAAGAGACAGAGAGAGAGGGAGGGAAGAACCAATTTGAGACAGAGCAGCAATAAGTTAAGCTCCAGGCTGTGTACAGTTCAGAGCTTAAAGTACTACAAATTTGCAATTCTGTTGTTTAATAATTGACTGATAGTAGGCTACCTTAATGTAAGTACAAATTAGTGGTTCCAAAATAACAGTAGTGTTTTGAGGGATAGTGTTCGAGTGCATGTGTGTGAAGGCCCACATTTACTTTAAGTAAAACATTCTGTGAGTTCAAGCTCTTACTACTCAGCTATTGTGTTTCAGTTGCTATTATTATTATTGTGCTATTGAGTTTCAGCTCTTATTGAGCTATTGAGTTAAGCTGTGTCCCTTAACTACTGCAAATTTAAGCTTACTACTCAGCTGATGTGTTTGAGCTTTCTTACTGAGCTACTGTCTTTAAGCTGTGTCTTTAGTTTGTGCAGTTTTCATTCAACTACTGTGAATACCAGCTTTTAGTCTGGAGCTATTTGCATTAAGCTCATTTTATTAACACCTGTGAATTGCAGCACTTATTAAGCAATTGAGATATTTTCAATCAATTATTGTTATATTGAGTTAGTGAGCTAGGTTGTAGTATTGCGAATGTAAGTTACTACCTGTAATCAGATCATTTACAAGTGTGATGTTAATGTCTTCTTCTGAATATCCATACTTAGTTCTGCATTTTAATGTATTAAGCTTGAAGCGTTCATATGACAGTAACAGTCATCTGCTTTTCTTTTATTTGCCTACTGTGAATTCCTTCTGCAGGACAATAGTTAAGCTTGTACGGTATTTGAAGGGCATTCTTTATAAGTTCTAGATTTAAAAGAAATTTGGCCAATTCTAGAACTAGAATCTACAACTGTTGAACGACTGTTGATATTTGAATTCAACACCACCACAACCACCCCCTCCCGTTAGTACTCCTGAAGAATTTATTTGTGTTTGATGGTTTATATGCTATTTTCTATATAAACACCTCTGTCCTGTGATATAAGACCCATATGCCAATAATAAAACCAACCACAAACAGCATTCAAAGCACAATGAGGAAAAATCAGCAGGAGCTTCTGTTGACACTGATTCTACTGGATTACAGTGACTGATGAGAGAAGTGTCAGTTTGTATCAGTGAGCTAGTCTAGTTATATAGCAAACTAATGCTACCCAACATAGCTTTTCAAAATTATGCACGAATCCAAATAATCCCATGGAACTAAAAAAATAATTTTTGGCCATACAATTCTTCACAATCAAATACCATGATATGCTTTTAGTTATTGTTTGTTAACTTATTTTGTTTATCTATTTACCAGTTTGTTATTTTATTTTATTGGGATAAGTTAGTTGTATCCCAATAAAAAGTTAGCATTTATTACTTGTTACCTTATGACATGATTTTTTTAGTACATTTAAGGTTTTCCTTTAATATATTCCTAATTTTATCTTTATCTTATTTGTTGTATATGTTATTAAGTCATTCCCAATATACAAGGGTTGGACAATGAAACACTGAAAAATTGACGCTGTATTGGCCACAAAAAGAGGCCCTAGTACACCATACTAATAAATTATTGTGGTCTAAAACCAGGTGTTTCAGTTTCATTGTCCAACTCCTGTATATGTTATCAAAATGCTGGGTTGTTTGTTTCTTTTCCTTTTTCTCTTTGATCTTCTTTGCATTTTATGTATTGGCTCGACTGAATTGTAAATGAGGGCTTCCCTGAATGTATGCAGAGTTTAAATAAAGGTTGATTGATTGATTGATATAACAATGTTATGGCAAGTAATTAGCATAAGCTAGGCTGCTCATTCTCAGACAAATAGTTGGGATTTTCTCTCACATTCAATATCAAACAATGACCGAGAAACAACAAAAATGTCAGTTACCCACTTGTCAAGTAGCAACTTAGACCTCCTTTCTTACAACTTTCTGCCATTTGATCAGCATTATGTTCACCCATGCCTTTGATCTTGATTTAAAATATTTTAGTACAGTTTTTGATGGTCAAGCTTTTCCTCTTCAAGTGTTTTTCTGCCATCTCTACCTATGTGTACAAGGCATTTTCTTCCACACGCAAATTCTTGTATTTCCACATGTGCATCAGAAGGAAATCCCCCTGCTGGAATATTCAGGTCAACTCTTGTTTTCCTCCATTTACAGTGTCATGGCTGACTATAAACACTTTTCTTTCCAGTGGCAAACAGACCGGAGAGCTATCGGACAGTGAGAAAATGTGCACAAGTAGTAGCTCAATGTTTTTAGGAACCACAAAATGCTATAATTCTATATTTTCAAGTTCATGGAGAACAATGTAATATAGGTGCAGTAATGCTTGAAAGTCTGTGAACCCTTCAGAAATTTCAATATTTCTTCACAAATTTGACCTTAAGTCCTAAAAGTAGATAAGGAAAACCAAATTTAAAAAATGAGACAAAATACTATCGTTGGTCATTTATTATTGAGGAAAATAATCCAGTGTTACATCTGTGAGTGGCACAAGTATACAAACCTTTGCTTTCAGTAACTGGTATACTGTACACTGCTTCTGTTTTTCTATACAAGATGGTGCTGCTGAGTCTGCTGCTGTCACGACTGCTTTACAGTTGTAATAAGCATTTCACTGCTTGTTGTACTTGTATAACTGTATGTGTGACAAAATTAACCTTGAACCTTGGTCTGACCCCCTTGTGCAGCAATAACTTCAAGTAAATGTTTTCGTTAACTGTTGCTCATCAGCTTGAAGGAATTTTAGCCCATTCCACATCATAACACAGCTGAAATTATGTTGGTGGGTTTCCTCCCATGAACACATTGATTAGTGTCCTTGGATTAGGTTCAGAATTTTGAATTTGCCAATCCAAAACATTGACAAGAATCTTCTCTAACCATTCATACACACTTACTTGAGTGTGGTCATCTCTGTGAGTGATGGCTGTGTGGCCTTCAGATAGCTAGCTCTCCGTGTCTGGGCCTTGGGTGAGGGTTTAGGGCTGCAGTCTGAATCTCCACTGTCATCTTCTGCCATGGCCTTCATGTAACTACCGCTGCGCATCCGCCTGCATGGAATTTCATCATTCTGAGCAGGGAGCTCACTCCACTCATCTTGAGGTACCTGCAGGTCACAGAAAGAGAGAGGGAGCTAGATTGTTGCCTATGGTCCAAGATGCCATTATGAACCTATACATTTCGCATTGTACCGGCAAATTCTAGAAAATGTGTCCTTGAACATTTATTTATTTATTTATTTTAGTGAATATTTTACTCAATAAACAAATTTGAAACAATTTTGCATTATTTGTTTTAATGGGGTTATTTTTTCTAGTTTTTTAACTGATGAAGATCCATTCATGTCGTATTTAATTAGCATTGTACTTTAATATTACTCCAGTGTAAGCAGTTGTCAAACTTTCCCATTGTCCTGGATTTACTTGAAAATTGGCCAAAGAGCATGATTTTAAACCTTATTAAAACCTCTCTTCAATTCTACTGAATGTAAACCTACATCCAACTTGACACCTACTGATAAATAACAATTAACAAATCCATCACATAATTTGGACACATCTTACACCGGCATGGCAAATGCACCTTTCTACCACAATGGCAATACACTTGCAGCACTTAAAGCCAAACCATCAAATATGAGTACTCAAATATCTGACACAAACATTAACAGTCATTTTCAAACACACTTGCAATTCCATTCTTGGTTCCCACTACTTCCTACTTCTCACCTTTTCAAGATGAATGACAATCATTTCATAACATCCACTAGAACAGCACTGCTTCACCCAGCATCACCTTCCAATGTTCTTAGAGTGAGTTAGCGAGGTGGTACTGGTGGTGACGTGGGTAGCATACTAACTGCACCAAAGGGCCATTCTTGTCTGAGCAGTCTTTTTCCACAAACTCAGCGAAAGGGGATGTAGCCAACAATCTATCCACATCAAAAAGGAAAAAGAGACGAAAGAGAGACGAAAAGGGAGACTGCACAGGAGAAACAAAGGAAGCTGTTGTCCTAGAAGCTAGCAAAGGATGCTGTCTCTTAATAATAGAGAATGGAAATGAGGAGGAAGGATATAAAGACAGAGTGAATTAGGTCACTGAATGGTAACTTTATGCTCCCTCTGAATGTTCCTGTTGCTACAGTAATAACCCTGACCTCAGTACCATTCTGAGAAAAAAGCTGTGCACTTTTCACTACCTTCTACATGTAAAACATTACAATAAAACATTATTATGAAGAACAGAATTCAACAAAGTAGTGAATGGTTTCAGATATAATGCTATGCCTGTTAGCAGTCTTCCCCAGAGAAACTGTGCACAAATCTTCAAACCAAACAGTGTGATTAGTTTTGGGTATGTCCAATAGTGTACACTGTTTGTACACTATATATTACAAAACATTGTGGGATTGTAACAGTGCACTGAAAATTCAGCACTATGTTTTATAATATCACTATAAAATGATGGAACCCCGGAGTAGTCCACTAATTATGTGATGTTACTGAATCTGGCTAATTAAAATGAGTTGCCCGTGTTGAGTTAATTAAATTGATGCTTCTGTTCCATTTGTGGCTCCAGAGCATGGTGGTTACAACAATGGGATAGAGCTTGCGCAGGGTGGTTGATTTGCCAGACCTGAGAGACATATTTGGGAGCCAACGAGGTCAGTGGGAGGCAAACCATCAGCTGCTCCAATAACTGCCGAAACCAAAGGAAGAAGCCACATCTGTAAAAAGTGCAATGTTTGCAGGACCTGTTCATGCGTTGTCATAGAAAAGGGAAATGCCATTCCAGTGTTCAGAGAGAAACAGCCAGAAATGTAGTTCAGAACTGCATGCTTGATCGAGTGAGATGTCCTGAAATGGGCATCTGACAGTGGAAGAAAGAGACAAAGTGAGATGAATGAACAGCCCTGAGGAATGATGCACATTCCTACACATTGTGTAGTTTAAATGCCCCAAGAGAGACAGGTGCAACAGGGCAGAGTGAGAAAGCCAGAAAGGTTATTCAGTTTGTCACATGAATGAAGCCTGTCTGGAAACAAACTCTAAAAGGATTCAGCTGATAAGGAGACACTTAGGTGGCAGAAGGCAGACTTCAGCAAGGAAAGGCAATGAGCCAGCGGAGAGGAAGTTGTCAAAATTTTTTCAAGACAGAGCCACCACAAGAGAGTCGAAGATCTTGGGACTGCTCTTGCAGCTGAACATCAATCAAGAAATTGGGATGCAGGGGCCATGGCCATCTAGGGGTCTAATAACATGAGTTTTTTTTGGCTAGCATGTCAAACAAAGTGAGAAACTATAAAAACAATAGCATTATTGATATTAAATCTGTAAGATTTATGGGAAAACACTGACAGAATTAATTTCTTAAATGTTTCATCAGCTTCACTTACCACACAGGAGCACTTTGCAGTTCTATAATTAGACTGCTGTCCATTTGTTTCTCACCCTGTTCAATGTTCAGGACCTCACAGGACCACCGCAGAGCACATATTATGCTGGGGGTGGGTCATTATCAGCACTGCAGTAGCACTGAATGAGACAGCAGTCTTATTATATAACCACAAAGTGCTGCTGTGTGGTAAGTGAAGCTAATAAAAATGAACAGGGAGTGTAGAAACAAGGAGGTGGTCATAATATTGTGTTTGACTGTAAACCAGTAAAACAAATCAAAAATGGTCCAAACTTTAAGGCTGTGGAAAAGAGAGCAGCTTATAAGCCCCTCCACATCGGCACCTCTGATCATCTCTTTGTTATGCTAATGCAAGCTTACAGACCACTGGTTAAAGTCTCCTAACCAATCCTGAAGCAGGTACGAGTGTGGCCAGAGGACTCCAAAATGGTTTCAACACCACTGACTAGAATGTGTTTAAGAACGCCGCCAAACACAACACCACCACATGTGTCCAGGAATATACAGACACAGTCACTGCCTACATCACCTACATTGATGATGGAACTGATCTCAAAACATCACTGTTTGGGCTAATCAGAAGCCATGGTTGACAGATGAGGTCTACAGGCTCTTGAAGGCCTTCACAGTAGGAGACCAGGTAGGCTGGACAAGAGACAGAAACAGCCTGTCTCTGGGAATTATAAAGCCTACGAGGCAGTAATCCAAGAGGATAGCTCACCACTTCAGTGATAGCAGAGATACTACAGAGATGCAGCTCTGCAAGTCGCAAGGGATACAGACCGTTACATACTACAAGCCCCCCAGTGGACCTGGGACAGCATCACCTCCATGCTGAATGATCTGAACACAGGTGCTTACACTGGCTTGGAAAATCTCTCCTCCAGACAATGTTCATGGTTGTGTGCTGAGGGACTGTGTCATGCAACACATCAAGTTAACACCCCCCACTCCTCCCGGACCCCTTCCAATTTGCATATCGGTCCAATTGTTCGACTGGATGCCATGCCATCTCCACTGCCCTACACACAGGCCTCACTCATCTGGAGTGACACTTTTGTTAGAATACTATGTCCTGATTTCCTGAACTCTACCTTAACACCATCATCCACCAACAGCTCATTCTCAAATTATAAAGGTTGGGGATGAACAATTCACTGTGCAACTGGCTTCTAGACTTTCTGACTGGGAGACCACAGGCAGTAAGGGTCGGCAGGAACACATCCAGTATCATCGCAATAAACCTGAACCCCAAGGATGTGTGTTGAGCCCCCTTCTATTCACTCTGCTAACATATGTCTGCACACCATTGCTCAGCTCCAACCTGCAATTGAGAAGATCATTGGCACCTCTCTCCCCTCCCTCCAGGACATTCACAGCACTCACCTCACTCAGACAGCCCTCCACATTGCTGGTGATTCTAACCACCCACTCCACAGCTCCTTCAGCCTGCTGCCATCAGGGAGGAGACTGCAAAGTCTTCAAGACAGAACCAGTACACTGAGGGACAGCTCTGTCCACCAAGCTGTCAGGATTCTCAACTCTCATCCTGTCCTGCACCCTCCCCATTTTGCTTGCTGCACATCCTGACCCCCCTTTATATAAGCACACAATCACTTTGACCAGCCTATAAGCTTTCCAATTTGCAGTTCTGTCCATAATTGTATTAGCCATACCTACAGCCCTAATCTGTTATGTGCCTATGCCACCTTAAAGGGACCCTTATATTTTTATATCATATTTTCTACAATTAATGTGTATGTATTTATTGATTTTTTCACTGTATATACAAGTGTGTATTTAATGTTTATTCCTGAACCATGGGTCTGAGGTTTTTTGTATGTCATTTTTGTCATTTTTTAACATTTTTCAGCACTGACAATAAAACTGACTTACTTTTTGACTTTGACTAGACATTATTTTCTATACCAACAAACATGATGACCAAAACAAATGCAATTATTTGAAAGAGCCTGAATTAAAATGTTAGTTTAGACACAGTATCAGAAATACCTGATGAGCCAGAATTTTGTGACAAATAAAGTTAATTGAACATACTATCTTTACTGGACAATGACTGATTTCAATTCTTTTTAATAAATTAGTTTGATTGTTCTGAATGCTGAAACAATGCTGGAACGGTATTGTTTTAATTTGATCAAAATCTATATGAATCAATTTATAAAAATTTTTGATAGCACTACTACCGAAACATATATCACCCAGGTACATTATGTCTGCACAAAAGTACAATTAAATGAAGTGATTTAATTTTATCTAAATCCATGCAATTATGTCAGAAGGAGTGAAACTGGAAGCCACTAAAAACATAAAATAGTAACTGAAGTTCATAAAACGAACACATAAAATAACACCACAACAATCACAATAAAGGACTAATTTAAAGGGAAAATCAGCAAAAAAAAAAAAAAAAAAAAAAAAAATATGTGTAGCAATACATGACAATGTCTATAAAAAATGAATGCTCAATAAATGATGGAGATGAGGACAATGGCTGCAATAAATCTGAATCCTACCTGTAGGAACTGGCACTTGCGTCCCTGCTGGCAGGTCTGTGCTTTAACTAAAGCTTTATTGTTATTGAGTGCCCTTTTCTTATAGCCTTCCCGTGCCCCACTGACTGTCATCGTGGTGGACCAGGAGCTTTTCTTCACCAGCGGCCCAGCTTGCTCAGCCACTGTTGGGCTTGGCAGTGCCAATACAATGGCCCCTGCTGGCCCGGAGCAGGCAGAGCACTTGGTTACATCATTTTTGCTTCTAGAAGTCTTCAGGGATGTCCTGCCGCCTCCAAGGGTGTTGTAGGTGTGGTCCAGAAAGCAGTGCGATTGCGACTTCTCCGGGTGCCGACCCATGGTCATGACTCCTGAAGGCTGCTGGTATCGGTGACAGTAGAGGCAGATCTCTCGGTCCAGCATGTCATCAGAGCTCCAATAACGAGTGGCAAGAGGCTTTGGCTGTAAGCAGCTCCTTTCTTTGCTTTTTGGCAGCTTGACCTGTGGCCAGTGTACAGTGGCCATGTTGGGGTGTGAAGCAGAGGCAGTGGGTGTAGGGTCAGTGCACTCATTGCCATTCAGGCCAGCCTGACTAGGGCCCTCCAGTGAGTGAGATTTAGTGAAGAGTTTCTGGACAGAGGTGACAAAGTGGCGGATACGGCCATGGCTGTCATTGCTGTGGTGCTCCACAGCAGCTGTGCGCTTGTACTGCAGCGTGTGATAGCCATCATGCCTGGGTGCTCTCTGGCACTGAAACTGATCAACTAGGGCAGTAGGTACAGCTGCTGGACAACAAGATGGGGGTCCTTTATAGGGTACTTCTGTCACGCACTCATCTTTCAGCTGGTGGTGCAAGGTGTAGTGGCGGCGGGGGAAGGTACTGCTGGCCGGAAGATCCTTTGGGCAGCTGGAGTAGGAGTGGTTGGTGGGGTGGGCTTTTGCCGGGTTGAGGAGAAAAGGTCGACTGTCTGTGTGCAGGGTCAGAGAGTCATATTTGGAATCACAGTATGCCAGAGTGTGTTGATGGCTCCGGCTGGTCGATATGCCTTTCATTGTCATCCTGTCAGCACACACACCCTCACATCCAAAGGTGTGAGCACAGGTCCTGGTGCAGCTGTCTAAAATTGAAAAGGTAAGAGAGAGATAGAGATGCAGAAGAGAGAAAGATGTGCAGAAAGAGAATGAAAGAAAAACATATGCAGCAAATAGAGAAAACGAGACAAAAGGATGTGGCAACTTATGGAAAAACAGTATGGGGAGAAAGAAGAAATGAAGAAGAGAAGGAAGGAAAAAGTGGAAGAGAAATATAAGAAACAAAGAAATAGTTTAAATTAACATTTACACAACACAGACTTTAAACAGACTAATGAATCAGACTAATGAATCAGACCACAAGTTCTGAACCTATGGCATAAAATTCTCCTGGGTCCAGTGAATGTGTAGTACAGTCTCTCACTGGCCCAGAATATTTTTTTTAATGATGTAAAAATGTCCTTACTTAATGTTTTTGGAATTTTACTTTCATTACTCATGGCTGTAATAACCTAAAAACACTTCAACCATAGTTTGTTTTACAGCAGTAACTTGACTGAGAACAGAACATACATCATTGTGTAACTATCTGAAATTGAAACAGGTCCTAATACTGGAGAGTGATTCTGATAATAGTGTATTTAATTCTGATTAATTTAAAGTAACCTTCCTTGTTGATTTGGTTACTAGTTACTTCAGCATGCTGCATCAAATCATTTTTGTTAGTTGATTAATAGGCATGCTTTTCATTAAACACATTTTTTATTTATTTTTTGCATTTAAATAGTGTGTAATCTTATATTTGAGATAATATAAGGGGTCAATTCCTTCCTTGTTTATTTTTACTGAAGTGCAAAAACAAATATATCCTATAGTGTAACCCAAAAATAAAACCTGAAAAAAAATGATAATGACAGAGGTTTTGTATTCACTGTTAAATATGTATTTTCAAAGATAGTGTTATTTATTAAGGTAAACCATTCCCCATAAATTTGCTGTCAAACAATGCTTTCATCTTTTAAAAAGTGTTTGGTCTATGTCATAAAGCGTAGGAAATATGGAGCTCAAAGTTTGATGCTTTGCTAAAGGAGGGAAATTTCATGCATACAACTTATGGCAATCAGACAAAGCATTTCTGAGAAAGAGTGTGTGAATGTGATTTTTGCAATATGTGCTCCATGCATAAATTTGTCTAGGTGCTAAACAGCTTTGAAATTCCAAATTTCTTTTTGATAATTATTAAAGTTGAAGTTCTTATGATTCAACTCACACCACATTAGTGCAGATTGGGTAAAATTTCAGACTAGTTTACACTCAAAAATTTGTGTGATTTTGCATATTATGCTTACTAACTCAAAATCTAAGTGGTGGATCTATTTGATCCTTGAGGCTTTTTTTTGGTAAGGCAGGAGGCAAGTAATCAGGGGAAAAATGTTCAGTCTCTTTGTCATATGGAGTGGAAGATATAGACTTCTGTGAACATTCTTGGCAAGGTGGGATGGGGCAAGCCATCAAGGCCATGATCTTAGCAGGGTCCATTCTTAGGGTCCCTTTAGACACCAGGAAGCCTAAGAAGGAGGCCGTGGCGACTGGGACTGGGTGGCTTCTTCAGCTTCACATACAGGCAGTTCTCCAATAACAGTAGGCCCGCAGAACCTTGTGGTGGTGTGTGCTCTAGAACAGGTGGGCAGTCAACTGGAGGTCACAGATTGTGGGAGCCTTCAACAATCCCCACACCGGGTCCCCAAAACAAGGTTCTGCATTTCTCTTCGGGCAGACGAGATCAGTGATAGCCAGGGAAACATGCCTCAGACCAGACAGATAGATCTTACCTAATTGCATTGGTTCAGGTGGATCCTGTCTGACCGGAGGCCAGTGTTGGGATGGTTGCACTCCAGGCTCCACTGGTGCACCCAGTTAAATAAGTCTCATCAAGCCCCTCCATGTTTCCAGGTGGCTAGCTCATCCTTGAGCCCAGGCTTGAGGCCTTGTTTAAAGACAGCATAGTGGGGCCTCCTCATTCAACCACTCTTGGCTGCAAGTGTCTGGAAGTCAATAGTATAATCAGTAACTGGATGAGAACCCTGGCTAAGAGACAGCAGGCAGGGTGCTGCTTCTCTGCTTCCCATAGGATTACTGAATGTGTGGCAGCCAATCCCCGGTGTTGCACTCCCGTGATTGTTGTTCTCACAGGGCGCAAGCCCATGCCAGGGCCCTTCCAATTAGGAGTAAGATCATACAGGCCACCTTAGACCGCTTAGTGGGAAACAGGCAGAGATGCTGCTCAAATCAGGGAGAATTGAAGCACAAAGCCATCCTTTGTTCATCTGTTGTTAACCTTTTTGATTTCTGTGAAGCTGCTCTGTGACAACTTCAGTTGTGAAGAGCACTATACAACTAAATGTTTATTTGATTTGATTTAAAAGCCCCTGCAGCCCTCCGGACTCCCTGAGTACTGATCAGGGTCAGCCAGATGAGCGTCTGGGTGAGCAGGTGCTTGCACCTGAGGAGCTAGCATTTGTTGGGGTAGCCACAATGATCGACATTTGCTCAGTCAGCCCTTGAAGCAACTGGTCGTGCTGGCCAAGCCAACTGCACCCTGGCTCGGACGCCTGTTTTCAACTGTTCCACCTCTGCTGGAATGTGATGTGGGTCCATGATCTGGGACAGTCAAGGGGGCAGACCCAAGCACAGAGTTTCATTTTTCCTTTTAGTTTTTAGTTTAAGCATATGTCAAGCATATATCCTTTTTGGGTTTCGGTCACATTCAACACAGTATTTAATTTCGGGGTTTTCTTTCCTTTTTTTGTTTTTTTGTCTTTCTGTTCAGAATTTCCTTGTCCTCATCCTTGTCACCTAGCATACTGTACCTTCCATGCCTCTACGTGACAAACATAGCTGTTCCTTACTCCCCTTCAAAACTGTTGGCAGCAGCTAAGCAGCATTTATGTCTGATTGGGTTTCCGAGGTTAGAAGAGCCTGCTTGACTCAACAGTGCCTCGCCATTGCTGCCCTCTGCCGGAGGCAGCCAGCATGGCCTGCACCTCATAAGTTGAATAATCAATGTTAACCAATAGCTTAATTTGCTGTAATTAAGTAATTAAGCTTAAGATCTTCAGTGTGCTATATTTAGGAATTGGAAATATAAACAATGATTTTATATTTTAAGCAATAATACCATCGTAATGCATAACTAACATGTTAAACATTACTAAAAACACATAAGGCTTTGTCCAGTGAATTTAAAATACCTGATGTAAACCGAAAACTAAAAATGGGCAAGTAATGCATTAGGAATATCTGTTAAACATTATTAAGCACTAGTATTACTTGGTTAAAATCCATAATATGAAAGCATAACTTAGTGCTTAAACTACTCAGTAAAAATGGGAAAAAGTGCAGAATTAAATTAATGTAGGTTTTTTAGGGGTTAAAGCACAGTAGGTGCTTTTTTTTCTTCTACTTCTCCCTAAAACGAATTCCACAGACCAAATCGTACATCAGACAGACATGAAACATGGTCAATAGGTAGTAGTCCCAGACAAACCCCAGTCTGTTACGTTAGACAACCTCTCTTCCTCCATTACACTGAACACCAGCTTCCACAATTTTGTTTTCTGAGCCTTATCCTGTACTCTGTTCACCCATGACCATGTTCTTATTTATGGTTCCAACACCATAATCAAGTTTGCAGATGACAACACAGTGATGGGCTTGATCAGAGACAATGACGAGGGCAGCATCTGGCTGTCTGGCGCAACCGAAAGCTCCACACTCAACTCTTAAATCAATACTTTCAAAATAGATAAACATTTAATTCCACATCAGAGTTACTATAACTCACAAAACAAGGTAAAAAAAAACTCTAAGGGATTAGGAAAATAGCACAGCTCTGTGTTGTTTAACAATTTCATTAGTATTCATTTAACTCTTTAAAATTAAGCTATGTACAACATAAACATTATTAAAACTATTTGTTTTCTTTTTTCCTCTGCATTTAACCCATCCACACTCAGTGTGACACACACATACTAATGAGTTCACACACTGGGGAGTTCAGTGCCTTGCTCAAGGGCATTTCAGTCATTCCGTGCCAGTTGAGGGATTCAAACTAGCAAACTTCCAGTCACAAGGCTGGTTCTCTAACCACCAGGCCACAGCTGCCCAATGAGGGAGAGCACAATCGCAGTGCCCCACTATCAGAAATCGTGCAGTCGAGATTCCAACATTTGAAGAATTTGCAAGGATCAGTGGAGCTGAATTAAGTCTTTGTCTGTGTCAAATAACTCCAATACTGAACACTGTTTAAAACCCAATGTGTTAAAATAACCCTTTGAGAGTTAAATTCAACTCATAAATATTTAACTCTGAAATCTCAATTCTCCAGTATTTGTTGTGTGCATAGATACTACTGCACTTTAGTATTTAGTACTATTTAGTGGACTTCTGGTTAGAAGCTTACTACATTTCATTGGCTCTGTCAATAAATCAATAATCAATAATTTGATTCCTGGATGGATTGACATTTCCCCACCAATATTCAGCGAATTGTCCCCATTAATTTGTAGAATGTGTCTAAGTAACAGTACACTACACTAATGCTACACTAGCTAACTCACTTGTTATACACCATAAGCAATATGTCAACCATGTACTGGAGGTTGCTTATCTTTCAGGGATTGGGCCAATATCAATCTCTCACTAGGTTTGCTATGGAGGGCTGGGACAGAAATGCAATGGACCAGGGTGTACAGGGTTAACAATACAATTTGGTGTTCATTTAACAGAAATGATGATACTGCTGTATACATGAATGTAGGATGACTGAAGAAAGCAATACAATAAAAATGAAGAAACCAAATTAGAATATTAGAGTGGCATAAATTGAGACTCAATCTGGCTTGATTGAATTAGTTATTGATAAGACAAGAAGAAACTAAGCGTACATGTGCAGTACGGCCATATAGAGATTTGGTTCAAACCTATTTGGTTTGAAACCAAGATAGTAGCATTGAAAGTGATGTTCTCTGAAACCACACTGATCATTACACAGTATTGACTTTTCATGCAGAACTGATTCTAAATTGAATACATTGATTTTTGCTAAGCATGACAATTTCGAAATTGCCCAATTAAAAATAAAACAAAAATATAACATGTACATAAGTATTCATAGCCTTTGCTCAATAGTTTGTTAAAGGAGCAATTACTGCCTCAAGTCTTTTTGAGTATGAAGCTTGGCACACCTGTTTTTGGGTATTTGCTCACGTTCTTCTTTGCAGAACCCCTCAAGCTCCATCAGATTGGACAGGGAGTGTTGGTGCGCAGCCATTTTTATGTTTAATCAGGTTTAAATCTGGGCACTGGCTGAACATCTCAAGGACATTCGCATAGTTGTACCGAAGCCACTTTGTTAGCTTGGCTGTGTGCTTAGGGTTGCTGTCCTGTTGAAAGATAAAACTTTGTTCCAGTCTGAGGTCCAGAGCACTCTGTAGCAGGTTATCATCAAGGATGTCTTCATATATCGCTGCAGTGACTGGTTTAAAACTCTTTAGTTTCTACAGTGATAACTAGATTAATCAGAATTTAGTCACTTTACACAAGTTTATTACGCATACAAGGAAATTGTTTTGGTCAATGCACATACAGTATGTATGATGTAATAATGAGTAGACTAGTTATAAACTACTGGACAAACAAGACTGCTGACAACCATATAAACTGAGGACTAGGTGAAGAACAAAATAGCAAATAGCCCAGCCAACATGCTGGTGTGGAACTCACATATGGTGGAAAGTTGGCTAGGTGTGTTCCAGGTAAGTAAGCTCCAAGTTGGTTTGCAGAAGTGTCATTACACGGACACTAAATGGGTCCCACAATGAACACCCAACTTAATCTCACATATGTCTCTTTTAGAACAACCCTGATAGTGCTCATGTTTAACCCTCTTGGTCCCATCAGGTACCAGGTTGGGCATCCATGTATGGTAAACATGGAACCTGAGGACAAAACATTCTGGTTCCAAGTTGGTCTATCCATACAGGTCCAACATGATCATGTTATACAGGAAAATACAACACAAATATCTTGGCAAAAATACCAGTTAGAAGTTAATATAAAAATCCATTCTGATTAGCTAAAATAGGATATGTGAATATGTACATATGCAGATTTGAGAAGGAACAAAAAAGTACTACTATTTAGAGTATGTTTGAGATTGATATATGAAAGATGTACCTGTGCAAAGTACATTTAATTGTTAACTGTGGTTGAGGAGTGCCACAACTCTGAGGAAATAAGCTTTTAGGTGTGCTCTTCAAGTGTGCCGGCTTTGGCAGTGCAGAGTCTTCTACCAGAGGTAATGCATTGTCTATTGTGTGAGTGTGCTTGTCACACTCCAGTACTGAAGATACCGTGTAACAGTATAACGAATGTGCAAAGCATGCCTTCCTACCACACCTGTTGTCTACTGTTGTTCAGGAAGTATGTGATCCAACAGTAGACCAGTACATCCAGCTACCTCACAGGGGACTATATGACACTTGGCTAAACACATTAACTTACACTACTGCCTTAAAAAATAGCCTTGTGAATTAGATTTTTTTCCTGCCCAAATGTACTAATCCGCAAAGGCCAAACCAGGGTGTGGCTTTTGTTAACCATTACATCCCTACTACAATAAAACATTGCTCAACATACAAACATTTGTTTATTTTTATTGTTATTTATTATAATATTTATAATAAATCTAAAGGTTGCAAACCATGTTTACAAAATTCTGTAAATGTAATGTAATGACAGTCAAGCAAATAACACACACACTACAGGAACATGTATTTGTGTGAAAAGAATATCAAATCCAAAAATACTATTTTCCAATAACAAAAAATACACAAATCAAAATTCCACTGTACCTTCGGAGAGACATCAACACACCATAGAATATCGACTATGAATCATAATGGAATATGAATCAGTGCATTTGCTAACTTCAGCAAGACTACGAATGCTATGGTAGAAATGGCCAAAAAGCCATACTAGCGTTTAGTCTCCCACCTATCCCAGTCTCACCCATTCATGCCACAACAGAGCATATCTTAGTGAGTGCACAAACAGTAGGATATTCTGTATCACCTTCACTATACATCCCACTGCACCCTTTCACTCACAAAAGATTGACAACACACAGCAAGAAGAGGAGTCAATAACTGGATTAAATGTCCTCACTTAATAAATTAGAATGTTATGGATAAATTAACAGAGGATAAAATTAACCAATTAAAATATATCCTTAAAATATATTTAATAAAAAATTAAATGAAAGCAATCATATCTCTCTACTAGCATTAAGTGCAGTGAGCCTAAAACAGGTTAATATTATGACATAACATAGCAATGACAGCTAAATTACATAATATATAACACAAATAGTGAGCCAATAAATATTAAATTTTCTCATTAATCAGTAAATATATTGCCCTCCAAATCAACCTTAAAAATGGTATTTCAGATTAATGTTCAAGTACAAATATACATAATGTTACGTGGTGGTGGTAGGTGTGTGTGAGAGCTTGGCAGTTTCTAGGTGACAGTCCCAGCAGATGGTGTACTAGGGATCACACTGGCAGGGTGCATCCTGCTTGGACAAGGGGCTAAGGGGGGGTTGTGAGTGCTCTACAAGGGGTACAGTGTGTTTAAGAGGATGATGATCTAACATGACAAGGTCAGTAAAAGCATAAGGTAGCTAGCTACCTGTGGAGCATCTGCACTTTAGACTTTGGGTAAGTGTAATATCACTTTCAGCTCTCACTTCTAATCCTTTCCTCTTTAATTTTGTCCCTCCAAACTATATAGTACTGCTCTTGATTGTTCACTTTCTCTGACTCTTATTGTTGTTGGGAGTTTTCAGTCAGGACACATCATATACACATTACACAAACTGCAGGTTTGCACCTTCTTTAAAGATGCTGTAGGTCTGTAGGTAGGTAGCTGTAGGTCCAGCACCAAACATAAGCACAAGCTGAAATTGTTGACACAGGCTGATTTGTTTTGCCAAATAAGCATGGCTATGAACAAATGATTAGCCACATAAGAGATGCATTTCAATAGATTTCAAGCAATCCATTTTATGATGTCACTTGAAAAAGCTGTAACCGTACACCAAGCCATCTCAAGCAGAAGATTTTTGAGCAAATATGTAAAATATTCAAAAGTTCCATGTTGGTTTCATTGGTCTAGTCATGATTACAAAAATAATCAAATGTGGTCTATCAATTGTGGCATCAATCATTTTGCCATTAGGGCTGGACTGACAAATCAGTTGGACCATTTCTAAATAGTGACAAAAGACATTTATTGAAGTCCTAAAAGTAAAAGTCCTAAAAGAAAAAAGCATGTGCAGGACATATATGGCATAAGGTCCCATAGTAAACAGTTCATGTCAGAGCACAAACCATGCCATGAAGAGTCTAAGGAATTGTAGACCTCTGAGAAAGGGTTTTATCAAGACACATGTCTTGGGAAAAATTTCTGTTGCATTGAAGGTCCCAATGAGCACAGTGGCCTCCAGCAACCATAAATGGAAGAAGTTTGGAACCACCAGGACTCTTAGTCAGGGAGGTGACCAAGAACCCAATGGTCACTCTGACAGAGCTCCAACATTGCTCTGTTGTGTTTTTTTATTTATTAATTTTTAAATTTGCAAAGATTTCACACAAACCTTGTCATTATGGGCTATTGTGTGTAGAATTCTAAGAGGAAAAAAAGAATTTAATCCATTTTGGAATAAGACTAACCTAAAATGTACAAAAAGTGAAGTGCTGTGAATACTTTCTGGATGCACTGTACATAACCTAATAAATTAACTGGTGTTTCAGGAGTGCTTAAATCATCATGCAACACAGTTAAAAGACTTTGAAATGTATGCCCTGAAAACATTTGTACTGAAACTTACTTGAGTCACCTCCCTTGCTGCCAACGTTAGCCAAGGTAGACCTTCCTTTCAATGTTTGTTCAGCTCTATACAATAAGAATGCAATAAGGACTCCAAAGTCTGGTGAAAGAATTCCTGTGCCCCTTGACTTCCAGGATATGAGCTAGTCTTCACATGCAGTTGTTGAAACACCTCTGCAGACATTTGTGAATTAAATTTAAACCCCACAACTGAGCCAAGATTTTTACCACTGAATAAGCTAGCAATGAATAAGCTGTCAGAATACGATGGCAATGCCATGGTGGCAAAGGGCCAACTATCTACAATCAAATGTTCAAACAGGTTAGTCACTGCAAGAATAGGCTACAGAACAGCATGTTTTATTTGTCTGATTCAGTAAAACCATGTCCTTCAAGTAAGCAGGTATCAGGATCTGAAACACAGGATCACCAGCAGCACAATCATTATGAGGTACCCCTTACAAATCAAAACCTCATCTTGTAAAATACATCTACATACAGTGCAATCAATCTCCTGACCCAACCAGTGCAAACAACTCATCCAAGCTTGCCCTGCTATAATCAGCTCATTACAAGACAAGGAAACAGGGAGATCAGACAAGCCATTTTCCCAGCCTGCCATCAAGATCCCAAAAAATACCCTTAGAACTGATAGCTTGGGTTAATGCACAAACCAGGAAAATCCTAAGCAAGACTATTCAGTTTTAAACCCGTAGGTGTCAAGAAGACACATAATCTTAGTCATAAAGTCAGCATAATGCAAGTCACATACAGAAGCCCCCCTAAACTTGACAAACTGTGGTTCTGTTACCCTATACTTGCTGAAACTTGACAGAGCTGCCATAAAGTGTGGAAAAAAAGTATTTATTCAGCCACTGATTGTGCAAGTTCTCATACACATAATGAGAGAGCTCTGTAATTTTCATCATAGGTACACTATGAGAGACAAAATGAGAAATAAAATCCAGGAAATCACATTGTAGGGCTTTTAAAGAATTTATTTGTAAATTATGGTGGAAAATAAGTATTTGGTCAATAACAAAAGCTCAACTTAATACTTTGTAACACAATGTTTGTTGGCAATGACAAAAACTTCCTCCATGCAGATCTCCTCTAGAGGGGTGATGTTTTGGGGCTGTCGCTGGGCAACATGGACTTTCCACTCCCTCCACAAATTGTCTATGGGGTTGAGGTCTGGAGACTGGCTTGGTCACTCCAGGACCTTGAAATGCTTTTTACGGTGCCACTCCTTTATTGCCTGAGCAGTGTGTTTGGGATCATTGTCATGCTGGAAGACCCAGCCATGTTCCATCTTCAATTCTCTCACTGATGGAAAGAGGTTTTATCTTCACAATATATGGCCCTGTTCATTCTTGCATTAACATGGATCAGTCATCCTGTCCCCTTTGCAGAAAAACAGCCCCAAAGCATGATGTTTCCACCTCCATGCTTCACAGTATGTATGGTGTTCTTGGAATGCAACTCAGCATTCTTCTTCCTCCAAACATGACGAGTTGAGTTTTTACTAAAAAAATTCTATTTTGGTTTCATCTGATGACATTCTCCCTGATATTCTCCCAATCCTCTTCTGGATCATTGAGCGCAGACTTGCACAGGCACTCAATATAGTGAAACTGTGGGGTTAGAAAGCACCTAGGGTTTAGTAAGTCCCTGTAGCAGTCCAGTTGAAGCTCAGTTGGGGCTTAATTTTCTGTTCACATTGGTGTTGGTGTGCATATGTATAAATTAAAACTTTTTGAGTTGCTCCACTCTTCGCACTGCTCTCCTGCTGGGTCATGTGGTACTACAAACATAAATGGCTCACTGAAATGCATCACATAAGATGGAGCAATGACCTGGGAAAACATGCCAAAATGAAAAGTTCTGGTCCATTACATTAATTCAAATGTTGCTCAATGTCTTAGAGTGGATTCACATTTAAAGAGTGAAATGGTGAATTTGTGTCAGAACTGAACTTAAAATGCAATCACCACAACTGCACTGTATTCCACTGTAAACATGCCAAAACAATTTATAATTTTCATATCAGTGCAGTGCAGTATTTGTTACACAATAAAATGTAAATCACAGTCAGGTTTGTATTTTCTACCACAGTACATACAAGACATGACTACATAGAGTGAGGTGAATGTGCTCACACTAGGAAATCTGAACTGTGCCAGAGCACATTTCCATAGTGCAATCCCTCCATACTGTACCTAAACACAATACAGTTAACCATGCCTGGACCTACCTGAAGAGGTGGGCATAATAAAGTTAGAATAAAATAGAATAGAATAGAACTTTATTGATCCCTTGGGAGGGTTCCTTCAGGGAAATTAAGGTTCCAGTAGCAGCATAAGTACAGTAAGCAGAACATAAGCAGAAAGAAATAATTTAGTATAAGTAAGCAGCACTATATAAATATATAGAATATATAATATACAGACTATTTTACAATATAAAATATAGATAGTAGTGCATGAGAAAAAAAGAAGAGTCCTTTAGGAGGGTGTATTGCACATTATTGCACATTATTATTGCACTTGAAAAACTGTTTATTGCACAGAGAGTCCAGTGTGTTGTGGTGGTTGCTGTTAGCTGTGGGTAGGGTTTGCATCTAGTATGATTGCTGTCAGAGCACAGTTTAACATGATCAAATCAAATGTATAGTGCTTTGAGAATGAAGCCTTGCATCGGAGAATTAGGAAACTCCAACACCAGGTTAAAGTGCTACAGCTACAAACCCATTTTGGCATACAATGCCAGGTCGGACATTTAAAGTAGCACTACATTGGCTTGTTATCAATGTTCCTTGCATGAACGCAGGTTAAGCTGATTGACTATTTTAGCTTTGTCTATGTTTTTGCTTGAGTTTGATTGTTTAGTTGGTCTACAAGCATGATAAAACTGACCAAGCCAGAAAACCAGTATGAACAAGCTTGATCATGCTGTTTGACCAGAAAGACCAAGATTGAATCAAATACAACATACACTACCCTGCTGAACAACCCATCTAAAATCTAGTGCATGCTGAATTTGTTTTTGGCTATGCTTGGTCTACCATGCTGGTGGATCAGCATCTCCATGTTCGGTAAAGATATCGTAAAGATATTAGTAAAGAGCTCAGCTGGTCCACAAACATTTTGAGCTGGCTATGCTGTTTGTTCAGAAGGTGGACTTGAGATGGATTTTTAGCAGGGTAAAGTAGCATAGTAAAGTATTTGAAAAACATGTCAAATGTTAAATACCTGAAGAACACTGTAAAATTCTTAGGTTTGTATCTTATAGGCATGGTATGAAATGAAACTCCAAAGGAACTATATGAAGTGCTTTAAGCCTTCAATCTCAAAAATTTCTTAAAGCACC
Organism: Acestrorhynchus altus; assembly: GCA_034509495.1. Taxonomy (NCBI): domain Eukaryota; kingdom Metazoa; phylum Chordata; class Actinopteri; order Characiformes; family Acestrorhynchidae; genus Acestrorhynchus; species Acestrorhynchus altus. The sequence continues at coordinate 9,722,899 of CM067507.1, read as the reverse complement.
TGAAATGGATCTGCCACAGTTTCAAATTGAACAACCTCCAAAAGGTCTAAACAGTTCGTGTAATTTTAGTACTCAAGTCTTTTTCTTCAAGAAAATTAGTAGTACTATAACCAATCTTCTTCTTGAATACATACATGCATCTAACATTTAAACCTAACACCATAAAATCTCAAAATTATACTTGTGTGGTTAAGTAAAAATATTTGTCACTCCACAACAGTATTAAGGCATGACCCATAGTGGTTTTCACAGAAACATCGACCCATAGAGAAGCTGCCACTTTTCTTTATGCACCTGTCAGTGTGGCTTTCTCTGAGGGATCGAGCAGAACAGTTTGGCATTTATTGCACCACAGCCAGTAGGAATGTTTCCACTTATATACACTTCCTATACATTCTGCTTGGAAATAACAATCTATGGATTCCATTTGAAGTTGTCAGAGCTAACCGTCCACCTAAGTTTTCAACTTTCCCCAACATACAAGTGGTGCTTGTATAATTCCAGACAGCAGTCCATCTCTTTCGTCGGTCAGGACCACAACAGAGCAGGAAGAACAAGGTGAAAGGAGGATAGAGTATGCAGAGAAACAGATGAATTACAGTCTAGAATTAAAGAACTATATGGTGAGCAGAACTTATGTAATGAACAGTAAATGTAAAAACAAAAAAGTGGTATTAAATGTTATGGTTGATTGGGGTAGATGAAACATTACTTGACTGGTTACTACAAGTTACAACTAAGGCTTTACTACTAAGAGTTCTGCATTTTACACACGAAAGGCAGCATTAAAAATGGCCAGAAAATCAATATACATTTAATGTAAAATTTATTAAAGAATAATAGTAATACACATTATGAGTAGTACATATTACTCTAAATGAGAAATCTAAATGCCAGAAAGTGCAATGTAAAACGAAATAGTAATCTCCCTTCTCCCTAATGGTTGCAGCTACCTTGTGATCTCTGCATAAGCACTTATAAAAATATCACAATCACACCACTCCATCCCTTTGTATTTGTCACTAGTAGCTGTAATACTTATTTAATTCCTGTGTGCCACTCTGCATGTTCAAATAGCTTACGTCCACGTAGCACTTTGCATTGGGGCACTATATTTCCACCAGTCTGAAGGGTGGACTGCCAGTCAGGTTAAAAAGACTGTAAAGGACATCTGGGTGGATGATGAACCCACAAGCCCAGTAATTTGTGTTTTATACTGCAATAACTGTAGTCCACCTCTTCACTGCAGCAGTCTGATCCACTCCCTTTTCTTATTCTTTGTGCCAGGTTTTCAGCAGAACATGGCATATTTCCCTGAATGTCGCACAAACTTCTACTGGTACTATCTATTTCTCTGCATACATTATTATACTCCTTTATACTCCTTTCACCCTGTTGTTCGATAGTCAGGACCCCACATACAGACAAACACTGAACAGCTACTATCTGGGTAGTGGGTAGTTTTCCTTCCTACTTTTAAGTTCATGAGGTTTTAACAGGTAGCCCTGACACTCACTGTGCCTGATCTTTGTTTGAAACTGTGGGCACTGGAATTAGAGATACTGCATAACAGTTACACTCACTTCTACATCATTGAAATATTTTACACTTTCAATTTGTCAATTTTAGACACTAACTAGAGCTGGTTTACCAGCTACCTATTGCTGTGCATTACCTTCATAGTTGTTGATGTAACTAGATATGTACAGTGGGGCAAAAAAGTATTTAGTCAACCACTGATCATGCAGGTTCTTAGAAAGATGAGACAAAATGAGAAAAACAAATCCAAGAAATCACACTGTAGGATTTTTAAATAATTTATTTATAAATTATGGTGGAAAATAAGTATTTGGTCACCCACAAACAGACCTGTAACTTCTTATTTAAGAAGCTCCTCTGTCCTCCACTGTATTAATGGCACCTGTTTGACCTCTTTGTTTGTCTGTATTAAAGACACCTGTCCACAGCCACAAACAGTCAGACTACAAACTCCACCATGGCCAAGACCAAAGAGCTGCCAAAGCACACCAGAAAGAAAATTGTAGACCTGCACCAGGCTGGGAAGAGTGAATCTACAATAGGCAAACAGGTTGGTGTAAATAAATCAACTGTGGGAGCAACTATAAGAAAATAGAAGACATACAAGGCTATTGATAATCTCCCTTGATCTGGGGTCCCACGCAAGATTTCATCCAGTGGGATCAAAATGATCATGAGAACGGTGAGCAAAAATCCCAGAACTACATGGAGGGACCTGATGAATGACCTACAGCACATGGATGACTGATCCATGTTAATGCAAGAATGAACAGGGCCATGTATTGTGAGATTTGAAGATAAAACCTCTTTCCATCAGTGAGAGAATTGAAGATGGAACATGGCTGGGTCTTCCAGCATGACAATGATCCCAAACACACTGCTCAGGCAATAAAGGAGTGGCACCATAAAAAGCATTTCAAGGTCCTGGAGTGACCAAGCCAGTCTCCAGACCTCAACCCCATAGACAATTTGTGGAGGGAGTGGAAAGTCCATGTTACCCAGCGACAGCCCCAAAACATCACTCCTCTAGAGGAGATCTGCATGGAGGAATGAGCCAAAATACAAGCTACAGTGTGTGCAAACCTGGTGAAGACTTACAGGAAATGTTTGATCTCTGTCATTGCCAACAAACATTGTGTTACAAAGTATTAAGTTGAGCTTTTGTTATTGACCGAATACTTATTTTCCACCATAATTTACAAATAAATTCTTTAAAAATCCTACAATCATAGGATTGTACCTATGTCTCATCATTATGAGTATGAGAACTTGTACAATCAGTGGCTGACTAAATACATATCTAGTTACATCAGCAACTATGAAAGTAATGCACAGCAATCGGTAGCTGGGTAATGCTAGCTGGTAAACCAGCTCTAGTTAGAGGAGAATTTGCACAACCAGAGGCTGACTAAATACTTTTTTGCCCCACTGTACATCTTGAATCCCTTTTCCCTTTTGCTCCTTGGGGCAGAGTGTGCTGCTTGTACTAAGTGATGGACATCATTGATGATAATCCTATGAAGGTCTTGGAGGCACCTTGTGTAAAACACAGCCATGTTCTTAGTGTCATATTTTCTCTTCCTCAGGAACGGAAGTGTACAAGTGCAAAGTAGAATTATAATAATTAGCAGACAATTGTGTTGCATCGATTCCAAATAAGCTACAAAGTAAATCTGTGTTGCCTGACTGATTTGGACTGTGTGTTAAATTCACAACAGAGCAGACAACAGTTCATAAAACAGTGTTTTGTTTCAAAAACTGAACCCATACCATACTCATATCCACTAAATGGAGGTGGCTGTTCTGTGAATCTGCTGGAGGAAAAGAAGATCTGAGTTGCTTGCTGGGTTAGAAGGTTAGAATGCTGATCTGTGCTGAGATATGAGCTTGAGCCCAGGTGCCACCCATCTTATTATTAATTTTATCATTATATAAGATTCTTCTCCAGGGTTGTAAGTTCTCGCTCTCTCTGACTGACACACACACACACACACACACACACACACACACACACACACACATACACACACACACACACACAGAAAAAAGTTAAATGCTTCACTGGGGTATTATTGAGTTGTACTGTAATAACAGTTTAAGAGTAATATTTAAATGGATAAAAAGATTAAATGTAAGGATATAACAGTAATCTAAGAAGTAATACATAAAATACTTTATGCTATGCTTCATTCAAAGAACCATTGTGCTGAGACCTGCAATCAAGCATGTACTACTATAGCCATGCAGTACCAAAACCATGTGTTCTCTTTTACGACCAAATTGGGTTTAAAGCTTTCTGAAATGTGAAATGTACACCACTTTCTTGGCAGAATCCCTTGTTGGCTTTTTGTCCCTGAAACTGCATGCATCAGAGAAGCTCTGTGGTTGCTGAGAGGGCAGTGGATTGATGTGGACCTGAATGCGCTGGCTCTCCCTATTGAAGAAGCATCACTAAATTTAACACTATATACGAATTAAGTAATGAAAGACTCTTCATTACTCATCTTCATCTCAACCAAAAACACAAACTAATAACTAGACCGACTTCAGGCCAAGGAAGTCTGGCTTTCTTGGAGTTACATTTTTCTTTTCTTCTGCTCGAAAACATCTGGGGAATTCTAAGACACACACACAACTCTCTCACTGATTTTCACATACCAACTCACTCCATCTCCAGCTGTTTGTGCCAGATTTTTGAGGTAAAATGACTACCATGGTTGGCAAGTATGCCAGATGTTATGCACATGCCAGATGTTAGTTTCAGGAGCTCCTGAGTTACACTAATTTGTAATTTGTAAATTAAGAGAATAAAAAAAAATTGTATGAAGTTGATCATGTTTTGATCAATACTTAATTTACTTAATTTATTTTTTGCTTTTAAGGACTAAAACACTTTAAATCTCAGAATTTGATCATCCAGAGTTTTTCTGAGCTAATAATTTGAAATGTTCATAATGTTGTAAAGCATTTAAAAAATCTTATGTAGGACACTCCCAGAACATACAAATGAATGTGGCTTGATTATGTTTGTATTGTGTTAGAGGTGAAATAGCAAAGCTTAACTTTGGTCCAGTGCAGTCAATGGAAGATTTTAAAACTGCCTAACTTTATGCCTCATGAATATCGAGGATATGTGTATTCCCTCCATCATGTTTGGCCAAGTGAATAGTGGATATTTTGTTACAAGATCTTCTTGTCAATACTGAAAGTGTGCTCTGGGTATACTTAACTTCCGTTCAAAGGAGACAAGTTATTTGCAAACAAATCAAGATATCTTTTCAAAGTACAAATAACAACTGGGTTTGAAGTGTTCTTTGCAACAGGCTCTGAATATGCAAAGCTAGAAATAAATAGGCACATAATGAAGTGTCTTCACAAGAGCTCCTTTCCAAGTTCAGACAGTCAGCCATTTCATTACATTCCATCCAGGAAGAAAACATTCAGTATTAGTTGCCCATTGATATTTCTGACATTTTGGCAATCCCATCCCACTCTGCTGACAAGATCTCTGTAACATTCACTTACACACAGATACAGACACACACACACACAGAATTCCAATAAAAAGAAGAAAGGTTTTTATCCAGGGGATAAATAAATAAATAATGTTTTTGCTAAAAAATACTTAAGTACACCAAAACATACAATATATATATATATATATATATATATATATATATATATATATATATATATATATATATATATATATATATATATATATTATTTTTTGTCTTTTGGTCACTTGTACCAGATAAATCCTCTGGATTTCTGTGACAGCTTGACTTACTGCTTCCTGTGTTCATATTAACAATCTTCCATGGAATAGTCAGACCATAATGACTTGTTAAACACACAGGTTAGCATACACAATGTGCATTCTAATGCATGCTTATATAAATTATCAAATTCAGCCATAATATTATCAAACTCAGCTATAATATAGGTGAAATGGCAATAAATGCCCCATCCATGTAAATGCACGGATGGCAATTTCATATGCATTCCATTTATATTCCCCATCTCCTCCCCCGTGTAACAAAATGACATATCTGTAGCAGTCAGCATTCATGAAGATTACTAGTGATAAGCATGCAAACACACACAAATGCACACATTTGCTGATTGTCTGAGTGCTCTCAGAAAGAGAAGGATTACAGAAATACCAAAAAGACAGTGAATTATTGACTGGGGTAGGACAAAATTAAACTTTTCATGCCATTCGGGCCATTGAGAGAAAGAGAAAAATATGAGAAAAAAGAAAAGACAAAAACAGGGGGGAACAAAATTGCCAAAACCACCACAAGCCTGTAGCAAATTGAACTCAGACAAAGCTGATCTGAATGAATGAAAAGTAAAATACAGGTGAAATGCCAATTTGCACATAAAAACACAACTGAATGAATTGAATGTTGTACCCCAGTCCAAGCGGTGTTTTGGGAGGCATGTTTCAATGGATCGAACAGGCTGGCTACATATAGATTAGATAGATTTTGTCAGCCTAGTGTGCATTCATCGATATGTGTGCCCCTCAGCACACCACGGTGTAGAACAGGACAAGGCTGACCACAAACTGATAAAACATCCACAGGCATTTCCTGCAGATGTTAAAGCAGGAGAAAGGCAGAAGTCCCCTTCCCCTACACTCACACTTGCACACATGCTAGCAAGGGATATCTGAGAAAACAGCAAAGCACTTTTGTAAGTCACTCTGAATAAGGCTGCCTGCCAAATGTAAATGTAAAGGACCACAGCCCCCTCTGTAAAGTACAGCCTACTCTGTCTCTTCCTGTGCAGGTGGTCAAGTGTTATAAGTCCAGTCCAACTTGCTGTCCAGCCACTGCCTGAGGTGCTTGTAGGAATCCACAGACTCCACCTCGACTCCATCAATCCAGAACTAGTTTGGGTCTGGACCTCCCATGACTAATGACTCCTTGGTCTTCCCGAGGGTTGAGATTTGGAGCAACAAGGGGGCAGAATGAAAGGCATCACGTCCAATGTTAAAAACTTGTAAGATTTTTTTAAGCTGAGGACCCTTAAACAAGCACCCAGAGACATAACTTGTAGTTATTTTTATTGTTCAGTTATTTGTATTCTTCAGCTGGTGGAGCTGCTAATGCTAAAGAATGTCCTTTTGTTGTGTTGAACCCTGTGTTTTGTTTTGTTTTGTTTTTTGCAGAGAGATAGAGTGAAACTATGGACTGAAGCATTGGCATGAGTATTGATCGAGGGAAATTGAAAATAAAAAGTATCTGTCCATCTGTTCCATTACTACGTTTTGCATAGAGCCATAAGTGTAAAGTGAAGCCGATTTAAGAAGAACAAGACAGACAGTAAGAGTTTACTCCTCGTGTTTTTCTTGTGTGGACTGTAGTATGTACTGTGCTGTGCACGGTTGCTTTGTTCAGTACAGAGAAAACACAGTGTGGCAGAATCATGGTGGCTTTTTTACTCTTTGGGAATGTAGTGAACACTTCATACACAGATGTGCACGTTAACAAAATCAAACCTCATATCAGTGTAGTGCAGGATTGCAAGCTTTGATTTCTACCATGTGTGGCTGTGCAAGACTGACTGGGGGAGAGTTTGGATGTGCACTGATTGCAGTGTGTGCAGTGTGAGTGTGAGGGGAAAGGGACTCTTTCTCCTGTTTGCTCCATCAGAGACAATTACCCTGCTATACAGACATCTAATATCTGCCCCAACCCTACAGATGTATACAGTGTCTTGCAAAGAAGTATTCCAGCCCCCTTAGACTTTTCAACCTTTGCCACATTTCGAACTTCAAACATGAAATGCAAAATGTTGTGCAATGATGATACCCCCTTGCGTCTGTGGCGCATACCTTTTGCTGCAATTACAGCTGCAAGTCGCTTGGGGTCTCTATCAGTTTTGCACATCGAGAGACTGAAATTCTTACCCATTCTTCCTTGCAAACAGCTCGAGCTCAGTGAGGTTGGATGGAGAACATTTATGAACAGCAGTCTTCAGCTCTTTTCTCGATTGATTCAGGTTTGGACTTTGACTTGGTCATTTCCAACACTTGGATATGTTTTGTGAACCATTCCATTGTAGAATTGGCTTTATATTTTGGATCTTTGTCTTGTTGGAAGGTAAATCTCCGTCCCGGTCTCAGGTCTCTTAACGGATTAGGTTTTCCAGAATGGTCCTGTATCCATCTTCCCATCAATTTTGACCATCTTCCCTGTCCCTGCAAAAAGCAGGACACACACACACACACACACACTGACGTACTGATTTGCAGTATACACACACACCGAACACCTCTGTTCACCTGAAAGACTTTTCTTCCGGCCCAGGTTATATGCATTGTGAAAAAAAGTTCCTGTATTTGTTATTTGTATGTATAATTCAGAGTACCAAAAATACGAAAGAAACAAAGATGTAGAATTATTTCTTTATGTAATGCAGACTGAATGGTTGTACAAATTTAATAATCACTAGTGTAAAAAAACAACAGACTTGCTTTTTTGTTTTGCGTAATTTTTTTCCCTCTTTGAAAATAATAAACTAGTTTAATCTCTGTTGAACATCACACGCCATCGCCATGCAGTGAGTGCTCTTTATTTGGTCTTATGGAAGCATGTGAGTGTACATATGTGTGTGCATGTGTGAGAGTGCCAGTGCCTCAGTGTGCTGTGGCTTCGACACCACTACAAAATGTGTGACATCTCTCAAGAGGCCTCTGAAGCCTCGGGCTTCTCCTCTAGATTTACCAAAGCTGGCCGGCCACAGGCTAACAGGAAGGACTGAAATAAAAGTGAGACCACGTTGGTCTGCTCACACACTCCCAAACATCCACACTTGAGCTCATGTAGCTGCATCACACCCTCAAGTTGGTGTGGAAACAGGACTTCAGAGCAAAGGCTTAGTTAACAGTTAACAAGCCTATATATATATATATATATATATATATATATATATATATATATATATGGAATGTAGATCGTGCAGACTACCACGGAGGTGAAATCCCAAGGGAGGTAGAAGGGACATAACTTGAGTGCCAGTAGTTCCAGACTCGATGTGCAGGAGTGTGCGAGAGTAACAGTGCTGGCGGAGTTGCACCAGCGGTTGTTTACAAACATGCCCAGACCCCCTCCTCTCTTCTTTCCCGATTCCATTGTTCTGTCCATGCAGTAGACTGAGAATAAATTAGCCGGCTGGATGGCATGGTCCGGTACCGCTGGGTTCAGCCATGATTCAGTAAAGCAGAGGAGGTTGCAGTTGCGGATGTCCTTCTGGAACATTATTCTAGCACGGAGGTCATTGAGCTTGTTCTCCAGGGACTGGACGTTGGCTAACAGGATACTAGGTAAAGGGGCCCATTGTGGTCTGGCCCTTAGCCTGTTCCTGATGCCGGCTCGCTTACCCTGGGGTCTCTTCTTCCCGTTGCGTCCATTAATGTCCCTCAGGATCGCACCCGGCCAACGCAGCTCCGGGGTTAAAAGAGGCGTAAGATGAGTGGATCATATATTAATAGAAATAAGAGTGTCTCTATCAAAACTGATCCGTGCCATTGTGTAGGAAGAGCGAAGTTAGAGCAGGTAGAAACTCTTAAAAAAGGTAAAAATGTTTGAAGAGTGAGTGGAGCAGTCGCAACGGCAGCCAACCTCAGCAGCGCCCCATCTTGTATATATTATATATACATAAATTTTTATATATATTAAATTCTCACTAAACCACATCACTAAATGCACATCAAAAGATTCCTTTTAAAGCCAGGGAGAAATAACACTGAGAGGAATAATGGTTGTCTTCATGTGAGAGACAATTTCCTTGATGGAATGACAAGTTCAAAACTTTCAAAAGTTGAATTGCATATTTCATGAGCAAACACTTCATCATGCATGGGTGCAAAACGACACTTGATTAGCTTTGCTTATGAAGTATTTTAGGAAATCTGCAAATAAAATTTGGGTTTGTTATTGGCGGTACATATAAAAGTACAGAAATTAAAGGATCCAGCACATCCATTTTCACAACCTGCTCTTCAAAACTAGAATATTTTCCATCATGCACAATACCACATTTAAAAATTTTCTAAAAAATTAACACAAATCTACGGCCATGACAAGCAGTTCACAACAAACAAATAAAGTTGCAATCAGCAGGGCAGCATTCAGTAAAGGGAGTCAGTTCATATCAAATATAAAAGGTCATTCCACATCATTTAAAAAAATGTCTTATTTAAGATCATGCACTCACCAGAGCTGACCTGGCTAATATATTTTGTTTTGTTTTGTCCATAGTTGTTAAGCAGTCTAGAATATTGCAGTCAACACCTCTTCTACTCCTTCTCCTGAGAAAGGCAGTGAATGAGAGCCATGTATTAGAAGATGGACTGAGTGTAACAGGAAAGAGCTATTACAGGTTGTTCAGATAAATTACTGGCTTATCTTCACTTCCTTACAAACCGAAAGTAAAGCCTCTAAACACTGCTATCCACTACCTTATTCCCCCCTGAGTCTTCAGAAGTTAACTATATGGACTATTACTCTGTCAAGTGTCAAGAAACACATAAGAATTGTCAGAGGAAATAAAAAAGTAGGGCAACTGATTTAACTGTGTTGTAACTAAGGAGTCAGAGTAGTGTTATGTTTAATTACCATCTAGAGTGGGGGTAGTATTGAATTGTATTGTGTGGGTTTTTTGAGGTAGTTGCCTGCTGGTGCTCTGTTGCAACATGTGAAAAACACTCTTTTGCTGTTTCCATTTTTGTTTGTTTGTTTTTTTTTTCATTCTTTGTTGGCCAGTCTGGATCTTCTGTTCTACAGTCAAGCAGTGAAGTAAATGTCAAGTACTTCACTACAACCAAGTTTAAATTTTTGCCAATGGAAACGTGCCAGTGTTAGGAGGAAACCACAGAATGAATGTGAAGAGAAAACTCACACTAGTCATGGAGATGCTGAGAAATAAATGTCCCAGGATCCAGGAAAGGTAAGAGCAGTCAATGTACTTGTGTGAAGTTCCTGGTGGACATAGTAACAGTAGCAACTAATTTGGGTCTGTGTAAATTTCTACATAGTTGTTAATAGCAGGTGGGCAACTATGGAAGGGTAGGAAACTAGTCCAGGTCCAGTAGCCAGTGGGATACCAATGTGAAGTTGTGGCATGGGAGATTGGGCTCCTTCTCAGATGGGCCAGAGTAGCTCATGGTTAGCGTTTCATCAAGGTCACCCATTATCTTGGAAAAGGTACAGAGATTAATTAGTTTGATGTTTACATTTACAGAGAATAGAGAATGTAAACATTACCAGAGAGTGGTAAGTGACTCCGGCAGATCTGACTATAACAGCCGAACTAAAACTAGAAAAATTGACCATATTAGTCCAATCTTATCAGCACTGCACTGGCTGCCAGTCAAATGCTGTATTGATTACAAAATTCTTTTACTTACATATAAAGCCCTACATGGGCTTACTCCCAAATACATTCAAGATCTAATCCAACTTTATGAGCCATCAGAATCACTTAGATCATGTGTGCTGGCTTCCTACTGGTTCCCAGAATCCAGAAGGCCTCATCAGGGGAAGAGCCTTTTCTTACAAAGACCCCAGCTCTGGAATAACCTTCCAATGTTTGGGACTCAAACACAGCCTCAATCTTCAAGTCTAGGCCAAAAACTTACTTGTTCATTGTAGCATTTGGTCATTAATGTCTTAGTTTAGTTACAGGCTGCAGATCCAGGGGTTCATGGACAGGGGGATCTATGGCAAACATGTTTATTTCTTATTATTTAGAAGTAGGAAGATCAATCTTCCTACTTAAGCTTCTCCATCCAAATCGACAGCTCCTTAGTTTCCCCCTCACCTCAGGTTAAGAGTCTGGGTGTCATCCTAGATAGCTCCCTATCCTTTCACTCTCACATCTGTAATATAACCCGGTCTGCATATTTTCATCTCCGTAACATCAATCGTTTACGCCCCTCTCTCACCCCCCATGCTGCATCTATTCTTGTCCATAGTCTTGTCACCTCCCGTATTGACTACTGTAACTCTCTTCTGTTAGGCCTGCCTCACAAATCCCTCCATAAGCTTCAGTTGGTTCAAAATGCAGCAGCTCGTATCATTTCCAAAACTCTGTCTTCTCATCACATTACACCTGTCCTTCAGCAACTCCACTGGCTTCCGGTTAAATATAGAATCAATTACAAAATACTTCTCTATACATTCAAGGCCATCCATAATCTCGCCCCCTTATATCTCTCTTATCTCCTCACTATCGCACCCTCCTTCCGCTTGCTCAGATCCTCCTCTTCCATCCATCTCTCTGTCCCCTCTGCCCGTCTGAGTACCATGGGTCTCAGAGCTTTCAGCCGCTCAGCTCCTAAACTCTGGAATTCCCTCCCACCCGACATCCGTAACATTGATTCTCTACCTCTCTTTAAATCTAGACTCAAAACTCATCTGTTCAATGTAGCATATTCTCTATAATTCTCGCTTTAATTTTTCTAAAATTTCCCCCTAAATGTATGTGTTGTGTTTTCTGTATGTCTGTTTCTATCATTTTTGTAAAGTGTCCTTGAGTGTTCTGAAAGGCACTTATAAATCAAATGTATTATTATTATTATTATTATTATTATTAAGATCAATCAAGTTTATTTATATAGCACTTTTTACAACAATGGAGTTGACCAAGCCTCATTTGAGCAAGCCAGCAGGCAACAGTGGCAAGAAAAAACTACTTCAGGTTAGGGACAGTTTTAATTCCATTTACAAGATATTTATATCTAGAGTTGGCACCGTAAAGGGTTTTAGGTTTTGAAAGGCCTAAAAGAGACTAAAATCAGAAACTGCAGCTAACTGATATTAGTAACCTTAATTTGGTGAGTGAGTGAGTGAGTGAGGGAGGGAGGGAGGGAGGGAGGGAGGGAGGTGAGTGAAAGAAATAGGTAAGCATGGATATTCTGGTGCGGTGAGGTGTTAACCAACAAAGGTTTTCAATTGAGATAAACACATAGATGTTTCTTTCCCAAACAGCAGCTGGAATTCCAGCTCGTCCCCCTGTAGTGGAATTGTTAGTAAGCCCACGTCTTCCTCCTAGCCCTAACTATCATTGGTGTTTGTGTTAGTGTTTAGCCAATGGTTGTGTTGGGCACTACTGTTGTCCTCTTCCTCGACTGCCCTTATCCACATATGCTCAATGACAACCTCATTTGACTCTCCACCACTCTCACCACTTCCTGAGCATGTTTATGTGGAACACTTGTCTTTTCTTCTTGTTAGGGAGAAGTAGCTTGTACTTCTGGCTGATCTGTTGCAGGACTATGCAAAGCCATTGCCACTTTGCCAGTAAACTGGATTGTGATGTGGGCAAAAGCGCAATGGCCTTTTCACCTGGTACCAGTTCTCTGTATTTTTGCTGCACTGTTGTACCCAGTCTTCTGTCTTAATTGGTTCATGTTGTTGCAAACCATCTTTTTCAATGATGATGCTATGTTTCAGGATACAAGGTTGCATAATCACATATTACCAGGATAATCTGGACACATTCTACACAATTCTACAACAGCATGTTGCTGATTAGGCCAATAAAACTGGTACACTATTCTACTTAACATTATGGCATGTGACTAAGTGTGACATGATGGACGTTCCAAGCCCCCCTCAATCCAGGCCAACAGTCCAAAAATAGCGGTATCCCCTTAATATACTGATTTTATTTCTGAGCAGTCATGAGTGAGTCGACCAGCAGAATCATCAGGGTAAAACCTTCTTGCAACAACATATATGGATGTGCCATTCTGGAAAACTAGACCACCTGAGCTGAATGGGCTGCAGTTACTCATGCTACCAGTAGTGACAACAACACCATCAAAACTAGAGAAGAATTAGTCAGGAAGGATAAGAAGAGAGCAATTGTCTGTGGCCATCACCTGCACAAACATTCTGTTTTTGGGGAGTGTCTTGATTTTGCCTCTCCGGTGCATCTGATTTCATTTTATACTACGATGATAATTTTTAATATGCACTTATACATTATTGATAGAGACTGTTGTAATGCTCACGTGTACTGAAGCAATGATAATGGTTTTAGGCAATAGAATTAGTAACAGATAATTAGGATACATATAAATATATATGTTTAAGCAAATACTTGTTTTCTCTAATTAATTAAACAAAGCCTCTTCTTTTCAGGGCCTCAAAAGTAATTGGATTATTATCTCAACAGCTATTTCATGAGCTATTACATTTCACTTCATTTAATTTCATGGAAATCAACAGTGGTTGATGATCACAGAATCCTTTACATGGTGAAGAAAAAACCCTGCACAACAAGTGAAGAACACTCTCCAGGAAGTAGGTATATCAGTATCTAAGTCAACTCTAAAGAGAAGAGTGTTCACTATAAGGTGCAAAGCATTAATTGGCGTCAAAAATAAAAAGGCCAAATTAGACTCTAGACTTTAGAAAAAATATCGTAAGAAGCCAACAAAGTTCGGGAACAGCATTCTGGAACAGCAAAGATGAGACAAAGATCAGTCTGTACCAAAATTGGTATGGCGAATGATCCAAAGCACACCACATCCTCTATAACACATGGTGAAGGCAGCGTTATGGTATGGGCATGCATGACTTTCAACGGCACTGGATCACTACTGTTTATTGACAGTGTGTGAGAAGTCAGAGGCAGGTGGATGAATTCTGAAATGTACAGGGATATACTTTCAGCTCAGATTCAACCAAATGCAGCAAGGTTAATTGGATGGTGCTTCAAAAGACAGATGGACAGTGACCCAAAACATACCTCTCCTATACTACGTATTCAGAAAACAAGTTAGTATTAGTAATTAGTAATGAGAGAGGACTGCATCACAAGAGAGGACAATGTCTTTCTCTGTACGCAATGTTGTGAAATGCAACAGTTTTTTCATGTGTTACAATACTTTCTCTTTTGTGGCCTAGAGCTTCCGAGAGCTCTCTTTATGTAGCAACTGATTGAGAGGTGCGCAAGTATATCACACGGGGAGCTTGAAAAACACATTTACTGCACACATTTAAACACTGCCCAGCCTCCCACATTCTCCTCAACACAGCACTCATGTTTGTAGGTGCTCGTTCTCAGTTTTGCCCGTAAACTTAAGTAGACTGCAACCCTCTTGTAGAAGATTATCCACTGTGTGTTGGAAAATTGGAAGCCACCACAAACACCAAATGGTTGTACTTGAATAGGCCTTTGGGCCTGGCAATCTGCTCTCGCTGTTATGCCATGGAGTGTGCTGAATGCCTCCTTAAAAGCTTCAAAGCATTTTGATAAAAAGTCTTTGTCAGCTGACACATGCTAAAATTCAGTTAGCTTAATTTTTTCAAGCAGGTCACAGCCCATTAAACTTGGATCATCCCCCTTTCCAACCATCAGCCTTAACCCTCTGGCTTTGGTAAACTACAGTATGTTCACTTACATTGCCACCCTATGTGATGCACATTTCATTTAGGCTTGGCTTTGGCTTGGCCTGTTTTCAGATGACTCTTAGCCCATGTACAATTTTTAGTTATGTGGCCCTTTTTCTGACACTTGTGCCAAACAGCATCTTTTAAACCACAGTGACTAGCAAAGTGCAAACCCCCACAACCATAACATTCCTCAGGTTTGGAGGACTTGCCTTTTGATAGATGATGCACTGTGCCTGACTGTGCTATGCCCCCAGGTGTACATATGTCACTTGTGTTAGAAGCCACTGACTCCATTGCTTGTGCAATCTCAAAAGCCTTTTTCAAAGTCAGTGTGGTTTCTCCTAACAGCTGATGTGGCATGCTGTCATCATTTAAACCACAAACTAACTCGTCCTGCAGCATGTCCTCTAATTTCGCTGTATGAAATCCACAGTGTTCAGAGAGCTTGTGCAGTTCCACCACAAATGTGGCTACCGTTACTCCTGCCTTGAAAATGTCACTGAAATTTGAATCACTGCACCATAACAGAAAACTGTTGAGATTAAACTGGACCATGTCCTTGAATGCAATGTCCCCTGACCAAATTCCAAATATGTTAGTAGGTTTTAGCCCAACAAATGCTGAGGAGGATGGAGTGCTGCCTAGCTTCATTGGCTATGCCGTTCAACAGGAAAAATGCCTCAATCCTGCTACATTCTGAACCCAGTCATCAAATTTGCACAGGGAACCAAACAAAGGCATGCTTGAATGTCTGACATTTAACTTGTCACCATAAAATATAAACTTACACAAAGGAGCAACACATTGGATGGCCGCTTACTAGCTTTTTACTTAAGAAGTTTCTTTAGCTACAACTCCATCGGTAACAACATACACATCATGCACAATTGCTCATGGTCATTTGCTTTCCCCTGTACTGAAAGCATAATTAAATAATAACTGCTGCATCGGGGCTCTTGGTGCATACCATCACTTCACTTGATTAACTGCATTAAAAGATATGAACATGATACTAGAAACAACTGTTTATATTTGAATTCAACACCACCACAATCCCAGGCCCCTTGAGAAGCTCCACCCCCCTAAATGCATTCACATGCATTGCCAAGTAACAGAGGCTTCCAGACCAAAAGAAATATGACGGAACCCACAGGATTTGATGGCTGAGGGTATTTCTCCCAGAAAATGGTCACGGTTTTAGCTAGCTAGCTACTGTTATAATTACCACTACTAACTTCAGCCATAACAACAAACAGCAGCATCAGCAAGTCTAACATTTCTAGCCATCATTAATAATCATTTCTACACCAAGGTCCAAAGTTATTTATGTTTGATGGTTTATATGATGATAGATGAGTACAGATGATACTCAACTGTACTGACAAAATGGAAGTTCTTCTTTTGGGTCCTAAAACTGAAATAAATGATCAGACTTGATGTTAAATCTGGCTGATTTCTCTGTATTACCTGGTTCAGCAACAAAACATCTTGGTGTCATAATTGATTCAGATCAATTATTTGGCCAACACATGGGTAATATTACTAGGATAGCTTTTCTTCATATTTGTAATATTTCCAAGTTAAGAAATACAATCCTTGCACAATGCAGAAAAACTAGTGCATTCTTTTATCAACTACACGGGTCCCCCTTTCTTCTTG
Source organism: Acestrorhynchus altus (assembly GCA_034509495.1). Taxonomy (NCBI): domain Eukaryota; kingdom Metazoa; phylum Chordata; class Actinopteri; order Characiformes; family Acestrorhynchidae; genus Acestrorhynchus; species Acestrorhynchus altus. The sequence goes on along the minus strand of CM067507.1, from coordinate 9,706,283 downwards.
CCACTGTCGCCCTTTGGCTTGTTCAGCAGGGTGGTTGTTTTTATACCTTGATTCATGTGTTGTTGCTCACCTACTTATTTTTGATTTATGTAAAGCTGCTATGTGACATCAGTTGTAAAAACGCTATATGATTTTATTGAAATCTGTTTCTATGCATCAGTTACAGAATTCTGTCCACATTCTCTCACATTTCAAATTGTGTGATAATATGGCCCTACGTTTGGGTTCTGGTTAAGGTTTCCTTCAGATTCACAAACTGATGATTGATAACTGAACTCAGCCAGTAAACTAAACTAGAAAATCCGAAAGACAACATTTAATTTAGGTTAGAGCTTCATTTGAATTATAGTTTGGATTTGTTCATTTCATTCTAGAGAGCTCATTGTGTCAGGGATATGTCATCTAAAAATTAGCTATACTGTTTGTGCATTTACATTTACTCTAAAATAACACAAAGATAAAAAATATCTAACATACTTTCACATTTTGCTTAATATGTGAGAATATTTGGCAGAAAAACAATTTCCTGTGACACACACTAAACAGACACCACACACACACCATCTGCCAGACAGAAGCCTCTACTACCACCCCAGGATGGTTAGACGCGTCCCCTGATATCCCATTCAACCACTAGAACTAAGATATTTGTGTACACATTATGGATGTTCAGGCCAATATTACAATTAATACACCAACACAATTAATTAAAAGTACAACTAATTGCACACCAACAGGAGTGCCTGAAAATGTGCTCTATTTTAGTTTTTTCATTTTGTCTAATAATGCATTCAATCTAAATGTATAATATTTGATAAACAAAAAAAAATAATAAAACACAGAGCAAACAAGAAGTTAGCACTATTGTTTGATTGTGTGTGTGTGTGTGTGTGTGTGTGTGTGTGTGTTTAATAAGAAGCCATTTCATTTTCAACTTGAGTGCTACACAATGTTTTTGCAGTATTTTGACTTTCAAGGGACTTGTATGGTTTATAGCTAGTGATGAAAGACTTCAGTTACAGTGATTGCTAACCACTATGACAGATACTTCAGTAAGTATGACATCCCAGTTGACAATACATTACAGGCTGTGGTAAGCATGGCATAACATTTAGCAATACACTACAGGCTGTGGTAGCACAGTCACTGATGTTTTTATAAATTGTACAAATCTGTACAAATTAGGAATTGTAAAGGTTAATTAAACATAAGTTAAGTGAACTGTATCATTCAGACTACACAAGGAGTGCACAGCTAAACGAGAATGCATTTCTCCTATATACATTAGTGCACACAGAAAGCAGTGCATACAAAAACCCCAAAAATGTACATAATGAAATATTCACAGCCTTTGCCATGACACTCAAATTTGAACTCAGGTGCATTTTGATTCCACTGATCATCCTTCAGATGTATCTATAGGTTGACTGGCGTACACCTGTGGTGAAATTCAGTTGATTGGATGTGATTTGGAAAAGGCACACGCCTGTCTATATAAGAATAGAATAGAATAGAATAGAATAGAATAGAATAGAATAGAACTTTATTGATCCCTTGGGAGGGTTCCTTCAGCATCAATACAGTACAGTACAGAAAGCAGAAAGATAGACAGAAAAAAATAATTTAGTAGGAAACATAAGGTCCTATAGCAGACAGTGCATGTCAGAGCACAAACCAAGCCATGAAGTCTAAGGATTTGTCCGTAGACCTTGGACACAGGATTGTATTGAGACAGATCTGGGGAAGGGTACAGAAAAAAATTCTACTGCATTGAGCACAGTGGATTCCATCATCTGTGAATGGAAGAAGTTTGGAGGAATCCTCATAGAGCTGGCCGTCTGGCAAAACACGATCATGGTAGGAGAGCCTTAGTCAGAGAGGTGACCAAGAACCCAATGGTCACTCTCATAGAGCTCCAATATTTCACTGTAGAGAGAGGACAACCTTAGAGCAGCCCTCCACCAATCAGGCATGTATGGTAGAGTGGCCAGATAGAAGTCACTCCTCAGTAAAAGGCACATGACAGCCCGTCTGGAGTTTTCCAAAAGGCACCTAATGCAGTGTTTCCCAACCCAGTTCCTGGAGGCACACCTGCCTGACACATTTTAACTTTAACACACCCCTTGCAACTCTGAAGGGCTTGTTAATGAGCTGATTAGTTGAATCAGGTGTGTGGGGAGCAGGGTAAGCTCTAAAACATGCAGAGCAGGTGTGCTTCCAGGAACAGGGTTGGGAAACACAGACCGTAAGAAACAAAAATATTGGACTTTTTGGACTTTTTGCATCACATCTGGAGGAAACCAGGCACTGTTCATCACCTAGCCAATACCATTCCTAGAGTGAAGCTTGGTGGTGGCAGGTGGGAATGTTTTTCTGCAGCAGGAACTGGGAGACTAGTCAGGGTCCAGGGAAAGATGACTGCAGCAATGTACAGAGACATCCATCCCCAAAAACAGTCAGTGTCAAGCTTACCCCCAAAGACTTGAGGCTATAACTGCTGCCAAAGGTGCTTCAACAAAGTTTTGCAAGAATGTCAATTCTAAACAAGGTCAAGTCAAGGTCAAGGCTTTTTTATAGTCATTACAACCGGTTACAGGTACACAGTGCAATGAAATTGCGTTCCTCTGGAACCAAGGTGCAACATGGAGCAGCAATACAATAAGACGACATAAAGTGCAAACAGTCTCCGTGCGTTGAGGAGTCTGACTGCCTGGTGGACAAAGCTGTTGCAAAGTCTGGTGGTGGAGGCTCGGATGCTACGGTACCTTCTGCCAGACGTATGTTATATTTTTGAGTTTTATTTTTTTTTATTATAAATTTGAAAAGTATGTATGTATGTATATGTATGCATATGACTATAAACAAGGTCAGAATATTACCAATATTCTTCCTTGAGTTTTATATAATAAAAATATCATCCACGGCCTCATGACCTTAGTGAAGATGTCAAAGTATTATCAGGAATGTTCTAATATAATTTAATTCCAGTTTGCTTGAATTGGTAACCAATCCTTAAAGTAGGAAATTAGAGTCAGTTGAACAAATCAACAATATGATACTAGCCATTACATATTACTAGCCAAGTTTTGATTTGTCCGATGTTAATAATTAACCTAAGTTGGATGATTTAATGAATTCAACTGGTTGATTCAGTAACAAAGGAAGGTTGGTATTTTAAATAAATCAAATGATTGTTTATAAAGTGTATAGTCAGGTTGTCTTTACATTTTGTGTGATATGGTCATGTTTGCTATGGAAATCTAGTTGTTTCCATTGTGACCGTGAAGGCTGCAATGAGGATTCAAACAGTCAACCTTGAACACTGAGATTTGCATTGTTATCAAAGACAGAGGTGATGACAGACTGTAAGAATGTGCGCAGTTGATGGCACTGATACTAGTGCAGCTCAAAATAAAAAGCGAAAGTTAAATGTTTTTGTTTTTAATTTATTAATTAATTATTAATTAAATTTATTGTAATTAATTTATTTCAAGAACTTAAACTACTATTTAATACATTGTATGTTCATTACGTATAAAGTAAATATATTAATAAATATTTCTTTTTTGTTTTACCTATAAGTGTTTCTCATCTTCCTCTTGACAGTATCCCATAGATTCTTTATAGTATTTAGGTTCATCAACTGTGGACTTGATAGAATACCATGGACCAACAACAGCAGATGACATGGCTCCCTAAACCATCAGACTACAAAAATTTCACACTGCACATCAAACACTTTGGATTCTGTGCCTCTCTACTCTTGCTGCACCTGCTAGCATGATTTCTAAATGAAATGCATAATTTACCCAACATTCACATTCAAATTCATCCAAACTGAGAACATATTTTTTTTTTTTATCCTTAGTGCAGGCAAGACCCTGTTGATGATGTCTCTGATTCAGGAAGGGCTTTAAACAAATGTTGCAGTTGTTTGATCCAGCACTCTGCAACTATCCTCAATGGATCATCTTAAGTATTGTTCCCCATGATTGTGAAGGTATGTGCTTAACTACCCAGTATTTATACAGGACATTTTATTTAGGGTTGGAGTTTTCCTAGTTGGTAGATCACCAAGTCCAAAATTTGCAATTCCTGCAATTCATCTTTTGTGTGAGTTTGCAGGATGTCAGTAAGGTTGAAAAGGATGGATGGAAAATGAAACATGGACATTATTTAAATTGGACACGGTGTCAATAGAGGGACATATTGAGACTCCTGCTAAGAGTGTATGAGTGCATATGACTCATCAATGCAGTGTCACCATTGGTGGACTGGATGGCCCATGCACTCATAAGTATGAATACTCTTGATGCACTTGTGTGCAAATAGGAAAAAAAGACATATCTGGACTTGGGGACCATGTTTACATATCGCTTGTCTAATTGCTGCAGACAAAAAATAGATCATGGCGATGGATAAGTTGGAAAGGTAAAATTGCAAAGCAAGTTAAGAATCATTCCAGCTGGTGAAAAGTGAACATAGAGAGGGAGTATTTCTTTTAAACCCAGTCAGTCTGGAACCTCATTACTTGTTGTCTTTTCATTTCAGCCTGCCTAGAGGGTTGCTCTGCTGCAGCTATATATACCGTAGCCCAGCTCAGACCTCATTCAAAGTTCCCATTCTACTGCCTAACACAACTGAGCACTACATCTGACTTCCCACAGACAGAGAGCTGAACTGTCAGTGCCTTTGTCATCCATGCCACCCGTTTCTGCTTTTTGAACATTGGCAACAAAGAGTTTAGGGGTGTGTCCTGTTTGAAAATGAACCCCATGAAAATTGTTTACAACCTGGCCAAGGCCCAACAATCTTCAAAAGATTAAGTCCTTTTTGGGATTCACAAGGAGGTTAAAAGACATTTGTGAAGAACTATTCCAAGTTCTTCTAAAGAACTTGCTAAACCCCTAAATGGCCTAGCTTTGGGTTACTTACCTTCAACCTGAAGCAATGAAAAACTTGGGAGGAAAAGTCACACAAATCTTAAATGAGCAGTGACTGACAAGTTCTTTGACTACCTGTATGGTGCTAAATTCACTGTCATAACAGAGAAAACTTCACCTGACCTACATGTTAAAATCTGGCAAATCTTGATGCTGCAGCACACAAAGGGATTGCAGCTCTCTTCAGCTTTGACTTCAGCATCCAATATAGGGAATGGAAAATAAATCAAGATTCTGATGGTTGTCCAGAAGGCATCATTGTACCTAAAGGGCAGGATGGTAGAACAGCAGATAAGAATGTTCAAGTCAAAGATTTGTTGCCCAATTTGTAGCAGCAGATAAGCCTGTAATGTCTGAATTTGCAGTAATCTGGCAGTCAAAGGTTTCAAAGCAGTTGGACTGGGCACAAGAGCAAAGAGATGACCCTACAGTAAGCAAAGTTATAGATATAGTTAAATTACAAAAGACACTTTCATACAGAGTAAGACAACAAGAATATCAGGCCAATTAATGCTGAGGAATGTGGATCAGTTCATAATGAATTATGAGGTCCTTTTCAGAAAAATGCATTATTAGAGGGTAAGCAAACTTCCAGGTAGTTCTTCCCAAAAGGTTCAGAGACTTTACTGAGCTTTTATTGGCTGTTAAGCATTTACCATGCAGATTCAGGGAGGGGGAAGTAACTCCCCCCTGAATTTATATCGCATCATCCACTGCAGGACCCCCTTCCCTTTTCTTTTACATGTTTTCTCCTCTTTCCTCGTGTGTGGCTATGCAGTTTCTCCTTCATGGATGTGCAGCTTCTTGTGGCTGTGCAGCTTCTCCCTCATAGCTGTTTAAAATGGGCAAAAATGTTCTCACAGCAAAATACATATTTTAGAGCCACAGATTGTATTTTAGCAAAAAGCTACAGTAGGTTTTAAAGTGTAGGGAAATAAGTTATATTTTCAGCAGTACCCTGCATATATGTACATAGAAAAACAATTGAAATTTTGAGTTTATTTGGAGTTATATTATATGCAACGTGTTTATACTAGGGTTGTAGCTAAATATGGATGACTATGTACTTGTGGGATAAGTTCTTTGCCCTGTTTAGCCCTGTTATGGAGTTCTCTGATATATGTAGTGTTACCTTTTTTGTTAATGAGTTAATGCTTTCCAGATATACTATATGTTGGTGTAAGCCATTGTTTCCTCCTAGTCAGAGGCTTGGTGTACAAATTAGTTCACGTAATTCATTCTTTATTAAATTAGAACCACTCTACATGAAAAAAATGATTTCTAATTTTCCTGAGCTATAAGATTAACAGTAAAACAAAAGAGGCTTGAAATATTTCACTTTACATATGATAATCCAGATTACCTTTTAAAAATATAAAAATTTCTTGAGATGCACCATTATACCCTGAAGCTATCGCTCTGAACTGAAATATACATTTCAAGTGTTCCAGAAGATTTTTCTTGAGCTGCTCAGATAAAAAAAAATTTCCCCGTTTTTGTGTGCTTCCTCCGGGTACTCCGGTTTCCCCCACAGTCCAAAGACATGTGCAGTATGTGAATTGGTGACTCTAAAGTGGCCCTTAGTGTGTGAATGTGTTAGTGTCTGTGAGCCCTACGATGGAGTAGCGCCCTGTCTAGGGTTGTTTCCTGCCCTTGTGCTCAGAGTTGCTGGCTGGGCATTCCTTATTCAGGAATAAGTGGTATAGAAAATGGATGGATATTTGTAATACAATGATCAGTGCAAATTAAACTGTCTTCTCCCTGTTTTGTAACTGATTGTACCATTAAAGTTGTGGAATTTTACCATTTTTCTGAGAGTGTAGATACATATGAATACACAAGATCACATGACCATCAATGTTTTCTTCTGTTCATTGTTCCTGTGACTGATACATGTAACACCTTGAAAGTTTCCATGGAATTAGATGAACGTACGGTGATAAGAAAAATAAAAGTATAATGACAATCAATAGTGCAGTGGTGAAGTTACACTTTATTTTAATAAATTCCAATTCCATAGTCCTTTTGTGTAATTACACATAACTTCAACACCTGCTCCATCTCAAGCCTCTAGTCTCCCAAGCTAACCACTACTGCCTTTTAGAGCCAAAGTGCAGAACATTGGAGATTTCATAAGCAGTCGTGAGGCATGAACCATGGATGGTGTGGTTATATGTGAGTAAACTACTTCTGTATCCCTCTCTGCTACCAGTGGACTAAAGCCAAGCCCAGAGTGCCATGACCGACCTGCTGTCAGTGTTTGCCTTCTGCTGGCCTTTCCTGTGCTCAGTCTGTTTGTTCCAAATCAAGCCTTTGCAACAACAGAGGAGGTAAGAACCATAATCTATACCATGAGCCCTGGCTCTTCCCTTGCACCTTCCTTTTTGTCTGTTTGTTGCGGTATGCTTTATTGTGCCCTGACATGTTAGGAGGTCCTTTTTTGCTCTTATTTCCTTATTTCTGTGACCCTAACTGAACTGCCGAGTTTCTTTCTTTATGACTGTGAGACAAGTTCCCCTCCAGCCCTGCCCTGGACTGATATCCTATACTCAGGTGAATACCCAATGAACATTAGCACCACTGACAGATGGAGTGAAAAACATTGATTATTTTCATGTACAGTGGCATCTGTCAAGTATTGGGATATATTAGACAGTAAGTGAATAGTCTTTTGATGGTAATGTCTTAAAAGCAGGAAAAATATACACAAATAAGGATTTGAGCCACTTTGACCAGAGCCAAATTGTGATGTGTAGACTGGGTCAAAGTATCTTTAAAACATCAGACAGGTCTTCAGGGTACCAAAAGTGGTCCAACAAAAGAAAACTGGATACGGCAATAGGATCAATTAGTATAAGACCTTTGACTGCTTTAACTTTTGTGGACATGTGCCATTTACTGTTTCTCTCCCATGTCCAATACTACCTATTTTCCCTTCCCCACAGCACAATCCTCTATTGACACTTCACTATCTTTCCTTGCTACTACTTTGCTGTCCCTGCTTTCCTTGTCTACTGCAGTCATTTATCCAACTTTCCCTCATTCCAAATTGCAATTCAGGGTTAGAGTAACTGCCTGTGGTATAGGAGGCCATGTGAATGTCACAGTGCCTTTCATTTCAATGTGTATTTATGTGTTAGTAAGCATGAGTGTGTGTGTGCTCTACAGAGCGTAAAATTAAATCTGGCAGAGTGTTCAGGTCTAGCTTCATGCAGCCATCTCCTTATTCACAAACACACACACACACACACACACACACACACACACACACACACACACACACACACACACACACACACACACACAGTGTGTAGGTCAAACTACATCCTCATTTCCCCATTCCTTTATTTACATAAGAATGATAGACATGAAAGACACAAAAGACACTGTTGCTGTATATAAACCTATAAAAGGGGCATCTCCACACAAATATCTGCAGACATAAAGACAAATATACATTTTACACACTGTACAACATGATCAATATATAATGATTCCAAAACTGTTACTGTGAAAAAGTATTGGTATTATTTAGTCATATACGGGAGATATGTGGAGTTGGGGACAAGGGTAGTTCCAAGCAGATGACCCACAGGCTACAGAAGACCCCTACTGCAGACTTAGAAATTATGAACTTTATTATTATGTAAATTAAACTGTAAGATTGTGTGCACATTTCCAGAAATAAATATACATGTTTGTCTTCTAAAATGGATTATACTTTTAGAAAATACAATATTTCTACTACTACTTTCTTTGAACTGTAGTCCATCCCAGTGGTGGATTTACATATGTTTGGCATAAGTCTTTTGAAGCTACACGCAGATGGACTGAAGGGCACATTGTAGATACCCTTACCTTTAAATCAAATCATCTTTAGATATTATTTAATAATATTCTCACAATGTTGTTTCAAGACCAGTTGAGATAATTGGTTGTAAATTGTAGTACTAGCTTAAAATGTGTATTTTTCAAACAATGCCCTACAAACAAACAAACTAACGCAAATTTGTATTTGCAATCCTGTCAGACTAACTATAGTGCACTAGCTGATGCCAACTAATTGTGGTATATTGGTGAAACATCTGTAATAAAACTATTTTCGTGTTACTTTTCTTTAAACACTCATTTTAGTGTTTTAAAATGTGAGCAGCACCCCCCAGTGTCTGAAACCTATTAAATTTCAATTGGTAATTGAGACACCATACCTGGATATGTGTCACGTTTTGTGGTGATTGGCCAATTCTAAGGCTAAAGCATTCTTATTATATGTATCTAGAAGATTCCTGTTGAGCATCAGCTTTTAGTTTTGCTGCACTGCCCAATTGGAATGTTACAGAAGGTTTTAAAAATACAGAACTGTGCATCATTACATACCTTTAAGAACAGTCTTCAGATGGTGGAAGTGTGTAAAACAGTCTATCAGTTTGTAAATGATTCATGGGGGTTGATTGTGGAGTTTTGTGTGCTGCTGCCTGGATACTCCTTTAAATTTTAATATCTCAGTGAGATGTTCCTGATTAAATTAAGGTAAATAAATAAATCTACCTGCTGAAAACTTACTGATTGATGGTGGCTATATAGGACTGTGAAAATTTGCATGTCAATCTGACTGGTTGAAATGGATGACATTTTTCATTTTATTTTTATCTTTCTATGGGTGCAGCTGTAAGAATTAGTAATTTCCCCCTGGGATTAATCATTTTTATAAGATTTATTGTCATATACACAGAGGAACAAGCAGTTACAATGTACAATAAAATTCTTATTCTGCATCTCCCAGACTACAAGTACTACTAACAATTACCACAAAATACACATATACACACACATTCATTATGAAAAATATACAATATACAATACTATACGATGTACAGTCTGTGGGCATTTGCCTTATCAAGTCTAAAAGGCATGGGAGCAAAAAGTTACAAGCACATGAAAAGGTTAGGTTACCCCATGAACCCCTTTGAATTTTTTTTTTACATATATAAACATATGGATATATAATCTTCATTGTAACTATATTGGGAGATGGGGCAATCTAACAAAATATATAACTGAAAAAATGTCTTTTAAAATCATTTGCAAAATGCAATTATCAGAAATGTAATTTTCTTGTGAGGAAAAGTTAGGACCGCCTATGCTCTAATAGCTGGTATTTCCTTGTTTGGCTGATGTCGTTTAGATGTTTCCTATGACCGTCTACCAGTCTCTGACATCAACTGGAAGAAAGATTTTCACACTCCTCCATGCAGAATTCTTTCACCTATGTGATGTTTCAGTATATTGTTCCAGTAGTGCTGCTCTTCCTCAATGTCTTCTCCGGAGAGCTTTAGTCTCAAATAAGTAATTCTCTACCTAAAAAGATTGTGGCAGTAACACAATCAACTTGAATGTTAGGAATACATAAACAATGCTTATTATGTGGGTCTTTGTGATGTAATTCTACATGGCACTCCTTGTCTGTACAGGTAAATGAGTGAGTGACCAACACTACTAGATTCACAGCAATCACTACCTGAAGAGCCTGGATTGGTAAATGTCCTCAAGCAGTGAAAGGGCCATTCCTGAGATTTTCTAAGCTGTCCTACCCCCACACACTGTAGACACTTCTGATCCTGAACAGAGCAGTTTTCAAACCTTACTGTAATGGAGTTGGTTAGATTACTTCCAATGATGCCCCTGTAGAAGTTCATCAGAGGTTTCTTGAGTCTTTACTGGTAATGCAGTTGTTTCTATGCTTTCTTCACATGTAAAAATGCAGTATGTAATAATGGCACATGTACACATGATGGTATCCTGCTGAGAAGTCTGCTGCAGGGTGTTCTCTTGGCCTAGCTTTAAATTTGATGGTCTAGCTTAGAGGTGTCTAACCGGTTCTGAAATGAGTCGGTGAGGCTGCAGGTTTTCATTTTTTTTCTAATTTTCATACATTTGTTTGTCTTCAGTACTTAACTGATTAGAGCATTATGTAAACCCACACTTTAGTTTTTCAATCTACAGTACTATAATTATAAACATCAATTTCAAATGCCTCTGCAAAAGAACCTTCCACAACATAATCTTAACCAACTCTTTACCAAGTAGTTCACAGTAGTTTCTGCATTAGGATTAATAACTGAACAACTAACATAGGGTTCAAGGAGATGCCATGTACAGTAGCCATACAGTTCTCTATACAGCTCTCCTGTTTTCCCCTGTTGTCTCAGTAGGCACACTGTATTGACTAGAAGCAAAACATCCAACAATGCTAGCTTTCAGACCACAAAAGTGGATAATGTCCACACAATTGGTGAAAAAAAAAACTGTCAAAAGAGATGACGTACAATGTGTGATGAAACATCTAGCCTACTCTGTATAAGTATGTGCGGCATGTGTACCTATAAAATATGTCTGCAAATTACCGCCGAAACACGGAGCAAGGGGAGTGAAGGTAATGTGAAATGCCCTGCAAGCATGAGTTCTGATGTGATCTCCTTGAATCTGAATGAATCTCCTTGAATCTGAATCTTGAATCTGATGATTGCAAATTCAATCAGTCATGATTGAAGTAAGAAAAACTGTGGCTGTGCTAGTTTACATAGCACGGTGTCATCAACTATAAGTGAGAAATCAACTCGGAAAATGGCTAAATCCCAAACGTACTTTTAATCCCAAAGCAGCCCATCTGACACATGTCTTCACTTCATCAATCATCCATAAAAATAAACAAATCTGGTGCATACTCTCAAAATGCTAGCTAGTTAAATAAATCCTTCAGGTCACTGAGCAGGAGCCAATAGTTATCCTGATTTTAGAATGGACTCTGTTGCGCTCTCCTTTGGTTTGCCAGCTCTCTTCATCTCTTCATTCACCGACTGTCAAACCAAAAAACCCCCACAAAACTACAACACTAGACTTGCGATTGTGATATCTCCACAGTTCACAGTAACTATTGTATTTCTCAGTGCCATCAGCAGCTGCAGAACATTGCTGGACCAAATTAATTAAACTTTTGTCCCCAAGCTGCCTCCATACAACTCCTTTTTTCTAATGTAGGCTGTTGAGACTGCAACAGCTAAAGGTATAAAGTGGCCAGCAGTATTTTCTATGTGCACAACCCTTATTTGCTGCATATCTGAAATGTATTTGCTTTCAGTTACAAAAGTGTTTTAGAAATGTTTGCTTTTGTTTAGTGCAGAGTCTACAGAAATGTAATGGAATAGACTGTAGATTGTGCTTCCACCACCAAGACATGTATGTCACAAAATCTTTTCACACTGCTAACCTAATATTTTTGGTCCGCTAAGTGCAAGATCATTAACTGCCAATTCTGTTATGTCAGCTATCAAATGTGCTGGCTACTGAGCTGAGTGATGGGAGAGGGAGTTTCATTCCAATGACAGTGCCAGCTGTGCTCAGGTTCTGATATTTGAGTAAATGTTTGAATTTATGAGATGAAATGATTAACTCAGCATTGCTTATGCATTCTTTTTCTTGACATACAATCATGTAGCAAAGTTAGGACACCCCATAAACCCATTAGATTTTTTTTTAACATACTTCAACATAGACATTTGATCTACACTTTAACTATATGGAAGGGGGTGACATAACCAAACAAATAAATAAAATAAACAGGAAAAAAATTCAAAATCATATGCAAAATGCAATTGATAAAAATGCAACTTTCTTATGAGGGAAATGTAAGGACACACTATGGCCTAATATCTGATATTTCCTCCTTTGGTTAACATTAGGTCAATTAGAGGGTTCCTAGAACTGTCTACCAATCTCTGATATTAACCAAGAAAGATTTTTACATTTCACAGGGAATTCTTTCAGCTGAGATATTTCAGCATCAGATGGTGTTCATTTTTCAGGACCTTATTTTTCTGAAACAATAACAATTTCATAGTGTTTTCTATGGAGAGCTCCCCAGGCCCTGCTGCAGCAAAAGAAGCCTGAACCATGATATTTCCACCCCCATGCTTCACAGCTGGTATGAGATTATTGTGCTCAGATGCAAAGTCTGGATTGCACCAAACAGGTGTTCTATTATTGTGCCCACAGCACATTGTTTCAGAAGACCTGATCTTTGTCTAGGTATTAATCCTGTGCTTTTGGGTATTTTTACAGCAAACATTTCCTACTTGCACACCTTCCATGAACATTTAAATTGTGCAGTGTCTCTGATGGCCCACATCTGAGCTCTAAGTGCCAAAAGTGACCCAGATTTAAACTATCTGGCTTATAGGATCATGATGAAATTTTGGGATTGCTGGAGAATTCTTTCTGCATTTTGCATTCTGCCCTTGTGGTGAACTTGCTAGGACAGCCAGACCTGGCCAAGTTAGCAGTTGTTTTAAATGTTCTCCACTTGTAAAGTATTTTACAGACAGTGAAATTGAAATCAGACTCCTATGCATCTACAACCTTCTTTCTGAAGAAGGACAGAGCTCTTTGGATCTCACCATGGTCATACCACTCATTTCAACAAGCTTTATTTTATTTAGATATTACTCTTATACCTCAATATTGTTAAAATTAGGATCAAATGTCCAGATGTATAAATATACTAATAAAGTCAAAAGTTGCTCATGGTGTCCTAACTTTTTCACGACATCATAAAATATCAAATAAACATAATAGCAGAAATAGCAGGACAGTCTAAAAATAATGTTTTTTCCCCCTGGACTCAACATGCTGGAACTATTAAGCAACCAGTCATGGGTTGAATAAGGTGTGGTAGAATAAGGGAAAACTATATACTGCAGAGAGTGTAGTGGTCCCACAGGAACTGAGCTTGATGCCACCATCATGTGGTATACATCAGTGGGTCTTGGCAAAGCTGAGGTAGAGAAGGATTATTTCACCACCCAGATGGTTTATGGGATTGAACTGCACAGTGTTATTGCCCTCATAAATCTACTCCAAGCATTTGAACCCAGACCACAGCCTGAAATGGCAAGATTTTGGTAAACTGAACAACAGAGAGATTAGCATCCAAGTGCAAAATTAGGTCCCCTGCAAGGTGAACTAGAGCTGATAAGACAGCAGACTAAAGCTTATACCTTTAGGTTGGGATGTGATGGAGCTGAGGAAAATCCGCATCCGTCAGATTCGAATTGTTTAGCTATAAATCCATCAACTTTGAATGCGGTTTTGGTAAACATGGAGACAAGAACACACAATAAGCCCATTTGTGCATGTATTTTTGTATTTTTTCATCACAAATACATGTTGCTTATACAGGTCATCATTTGCTCACTCACTTTGCTCATCTTCGGCTCGGGAGAACTGTGGACCATGCCGTGAGCGCAATGAGTGCACAGTGCCGACGGTGAATATCTGAGGTCTTTAGCTTTACCACGGAAAATAGTTGTTTTACACAACTTACACAATGGTTTACTATCACCGACAAAGTTCAGTTCAAAAAACTACCACAAGACATTTGTTTTCTTTCCACATTCGGCCATTTTCATTATTTATTCATGTCAAGCAGAAGTATAAAGTAAACAACATTCACCATTAAATTCAAATAAACATTGGCGGTCTCTAAAAGATTACCTGCAGGGCAGAAATCAATGTGTATGTGTCATGCACCCCTCAGTCTCTCCAGACTCCAATTCCCAGAATCCCAGTTTGTCACCTGACTGATCATGTGACTAATTCATGTCCTGATCTAAGTTCTGATTCTATTCACCTGGTCTGGAGAATATTTTAGCCAGCCTTTCAGCTTCAGTTCAGTCTAGCTTCATACCTGACAGTATGAATTGTTCTGTTTTATATGCCAACAGCAATTTCAAATCCACATTCAATGAAAATTGGCCCTAAAACATTCATCAAATTTGAATTTGCTAAAAATCGTCGAAGTTCAAATGTCATTGAATTCGAATTTTGTCACATCCCTACCCCTACCTTTACATTTTACTGTTGACCATGTAAAATGTGCCCTCAGGCTGGGCACTATGTACACTAGTGCAAAGTCATTATTTTCTGGCTTTTCTCATGCACAGAGTGCATTTGTTTAACTTTTAACTCACCGAAGACATTACTCTATAAACAACAATTTATGTCTTAAAATACATGTTCATCAGTTGTGTGTCATACTCATAAACCCCACCTGTTATACAGGACCATCTTTTAAATGTTTCAACCATTTAAAGAAGCAGCAAACCCAGTTACAATGGAAGAAATGCTTAACAACACACGTGCACACACACACACATGCGTGCAAACACACACACTAACCAAAAAGACATTCATTATTAATGCACCTCTCAAGAGCACTTAGTTTCCAGAATGCATATAGAATCCTCTATGAAATGAGAGGAATAGTGTGTGTGTGTGTGTGTGTATGTGCATGTGTGTGTGTGTGTGTGTGTGTGTGTGTGTGAGTGAGTGAGACAGACAGAGAGAGAGAGAGAGAGAGAGAGAGATACTAAGGTTAAAATAAAAGCTTTTAAATTTGAAATATCTTTGTTTTTGAACATCTCATGTCCATCTTAATTCACTGTAGTGAATGCCTAAAAGTAGTGTCATTGGGTTGTGGTGTTCAGGAGAAGTGACAGAATTATAATGCAAAGTTACTTGTTGTTTTACGACTAACCACTCAAAAATATTAACTGATTACAATTCAAATACAATTTTCTCAATAGATCCTTTTTAGTGATTAGTATTTGTAAGTCACTTGAAGTCTGGGTTAAAAAGTTTTCAAAAGAAAGCACGCAATGATTTTGTGCACATCAGAGAAAAAGAGAGAATGCACAACAGCAGGGTCTCACAAATGCAGTCATTAATTACAAAAACTGTGCATATTTTGTTACTGTTCTGCTACTTTTATAGATTGGCAGAAAATACAATTTATAAACAATGTACTTGTTTAATCATTGAATAATTTGTAGATAACTTGATAACCATAATATTAATAACAAAGGCAATATTTAGTTGCTTTTTTCTTCAGGAGTAAACTGAGTTGCAAAATTAAACAAACATTTTAGCAAATGAAAGTATAAACTTTTAAGAACAAAAATAAAATGGTAAAATAGAAATACATTAATTAAATAATATTACTATGTAACTGATACTGTAGTTCTATACACTGAAGTTATGTCAAAACGTGTTGTTTTTAGAAGACTATTACGTTATTCAACAAGTACATGTGATTAAAAAAATCAAAAACACAGCACTGAGACATAATTCTTACAATAATTTATTAAGAATTACATAATATACTGGCCCAACGAGCATGTGTGTTGAAATTCTGATGTATTTTGATGCAAATTCTCTCTGATGACCATCAACCAGGTCACATCATTCAGTCCAAATAAAACTATTAAACCAGGGATGTGAATCTCAGTCTGCTTATAAAAAGAAAACCACCCTTTTGACCTGACCCGTTACTGACCTGTAGGCAGGAACAGACAGCAGAACCTTTCAAAATCCCCATTTCAGAGAGAGAACCAACACAGTTCAATAATTAAACAATTTCCCTGCAATGCACCAGGCCATATTTATATACTTGATAAAAGGTTCACAGTTCTTCACATTGCTGCCTCACCTGGACCAGACTTGGATGTTCTTCAGAGATATTAGCTAGAAGACTGCGAGAACCAGCATGATCAAAACACTGGCTGTCATATTACAGCTCTGACAGAGGCTGCGTGTAGAAATCAAAGAGTTATATTTGGCCCTGTTGTCTTTTCTCAGGCTCCAGTTCAGCCCTGTTGTGGGAACATGTCTATGTGGTGCATGTGTAGGTAACCCAAATGGGAACCAGTATAGATGCCCAAAAGGGCCAGGTATGGGACCTGGAGGGGCTGAACATGGGCTGGGTGGTAAAGTGGAAACAAGTGGAGACCCTTAGGAGATGAAGTTAGACTGTGTAATGATGGGCCCATTAAGAAACCCCACTAAGTGCCCATGTGAAAGCCTATTTACTGGGAGACAGTCCAAGCCCGTGGAGGGGGACAGCACTTCAGTACCTCGACAGCATACTTTGGCTTAACAGGGCTCGTTTTCTAATCCCAGCTGATGTTTATCTGTCATAATCACAGTCAACAGGGCTTTAATGAGCAGCGCAGCCTCTGTGAAAGCCTGTCCTCTCACTGCATCACTCAGACTCCAGCCCAAAGGCACGTTCAGCTCACACGTGCGTTCAGAACCGACACACTGAAAACAAAACGCTGCACGTGACAAACACGTCCTCGCTCTTACCTGGAGAGCTGCGGCTCCCCGGTCCCTCGAAAGCAGAAACAAACCCGTCGTTGCGTCCCGCGGCTGTGCGCATTTCTCTGCGCGCGTCGGACGGCTACCCTTAACGCACGGTCAGGCGAACAGTGGCGCCCCCTACCGCACAGCCCCGTCTGACAGAGACGCTGCCGCAACCCTGCTCCTTCAGGACCCTCCTCTTCGCTCTGGGATTGGCCAGACGGTGTTTAGGCTTGTAAATATTTGGTGAGGCGAATTTAAGGGTGATTGGTTGACATTTTGTTCCCGCTGTTGGTTCTGGAAGCGAGAGCCCCTCTGTTCTGCTGAACGACCGACATCACCGCAGTCCGCACAGCCGCCGTGACGCCACGCTCAGCTGCGCTGTGATTGGTTAACGAGGGAGGAGACACACGAGCCTTGTCCTATTACTCACCCTCGCACCCTGGGTTCGCGCTGTGCGGCTGTAGGGCAGAGGTGTCAAAAGAACAACAACAAACGGCCTTGAATTAACCAAGCACACCTAAACAAACTCTTTAAAATGTTTTCAATTATGTTCCAACTATATTCTGAACAAAGTGAACATACAGAAAGGACGTGCTCCAATTCATTAATAATAACAACAACACTTTACCCTTACGAACACACACAATGTGATGTTTGCAATAATGAATGTTTATTTGTGCTTCTAAATCCAGATGGAGATCATTTTTTGGGCAAATTCTGCTAACAAATGTAACAAACAGGGACTAAACAATTTCTCTCCTCTCAGACATTCATATAAACATCTGCTGTAAGATGAGTCCAAGACTGGCATTCAGTCCCGTTCATATAGAAGAGTCTGGTTGATACACACATTATACTACTGAAACGATGCACCTCGTCATCCTGACTAATGCATGAAAATCAGGTGACAAGTCCTGAGAAAGTTTCGTTGTGGCGTTTAAGTGCTTGTATGTGGGCCTGGAAAGCAGTTTTGGTTTGTTAAAGTTAATGACACAGAACACTTGCTCACTAAGATAAGTGATATGCTCAAAATTGTGGCAGTGAATGCAGTCAGTTTGGGGAACACAGGCAAAGTATAATTATACTCCACATTCATTGAGGAAAAATTGTTTTTCAACTTGGAAGTATACTGCAAATCAGTCATCTCCATTTGCAACCCCACAGGTACACATGAAGCCTTGACAGTGAAAGGCAGTTGAAAAATGAAAAAAATTCTCAGCAATCCTGTATTTATACCGACTCAGGTCAGCATTTCGATGGGTGCACTTTTCATTCAGATGGGGGTAATGAGCTGTGTCACAGTTTGACAGCTATGATTCTAACTCAACTTCACCTGGAAATGTCAGGAGTGTGCTGAATGCAAATGGAGAACCAAAACAAAACAGAACAGGACAAGTAAGGAAAGACAGGGAAGCATGATGGGACAGAAGTGTAACAGTAAGCGCCTCCCCAACACACAACACTGAGCCAACACTCACTGGACAAACAAGATTAGGACAAAAGACAAGAAACACACACAACTAAATATGAACATGAGACTGTAGACATGACAGGAAACAGAAACAGCAAAACAGAAGATGAAGCAGGAGACTGGAATTAGGAAACAGTTGAAATTATCAGGGGAACATGCAGAATATAAGACAGGACCTGGGAACCACAGGACACAACAGAAGACTGAGGAAATGAGGAATACTAAACAAGACAGGAGGCTGGATCTGTGGGACAGGAGACTGGAAATGGGAATCACTAGACACAATTGGGGACTGTAACAGGGACATATGAGAAACATGGAACAGGACACAAGACTGGACTAAGTGAACAGGAGATGTGACAGGAGACTGGGCCAGGGGAACACTAGACATGACAGGGAACTGGACTTCAGACATGACAGGACTAGGCAAAGGAACAGGGATAAACACACTGATGGGGACAGACACACAAATGTGATGAGGACAGGGACCGGAACAGACACGTGAACCAAAATGGGAACAGACACTGGAACCAAAACAAAAGTAGGCACAGGCCCAAAACTGACTAACGTCTATGTTACAGTTCATGGAGTCAGCCTGGTCACAGTCCTGGAGGCCAACAACTGACTGACTGTGTAAATGTCGACCTTGGTATAGACGCAGTGGGAGCTGTGGATGATGGAGCAGACGTGACAGAACCCTTGGATGCCTGCGCAGACATTGGACTATATGCGGTGGGTGCAACAGTACCACCACTATCACCATCTCCACCATCACTACTACACTCAACTGATGTTATTACAGAGTTATTACAGAGTAGCTTTAGAGAAATAATAAAATAAAGAGAAAAAATAAAAAGGTGAACAACACATGAACAAAGGATTAAGTCATCACCTCTAGTTCAGACTAGTTCAGTTCTAGTTGCCAAAAGGTGGGCACCACTGACTCGGAAAAAGTAGAGAGATGTAATTAGTTTGGTGTTTACATTTATGGAGAACAGAGAATGTAAACATTACCAGAGTGTGACAACTGACTCCGGCAGATCTGACTATAACAGTCTAACTAAGGAGAAAACCAGAAGGTAACATAAACATGGGAACATCCTGAAACATTGAGAACCAACTGCTCCACCATCACAAACCAGAGTGATCATGTGAAGGAGTCAGAATCCCAGTTTACCATAAATCCCCCTGTCCATGAACCCCTGGATCTGCAGCCTGTAAGTAAACTAAGAGATTAATTACCAAATGTTACAATGAACAAATACGTTTTTAGTCCCTAACATTATGACAGTTCACCACTACAACTACTACCACCACCAGCACCACCACTACTACTACCACCACCAGCACCATTTCTACCACTATTACTACTGCTGCTTTCACACCCTGTTGTCTGCTATTGACTGCGTTTCACAAGCCTCAGACACATTAAACACCATTGGTAGAGCTGATGGTGCCCCCTTGTGACCATGCTGCTATGTATTGGTAGATGTACAGTATGTACAGTAGATTCACATCAGAGCTACCTACTATTATTACCGTCAAGCAAAATAACACATAATCAACTCTACTTTCCCATCAAGAATATTTCTTGGGCCAAAATAATTATTGGGTTTAAAAAACACACAGTTTTGAAAAAACACACAGCTTCTAAATGTTTCAGACAGCACTTTGTGGTGCAGAACAAAAACCGCTAAATACAAAAAACTGTGCAATAATTTGTTAAATGTGTTAACTTTGTGAATTTTAAAGAGATTGATTCTCTGATGCAACAGCAAAATATCTACCAAAAACAATTGACGTGTGGAGTGGCATGCTCTATACTGCCTCTATGGATGAGAACGAAAAAGTCATTTGGTTGGAAAACACAGTGAACTCCAGTGTTTAATATTTTTTTAGCATAACATACCTCTACTGATTGGTAGAGATAGTTAGGTTCAGTTAAACTCAAAACTTTCTTCAAAAGATCAGCAAAACAATGTTGTTTATTATGCATTTAAAAAAATCATTAACATTTCAGCTGCATTACACACAACACTACAACAAACTGTGTATAGTCAAGCTAGTTGTCTGCAAATCTACAGAACATTTACAATATGCACTACATTTAGATTTTAAATAAAATATTTTGTAATTACTTATTTTTTCTATTGATTGTAATTATAATACACTTTGTAGCTGAATTTTATACTACACAAATGGACCGCGCTACAACTTGAGGTAAATTCCAGTGAATGTGGAGGATTTCTAATACCTAGCTGCACAATATACAGTTGATTTTAGTGTTGTACACTGTTGTACTGTGTTCTGTTATTCAAGATGCAAACCAGTGCTAACACTCCAAAAGGGATAATTGATGATTTGACTGTTGACAGAAGTAGCAGGATGAATTTATAGAGCTATGCTTTCTGCTCATATTAATGAAAATACAAGTGTGATAAATTTGTACTGAACAAATGGATAGAATGTAGACCATACCATGAAAACAACCCAAAGGCTTAAGACAAAGAAATGAAATTAAATGAAATATTCTAAATTGGCTGAATCAGTCACCTGACCTCAAGAGTAGAGCAGAGAATCTGAGCAGAACACCAGAGCAGAGTATCAGAGTACAGTTTCAGAGTAGAACGCCAGAGCAAAGCATCAGAGCAGAATACCACTGCAGAGCATCAGAGCAGAATGCCACAGTACAATGCATGTACATGTACAATATGTATAGTAAATTCACATCAGAACTACCTACTATTATTACTATCAAGCAAAATACCACATAAACAATACCACCTTCATCTTCCAGAATTCTTTTATCTTTTTGAACCAATAATAAAATCAATTATTGGGTTGGAAAAAATACACAGCTTCCAAATGTTTCAGACAGCCAGAGAATTGTAAGGGGGCAGAGAGTCAGAGCAGAACACCAGAGAAGAATGCCAGAGCAGGACACCAGAGCAGAAAGTCAGAGCAGAACACCAGAACAGAACACCAAAGCAGATCATTAGAACATCAGAACAGAGCATCTGAGCAGGACACAAAATCAGAATTCCAGAGCAGAATACAGGAATAGAGTGTGAGACTAGAGCGTGAGAACAGAATGCCAGAACAGCATGCCAGAGTAGATTGTCAGAGCAGATTGCCAGAGCAGAGGCTTAGAGCAGAACTCCAGAACAGAGCATCAGAGCAGAGCATCAGAACAAAACACCAGATCAGTGTTAGAGCAGAACACCAGATCAGAATACCAGAGCAGAATACCAGAACAGATCATCAGAGTAAAGTGTCAGAGCAAAGCGTCAGAGCAGGATCAGAGCAGAATGCCAAAGCAGAAAACCAGAGCAGAGTGTCAGAGCAGAACACCAGAGCAGAGCATTAGAACATCAGAGCAGAGCATGTGAGCAGAATGCCAGAGCAGAACCCCAGATCAAAAGGCCAGAGCAAAATGCCATTACAGTGTATCAGAGCAAAGCATGAGAGCAGTGTCAGAGCAGAACGGCAGAGCAAAGCATCAGAGCAGAGAGTCAGAGCAGAACGCCAGAGCAACGTCAGAACGTCAGAACAGAGCATTAAAATGTCAGAGTAAAACATCTGAGAAGAACACCAGAGCAAAGCCTCAGAGCAGAGTGTCAGAGCAGAACGCCAGAGCAGAGCATAAGAACTCCAAAGCAGAACGCCAGATCAGAATACAAGCACAGAGTGTCAGAGCAGAGCATCAGAGCAGAATACCAGAGCAGAATGTAGGAATAGAGAGTGAGACCAGAGCATGAGAACAGAATTCCAGAGCAGAATGCAAGAGCAGAGTGTGAGAGCAGATCGCCAGAGCAGAATGCCTGAGCAGAGTATCAGAACAGAGCACCAGAGCAGAGCAGAGAGTCTGAACAGAGCGTCAGAGGAGAACCTGATATTTCTTTTAAGTGTTCAGCATCAGAGCGTCAGAGCAGAGCATCAGAGCAGAGAGTCAGTATTCCAACTTGGGAATGTAGTTTCTCAAATTATTAGAATATTACATAAGGTGTATAAGACATTTTGATACTGTGGGCAGGTGCTGAGTCCTGCTGGAAAAAGGAAATCTCCATCTCTATAAAGCTTGAAGTGCTCTAAAATCTCCTGGTAGAGGCTGTGTTGAATCCTCTGGAATTAATAAAACACAGTGGACCAATGCCACCAGATGACATGGCACATTAAACCATACACAGATGGTGGAAACTTCCACCTGGACTTCAGACACTTTGGATTCTGTGCCTCTAGAGTTTTCCTCCAGACTTTATCAATATGAGTTCACTGAGCACTGAGCTGCAGTCCTCTCAAGACTATGGTCATCCATGTTGCTTATGTACCTTTTCTTAATAATACATATGATGGTAACCTTATATTTGTTAATTAAACTGTGAATAAAATTAACTTCATGAGCTTCACAATATTCTTTTTTTAGATGCACTAATACTCACCAATATCAAAATTGTAAGACTTGGCAAAAATTGTATCATTCTACTGAATAATTAACTACTGAGTTGAATCATTTGTGATTTAAATATTGCTTTTAGTTTCCTTGATTTCTTATTTTTCTTTTGTTTTAAATTGTAGCACTATCTTGGTTGTTCTTGTTTGGTTCATCTTACCTTTTGTACCTATTTTATTTTATTTTATTTTATTTTATTTATGTAATATTTAGTTTTTGAGCTTTTAAACTTTTATCACATTTTATCTTTTGTATTATATTGTTTATTCTATTCATTTCCTTATTTTATTTCTATTTTTCTCTATCTAATTGAATCACAATTTGTTCATTATATCACATTATTTATTCTTATTTTTATATCTTGGTTGTTTTCTTTTTAATGTTTCTTTTTAATTTATTTACATTCATTAATTTCAGTTGATTAAATATTCCAAAAATATTTCAAAATTCATTCCATTCATTCAGTACTCTGCCACAATGAAAATATTGGCCATCCTCGTGTATTTTTTGAGCGAAAATAAAGGATCATTCATTTGTCCAAACTGTTGCATGCCACTTCTTTTCTTACTTAAACTTAAACTATTAAACTATTTCAAAATATTGTTGACCATTGTTGCATGTTGACACTGTCATGTAACACCTTACATATACATTTTTGCCAGTTAAATTTCTAGACAAGAAAACTAAGTAGACACCAATTAATACTTATTTGCCTAAACTGTCATCCATGTTATTCACAGCACAGTAATCAAAGTAATATTAAAACACAGAGCTGCACCAGACCAAAGGAGACCGAGAAGACAGTCTGGGATGTAACTGGGAAGAACACTTGACACCAGCTGGGTGCCGGACACAAGGGTTTAACCTGTTCCATTATTTGGGAGCTTGTGTGTTGGCAAGTGCTCTGCTAGCCAACCACAGCCTCGCAACATCCCTTTGAGTATCAAATTCTCTACAGGATGACCATGGTCATGGATCCTCTGCTGCCTTCTCACCCACGGGTCCTTGGGGGTGACAGGCAGAAGTCCATGCCAGTTCATGCCAGAGGGAGAGGCATTAAACCCTAAGTCTAGACCTAAATCCCATTAAGAATCTGTGGCAAGATTTGATAATTGCTGTTCAGAGAGGTTCTCCACCCAGTCTGACTGAGCTTAAGCTATTCTAGAGAATGGACTGTGGAGAATTTGAGGCTCTAGATGTGCAAAGCTGGTAGACATACCCCAAGAGATTTACAGCGAAAAGGATAGTATAGGATAGGATAGGATAGGATAGGATAGGATAGAACTTTATTGATCCACCTGATCAGTTTGTCCAGCCTGTGTGTGTCCTTCCTAGATATGCTACACCCCCCCCCCCCCCCCCGCCCCGTGTAGAACAGGACACTGGCGACCACGGACTGATAAAACATCCACAGGAGTTTCTGCAGATGTTGAAGGACCAGCCTCCTCAGAAAGTACAGCTTCCTGTCCCTTTTCTGTACAGGTGGTCCACAAAGTATTGACTCAGAGAGTTGAATATAAATGCATGCCACACTGCATCTTTTATCTTTAAAGAACTTACTAAATATATGCCATCATACATCATGCTTCAGGAAAATAACTCTAAATTTAACAGACTCTAACTTGTGACTGGATCACCCTTCAGGTACCAAGATTTTTACTGAATTTGGAAAATCTGTTTGTAGCTACAGGACACTGAAAGAGCTGAGTTTACTGCAGGGAAACTCTCTAGCTCCACTCCGCTGGTGTCACTCCAATCATTTTGAACTGTTAGTCTTTAAACACCTACACAGCCTCCAATTGATTTGATATTACCAATATTTTATTATTGTTATTAGTCAATGCTTAATTGTACAAATCCGATTCCAAAAAGTTGGGACACTAACAAATTGTGAATAAAAATTGAATGCAATGATGTGGAGGTGCCAACATCTAATATTTTATTCAGAATAGAACACAAATCACACAAGTTTAAACATAGAGAATGTATCATTTTAAGGGAAAAATATGTTGTTTCAAAATTTCATGGCGTCAACAAATCCCAAAAAGTTGGGACAAGGCTATTTTTAACACTGTGCAGCATCCTCTTCTTCTTAAAACACTCAACAGACATCTGGGGACAGAGGAGACCAGTTTCTCAAGTTTAGAAATAGGAATGCTCTCCCATTCACTAACTGTTCAGTCGTCTTGGGCCTTTATCGCACCTTCTTTCTTTATGATGCGCCAAATGTTTTCTATGGGTGAAAGATCTGGACTGCAGGCTGGCCAGTTCAGTACCCGGATCCTTCTCCACGTAGCTGGGCGATGTTGTGAATGCTGCAGAATGTGGTCTGACATTATCTTGTTGAAAAAAGCAAGGTCTTCCCCTGAAAGAGATGACGTGACAAGGTTGTTTCAGAACCTATACAGTTCTATGCATTAATGGTGCCTTTCCAGACATGCAAGCTGCCCATGCCAGTCTTTCACTGAACAGGCTCCTCTGGTGGCTGATGACAGTGTGTAGAGGATGACTGGCATTGTCCATAACGTCCAGCAGTTTTTTCAGAGTCCTCTTTTCTGCCACCGACACCAAAGATTCCAGCTTTGTGCCAACCACAGAGCCAGTCCGCCTGATCAGTTTGTCCATCCTGTGTGTGTCCTTCTTGGATATGCTGCCCCCCCCGCATACCACAGTGTAGAACAGGACACTGGCGACCACGGACTGATAAAACATCCACAGGAGTTTCCTGCAGATGTTGAAGGACCGTAGCCTCCTCAGAAAGTACAGCTTCCTCTGTCCCTTTCTGTACAGGTGGTCCTACAAAGTATTGACTCAGGAGAGCTGAATATAAATGCATGCCACACTGCATCTTTTTGTCTTTGCTATTTTACGCTGGGTAACACCATTTCTGCGCAACAATGGTGGAATTGGTGATCTTCTTACCATCTTGGCTTCAGAGAGACACTGACACTCTGAGAAGCTCTTTTTATACCCAATCATGTTGTTAATTGACCTAATTAGGATTTGTTCACACTGTGAAATTCTGAATTAACATATTTTTCCTTTAAAATGTTACATTTACTCAGATTAAACTTGATGTGTCATCTATGTTCTATTACGAATAAAATATTGACATTTGCCATCTCCACATCATTTCATTCAGTTTTTATTCACAGTTTGTTTAGTGTCCCAACTTTTTTGGAATCCAGTTTGTAATTCATAATCATAATTTTTTTACTTTTTATGTTGAACTTGAATTTTGGATTTTGGCTTTATTTGGAATTCATCGTCATTATTAAATGTTGTTGCTGTATGTGTTCCAGGCTGATGTGATGTGCACTGATATCTGAGGCTGCTGAAAAACACTTGGCCACCAGACTATTTAGAAGGCCAATGATAATTTAGTGGTCATTTCATTGTCACTTGTTATATACCTACCAAGCACTTCACATTAGTGAAGTGCTCTAACCCCTGATCAGAAACAATGTTTTAGATTAGATTAGATTAGATTAGATTAGATTAGATAGAACTTTATTGATCCCTTTGGTAGAGTTCCCTCAAAGCTATTTAGAAAGCCATTAATTGTTTCATTCTGTTACTTGTTATATGTGATGTGAAATGCTTTAACTTCAGAGGCTGATGGGAAACAAATTTTTTGCCTTCCAGGCTGATAAAAAGGTCAATGGTAGTTTACTGTAATTAATTTACTTGACTTATTACGATGCCTCCAAGGGTGATTATTGCATTGTTTGTTATATACCTTACAGGCTAATAATTTAATAATGGGGCAATTTAATTATTTGTGCAATACTCTGAGGTGCAATATTTTTAACTGCTTTACACAAGATGTTTCATATTTATTTATTATCATACCCACTGTCTTTTTTATTAGTATTTTAAGATGTATATATTTCAAAGTGTTATTTCTATTTATTCTTTTTTATATTATTCTGTCTATTCTTTTATATAAATGGGTGCAGCTGTATTGCAATTTCTCTTTGGGATTAATAAAGTATTTCTGATTCTGATTCTAATATCAACTGCATTAGCCTCATAGGCTGATAGGAATGCTCTCTTCTTTCTTCTATCTAGGCTGATTGAAGACTACTGATCAATACTTAACTGTGCTTTTTTAAATTGACATAAGATGCCCACAGGTCTCACAGGTTAGAAGACCACTGATCATTTACATTTGGATTTACTTCCAGGCTGTCCCACCATCCAAATAATACCTGCTCTATGATGATCTTGTGGGGTCCTGACCATTGAAGAATAGATGTAGACTAAAGAATGCAAATGAAAACAATAAACAATTTGATCATTAAATTCAGCTCATGAACTAACCTGCATACTACACCTATACTAAATATGAGTCTAGGTCAGACTTCCATTTCTGAATCTAAACATAACCTAAATACAACATGTCTGGGGATGTGAGGCAGGCTATAAGATCTTAAAAAGCAACAATAATGTCACATTCTAAAGAGATTCAATTAAAGATTCAAATTGCTAAGGCTCCGGGAGTCCAGTAAACCACAATGCCATTATACACAAACAGAAAAACATGTGAAATAATAGTGGTGAACATTCCTTGGAGGATCTGGTCTACCAAAATTTTACCAAGAGTGCATAGATAATTTCAAAGCTTACAAAAGAACCAAAACAAAGAACTAAAGAAGTAAAGAACTGCAGACACTGGATAAAAATGGTATCCATGGGAGTTGCTGGAGTTGTCTCTTTCTCTCTCTTTTTTGTGGTATTATTTATTTACTGGACTTTCACCTTACATATTTTTCCAAAATATTAACAATGATACTGCCATTCAACCATTTCTGCAGCACCCCAGGCAGTATCTTTTTTTGAAACTGAAGGGGCCTTAGGTGAAGAGAAAAGAAGGGCAGTGAGGGAGGAATCTTCAACCAGATCCATTTCAATAGCAAACCACGGATGTACCTTTGAAGAAATCACCTCCCTGTCTCTGTATTGCCAGTAAGCCAATGCCCTGGTATTACCTGCCCAGTAATAATGCAAAAAGCAGGGTAATCCTAAACCACCCAATGACCTAGGTTTTGTAGGTGTTTTTGAAAACATGTGAGTGAATCATGTGATTGCTTTTCACAGAAAAGCAATTGTTGGGGCACACAGATTCACTGCTTACTTTTACAAGAAGGCCTACCTATCTACCTGCAGATCTATAACAAGCGGTGCTGGTTGAAAGCTTGAAGATCATGAAGGATGTCAGCCATCCTAACAATTGGCTCTTCGGTTTGCTGCCATCAGGAAAGTGGTTCTGCTCTGTGAAATCCAGACTCGGACTCAGACCCAGAACCAACTTTTACTTTAAGTTCATAGGATACTTACCTCTCTTGCATAGCAATATGTAGCAACCATTGCACATTGCACTTTATATACCCTTCTAAGAGTTCCTACACTGACTGCAACTTATTCATAAATCTACACCTCCTACCTCCACTTAAGTTTCCATTTCCTTAGAGTTAATTATTTATTTATTTTTCTTCTCAGGAATAGCGCCTTTTATTTTTTACCTTGTAAATTCTCCCTACTTTCTCCCTTCTTCCCTTATTGATCTGTGTGTGCAGATAGTCGCAAAATAACATTTCACTGCATGTTGTGCTGTGTATAAGTTGTACTTGATTTTGCAGACAGTCTTATCCAGAATGACTGATTTTATTTTTCATTCAGAAAATGTACTTACCTAGTTAGAATGCCAACTAGAAGAGATCTGCAGTAGTCTAGAAATAATAAGAGACTGGCCTTTCTAGACAGAAGAAGGGCAAAAGAAATCTGCATGACCGAGTCAGGTTTGCAACGTGGGCCGAGAATGATAACTGATCATCCACCTTGTCAGAGTAAGTCAGAAACTGCAAGACTCAAGTTTCTAATCCGGTCAGTAAATGGTGTATTTCCAAGCCAAGCAAACCTGCACTGCTGGGCCAACACCCAATCATGCCAATTGTGTGTCAAGGATAAGGTACATATTTTGAGCTGCTGCCCAAAACCCTTGGGAGAGGGGAGGTACCAGTGGTGCCATGTTCAGGTCCTGAAGGCACTAGCTGACACTATTTACACAGAGTAAGAAGCAATCAATAGCAAGGCACAAAATCACCTTAATCAGGGTGGGGGAAAATCCTAGCCAGAGCTCAGATCCGCGCTTGCCACAGCTTGTGCCTAGAAGCTGAAGGTTGATCAAGCTCTGAAGAGGGTGGTGAAGGTTGCACAGAGGACTGTTGGGAGTCAGCATCCCCAACACCATGGACATTTACACTTCCAGATGCAGGAAGAGGGCCACCTGCATCAGGAATGACCCCACACACCCAGCACACACAACTTTTGCTCCGCTCCCCTCAGGCAGGAGGCTGCAGAATATTAAGTGTAAAACCACCAGACTAGGGAACAGCTTCTTCCTTGAAGTTGTAAGATTCATATATTATATCTCATATATAACTAGAGAAGCACAGCTTGACACTTTAACTGGACACTCAACCCTTTATCCATGTTGCTGTTTCCTTTCACTTCACTCATAAGCTGCTATATTCATACTTGTCTATTCACAACTGCAATTCATGTTGCTGTTTAATGCACATTATTTATTATTACTATTATTTATTATCACATTTTATTAGTTATTGTATTTCCTTAACTATTCTCTCCTATATTTTATATACTGTTTGTTATTAGTCTCAACTGGGACCTTGAGCTCATAATTTCCTCATGTACCACATGTGATGCAAATGAAAATAAATCTCCTTGAAAGCAACTGAAGCTTCCTGAATACATTTTAACAATAACACTCAGGCCAGACTGAGTCCGAACATCTGAGTTGCCCAAATAAGAAGTTGTGCTAGAGCTTACATTGCTTCAGGCAGAACAAATAGAGGAGGCACATGAGCATAAAAGCAAAATACCTTGAGTTGGCAACAGAGTGCAGAGGATAGGAATGGAAGGCCCATTGTGAGCCCACTGAGGTGGGTTGTAGAGGCTTTGCAGGCCAACTTCTCCATTGGGCACTAAGGCCCCTAGAAACAATAGGGTTGCACCACAGAAACGTACTAGAGAAACATTACAAAGATGGCTGAAAACACATCAAGGTGGCTTTGGATTAGGAAGGGTGAGCCTTCTGACTGAACAGCCCTACTTGGCTACCTTGAAAACAGCAAATGACTATGTAGCAATGGTTCTTCTCCTTGCTACATTCTATATTTTCTAGTTGCTGAAATTTGTTATTCAGGTGGTATCTAGTGAATTTAGCTAAATGCATTTTGGTCTATGAAACTGGAACTGTGTTACCATGTCATGGGTCATCCACTGGTCTATCAAGATCTCAATCTATTTGTCGTTGAAGCAGCTTGCTATTCTATTGTTATTATTATTATTATTATTATTATTATTATTATTATTATTATTAGTAGTAGTAGTAGTAGTAGTAGTAGTAGTAGTAGTAGTAGTAGTAGTAGTAGTAGTATTAGGAGTTGGAGTAACCTTTTAGTCTCAACACTGGTAAATGAACATTGGTGAACAAGCTTTCTTTAGGCTGCAATCTCAATCTCTCTCTCTCCCTCCCTCCCCCACACTACACTGATGTAAAATCTAAGTGAACTCCTGGAAATATAGATTTTATATTTCCCAGCCATGTTTTTTTTTTTTTTTTTTTTTATTACTTATTTTTAATTATTATTTTTTAGAGGACACCTTAGTTATGTGAACTGTGCAGAGCACCAATAGCTACTACACTACACTACTATCAACTGTAACTGTAAACTATAAATATTTACCCAGTAAACACACTGAACTTGCTATACCTGTTATGTTTTTGGTGTCAGTCAAGTCACCACAACTCATCACTGTGTTAAGGTATAAAAAAAACAAAGACACTGAAATTACATTTTTTTTTTTAATAAAAGTTTTTTTTTTGCAGTTGTAAAGCATCATGCAAAACAAATACAAATGTTCATTCTGTCTCATAATTAAAGGCAAAACTTTCTGCATGTTAATATGCAGATTAAAAACTGTTCCTTACAAACATGGCATTAGCTCACGTCAGTGAATGTGAGTACTTTTAGACTTTGTAAACATGGCTTCAGCAAAAAATGAAGAACAAAATTAGTTCATGCTTCAACAATAAGGAAGTTCATCAGAAAGCATGCATCTGATCCTTAAGGACATTTACAATACAAACATTTCTTAATGTTGAAGGGAATAGATACTTTAAGATTCTTTTTAAAAGTATATTTAACTTCATAAGGAAAAATGACCACAGACATAGAGACAGACATTAATCCATAAATTTAAACTTTAATATTCTGTCCCCTAAAGCTTGTTCAGAGGAAATGTGGTTTCTCTGATGGAAGACTACTAGGGGAGAGAGATTTGGTGTTTGGCACTGGAGTGTGCAGTTAAGACTGTGCTCTGCTATACAATGTTGAAGACCATAGACAGATACTGCTCATAGGAAACTTGAATCCAGCCGTCCTGATCTGTGTCATATCGCCTGAACACATCCGTTAACCTCTGCACGCACAAAACAAACAATATTCATTCAGTTTTTATGATTAGTATCATTAGTTAGATGAACACACAACTTTGCAAGATGATATTTAGTGCCATACAGTTTAACACAGACACAATACATACACTGGCACACAACAGCTCCTTTTTAATTCTACAAAATATTCTTGTAAAGTTTGTGCAAACTATGCTTTATCCAAAAATAATCAAATTTTTTTTATGTACAGTGCATCCAGAAAGTATTCACAGCACTTCACCTTTTTCAGCCTTATTCCAAAATTGATTACATAATTTTTTCTGATCTTCCAATAGGACCATGACCCTAAGCATACAGCCAAGATAACAAAGGAGTGGCTCCAGGACAACTCTGAATATCCTTGAGTGGCCCAGCCAGAGCCCAGACTTGAACCCAATTGAACATCTCTGGAGATATCTAAAAATGGTTGTGCATCAACGTTTCACATAGAGTTCATGGAATTTCAGAGGTTCTGCAAAGAAGAATATGAGAAACTTACCAAAAACAGGTGTCTCATGCTTTCAGCATCATACTCATAAAGACTTGAGGCTGTAAATTTTGCCAAAGGTGCTTCAACATAGTACTGAAGGAAAAAATTATTGAAATCGTTTTGAAATAAGGGTTTAACATAACAAAATGTGAATAAAATGAAGCACTGTGAATACTTTCCAGATGCAGTGTACATGTACTCTTTTTGGCTCTCATGTCATCAGGTACCTGCTATAGTAGCAAAAAAAAAACAAAAAAAACTCATGTAGCTGTTTAATTGATCAACCCCCCTGTGATCTAAACAGTGAGCAATTCTGAGCATGGCATTGATATTATTAAATCATGACTTAAGTGGTGGGGCCAATCAAGGATGGCTCCTTGGCAGGCATGACGGTGCTCATGAAATTGGTGTCTGTGTCAATATAGTTTTCTACCATTCTGTGGGGTTGCTCATTACTTACTGTCCCAACTCGCCACAGTGTAAGATTGTGAAAGTGGATCAGAAAAATGAATTTCAAATCCAGTGATGTAATCAAAAACATTACTTGAAAACATGTTTATAAGACTGCACTAAAATATGTGAAAATAATTAATTAATTCTTAAAAAAAAATTTTTTTTTTAATTGGGATTATCCTTTGGGCCAATAGCAGGTGGGGTCTTTCTCAATGTATGAACTACTCAACTCAACTTACATTTGAAATATGCTACACAGGTAGGCAAATGTAGCATTAGGAATCACGTCCAAGGACTCTAGAGGAGTGTGATGTGCTTGCGTGTGCTATGGTGAACTGTTGTCCTATAAACCTATAAGCTGGAACAAACAACCTTCAGCTACATCTTACTTAGTTTTCTGTATCTCTACAGACCACCAAAAAAGGTACTGTGTACTATGAAGCATGTTCCTACCTGTAGAACGATACAGCACTGTATGAAGTCATCAAAGGCCACCTGACCTTTCCTTTGCCGGTCAAACTTCTCAATCAGTGTGTTATAGAACTGATCTGAGAGACGGTAACCTGAACAAGACAAACAACAGCACGAAGCTCAAACAAAAATGTTCCTTAACAAAATCAAATCCCCTTTCAGATAAAGAACAATGTCAGAAACCACCATTTTCAGACAGATATGCAGTTATGATATTGTGTATTCAGAACGCAGGTCCTACAAAATGTTCATTTTAAAATAAGGGAATATATGTTATGGATTAATATGTTCCTTTTTGTCTCATGTATGTTGAAATGACACTACTGAATAACATTTATTATTGAACCACATTAACAGAACAACATCCATTAAAACATACATGCATACAAAAATATTACAACTGATTTATACACTAGAAAGGCTGTTACAGAAGAATAACTATGCCATAACTAATTGTTCTGCCTGAACAAAGTTCAGTCACCCTGCCATCATCTATTATTTGCGATTCTGACTAATCATGGCAGACTTAACAACAGTAACCACTTCTTCATTAGACTAAAATGACTGATCATCATTTGCCTGTGAAAATGCAACCAATGTCTCATTTTCTCTGGCAGTGCTTCAACAGATGCCAAATAACCTTCTATCCCAACACTGCATTAAACTACTGTGTCTGGGCTGGGAGACTTTAAATTTGCATTCAGATACTCACCAAAGCCAGTTAAAGCCTGTTTCAGTTCATTCTTGTCGATGAACCCAGAGTTGTCACGGTCATATGTGCGGAAGATGTTCTGCCAGTCAGTGATATACTTCCATACACCTGCGAATTCATTAAAGTTGACCCCACCTTTGTTCTCTCTGTCAAACATAGCTGAGAGAGAAAAGGACAAGAGAGAGAATGGAGTTCTTATTTCATGCTAAGACTCACTTTCTTTGTTAAGATGGTAATATCCTGCATTTGTCTCTATATTTTACTTAGTTAAGATTCACATATGAATCAAACAGGTTGTTTTCTTACAGTGCCTTTAAGACGAATATAAAGTTAATGACATCTCATTTAAAAAGCAGTCTGAGCTAAAACTCTTCTTTAAAGTCAATGGGCAGACCTAAACTGCTGTACGCTGAACAGGTACATATACTGTGTTATGCAAGTGCCAACCTTGATCAATTGACAATGAATTCAAAAAGGGCTATTTGTAGATTGTGTCTGGCCAACACAA
This sequence comes from Acestrorhynchus altus, assembly GCA_034509495.1. Classification (NCBI taxonomy): domain Eukaryota; kingdom Metazoa; phylum Chordata; class Actinopteri; order Characiformes; family Acestrorhynchidae; genus Acestrorhynchus; species Acestrorhynchus altus. Next base: position 9,672,069 of record CM067507.1, on the reverse strand, counting down.
ACAGGGGGATCTCAGAACAAAACCTGTGGTGATTAATTGTTGTTGACTGATCAGACTGACATAAGATATTATACAGGATAAAATTAAACAATCCTGTATCTAATCATTAGGGTTATACATAGGGCCTGAGCCATAAATGTTTGCATGTTTTTAATCACACACTATCTTGCAAGCTCACAAGAGTTATTAGTAAGGTATTCATACTCCTTTGTAGTTTTTGCACCTCAGTAATCCAAACCTCATACATCACCTGTGGGCACCTTAAACATAGTAGAAATTCAAACTAGACACCACAGATTTAATTTATATCTTTGAAAAGACTTTGCTATTAAGAGCCTTTGTCATCATCAGCTTCAGTAGCTCTCTATCATTCAATACTGCACTATACCATCTACTTAAACTCTTAACTGGTTTCTCAAGATAAAAGGTTCTCCCTTTATCAGAAACTTACAACACAGAGCCATAGTAATGACCTCAATCTGTTTTCTAAATACTAATAGCAACATTGTACAACCTGACATACCTATTTAAAATAAAATGTATAGGTATATTTTTTCCAAAGTACATTTGGCCTGTTTTGGGTCTTTTGAGAACCCAATTTCCTACCCAGACCTAGCAAAACCACTGCACAGTATGTTGGTAAAAATCTCACTGAATGATTCAAAGCATCAGTAAATTATCAAGGCCTTGGTAGAATAGTTTGATGGAGAAAACAAGTACAGAAGAAAAAGAGAGTAAGAAGAAAAAAAACAAACTCACATATAATTGATCTGACAGTGACAGGATTGAATGGTGTCCATGTGCCTGTGAACAAGGAAGAACAAAGTTCACAGTTGAGTTACGAACACTAAGCCCACAGTGTTAAAATTCACAAAATCACATAGCCCTCCTTTATGTGAGGGAAGAATAAAAAGCTTAATAAAAGACCACATTTGTTGTTGAAGTGAGCTTATCACAGTATGGAGGCTTTGTGCACTCTCCATGCTGCAAGTAATGTAACTAACATGGCCAAAGTGCAAAATAAATCCACTCATGCACTCTGATGAGTCAGAGCTTCAGCTCCAGCACTCTGCTCTGACAAGGAGTTTTGAGAGTAATAAACCTCTTTATATTCAAAGTACTATTTCAAATAGAAACATGTCATGAACAGATAGATAAAAGAAAAGAAAAAATAAAATAAAGAATATGGAAGAATAAAAAGTGCAGGATCTAAACCCACTGAAGATTGTTGGGTTTGAACAAGATTATTTAATTTAGATTTATTTAATTAGATAATGTAACTTTAACTAATAAAGTTAGTGGCTAATTGTAAATTGATTTAAAACTGTGTACCAATAAGAAAGGAAGAAAAAAATTAAATGTTTTTATTCATTCCACTGGAATGAATATAAAATGATGAATTTTCCTGAACCTTCAAGAACACACTGACTACCTTTCTTATCGGACATGAGCAACGTAAACCACACAGGCTCTATTCAGACAGCCACATCATGACCTGGTGTGTGTTTGTCTATTAGTGGCCTAACCAGGAGGGGGATCTAGTGCAGCCTACATACAGCCTGGCCTCTGGCACAAAGACGCTACTATGCAGTACACACTGAACCTTCTCACTACTTTGCTGACTGTGGAAGGGAGCATGGGGCAGCAGAATGTGCTAAGGAACAACAGACATATAGCAGCATATAGCAGCAGACTGACCATGTAAGACACAAACCCTGCAACATGCCACCTAGCATAAAGCTCTATTATAGGCCAAAAACAACTATGTATTTAGAGAGTCATATTCTGATGGTGATACTTATCGACAGAGACAAGAAAAGCTGTGAGTGTGCATTTGAACATCAAGTTCAAATGCATGTTATGATACATTACATTAAGAATAGATGTAACAAAGTAGCTGAAGAGAAGGGGTGTCTACTAACATATAGTATATTCTTAATGAAGTAATAATCCCAGTACCAGTGACCCAAACATTTATTTATGTTCATTTTAATTAAGTACAATATGACTTAAAGTACTCAATACAATTGTACCCAAAGGTCTGGGCACTCCTGTCTAAATAAAATACAATGTACCCCCAAATTTAATAAACAAAATTAACAAAAATAAGAATGCCGCACACATTCCATTTGAACAAAAGACATTAGATTATCATCATTCAGGCATGTAAAACCAGGATTCACTTGTTGGTTAAACTAACTTTTTAACAGTTTTTAAAACAATTTTACATCTAATGACTAATTCTGAAAGTGTTCTTGGGACTAGCCAAAATTTACATCATAATATATTCCTTAATATTTATTAAAATGATTTCAATTATAGTTTCACAATTCTAATGAACAATAAACACATTTACTCCTTTAGTGACACAAATAGATTGACTTAATAGTCTATATTGCTAAATCATCTATTTTCATTTCAACTGAAAATAAAATCAGTAAACAGGCAAAAAAACATTTTACTATCTTTTACAAAACATCAGACTGATGTGTGTTTATTTACATTTATATTTTAGGCTGTGATCAATCTGCTGTGATGGAAAGTAGTTTGACCAATGCTTAATGCATTGAGTTTGTTGTCCAATATTCCAATTGAGCAGGCAGGACTAACAGACATGTTTAGAACACTGATGTGAAATCAAAGCCCAAATCTCATCTGGATGTTTTTTTAAACATTCAGTGAATTCAATTTCTGCAAGTTACTGGTCTTGCTCATTTCTCAGACCATATCAAGCGTGAGTGGTTGATCAGTGCTGCAGCCTTTGTATGTGTATGGCCTGGGTTGTCAGATCAGGAAAAAACTGTAGTTGTACAGATGGCATGTTAGCTAATGCTAAAAAACAGCTGGTCTATCTCTGCCTTTAGCATTTATATTCAGAGTTACTTTCTTCAGTTAGCTTTAAAGACTAACAGTAAACCTTTCACAATAACTGTTTTGGGGATGAGAAATTGTCCTAGAAATGATTGTGATAAACAATAACTGTCATTTTAGGACCTTTTATGCCATGATTTCAATTATACTACACATACAGTGTAAACTAAAACTAAGACTCAAAGAATTTTTGATAATAAGCATATTCAAACATTAATATAAGATCATCCTTTATTAGTCTTGCAGTGAGAAAATTCACAGTGTTACAGCAGTAAATGGGTAGCAAGGCATTCAGTACAAAATAAATAGAAAAGGAAAATAAGAAAAATACAATAACAATGAAGACAATGGGTAAATATCATGCATAAATAAAACATAAATAAAATATAACCACTGAATAGTTGTGCTACATTGTGGAAGTGTGCTACAATGTGTATTTAAAGGTAAAGCTGTCTAATGAAAATTGTAGGTAGGATATTTCAATAGACTAACAGCATTGTGTCACAAACTGTTCACAGCAGAAATAGGTAGGTAGGATGTTTGGAACCTTAATTAATACAATATGAGGATAAATGATTGTATGTTGCCCCAAGCAAAAAAAATAAGCATTATTCATTAAAAATCATGGGTCAGCGCATGTGCAATGCCACTAAGTGACACATTTTGATGGATAGCACAACTTGTCAGAACACCAACTCACGTTAATGTGCCCTCCTCACTCATTCAAAAAATACCATTGGAGTTTGAATAAAGTTTTGAAATGACCTTTGAAATTTGGCTCAGTTTTCTAAATGTTCTGGGTAGAATTGTCCAGTCTTTTGCACATATTTTCTAACAGCAGTCAGATACAACATGCATCAATGGAACCTCTCTCGCGATGTGTTTTTACTCTAAAATGGACACCACACTGTCTGTGTATCCCTTGAAATGATGTTAAAGACTACAGTGGCAGTAGTGTATGGGAGAATGTGGCAGCTGTGTTCCACACAACTGAGGTAAAACATTGAGAGTTTTTGTCTAATTTTCTTGTTTGCCAATCTGCAGGGGCAGGAAGAGGTCTTTAACGTCTTCTTTGTACACATGAAGAGGCGCATTGCACTTGTTTCCTACATGACAGATGTTGCCGTCTGATCGCAGACTTCAGTTCACCTCAGGTACAGAGCAGACAAGAGAACAGAACTGTGTGGCTGGCTCAGATACACACAAACACAATGGCTAATCTTGTAGTAAACTAAGTAATCAAGGTCACGTCTATTTTAATACAATAAGTCGATATTATAATTTTCGTGGCAGGCCGACCTAATGGTACATGTTTTGCAGGTATTATTACACCAAAATTTTAAAGTATGTTTGGAAAATTAAGTAGTGTTTGTAAATGGAGGTCCTTATCTTGTAAGTTTTTTGGTTTTTAGCTTTGGCTAGCGGGCTGCAGTTTACCCCCACACCACTGATTATCCCTGGCTCTTCATAGGGTTTGAAAACCTGAAGCAAGTTTGGTAACTAACTCTGAGTGTTAAATGTTGTGCTGTTTAACTATTTTACCTTTCTACCTTCTTTTACGGACATGGGGGTTTTGCTTTGCCTTTCTGGTCAGCAAACAAGCAGTTTTACTGGCCTTTCAGGTGCACCAACTTCCACATTTCCACTTCCTTAATTTCTATTTTCTAATAATATTTTTGACAGTGGAAATTTGCAATTTGATATGAGGTTTCAAAATACATGATACTGTTTTGGTTGTTGAACATGTGATTTGATACAGAAGATAATACATTTTACACAAATTGTAAAACTTTACAAAAGCATTTGTGACAGGCGATGAATGTGTAAAAGCACATACCATTTGATAAAGCTTGCTGAAGTTCTGTGTCTGATATTGCTCCACTCCTGTCTTTGTCCACCCTAATGAAAAAAAAATAGCAATGTAATTGAACATTTTAAGAAATCTATTCATCCTTTTTGATTAACGAGGAATATCCAGGTCTAGTTCCTTAGAAACATGGTAGCTGAACAGTTATTTTGTGATGTTTTGTGATATTTTGCGATTTTGTGATATTAAGTAATGTTGATGGTTTATATTTCTATTTACTATTAAAAGTCTTATCTGTATATCTACCCAAATGATCTCATTGTGACTTCTTTATTTCTTGTCAGTGATCTCTCAGTGTACCAGATCAGCAAAGTTCTATTTAGACAAAATCTTGGTTGACACTTTCAAAACTTTCACTGTTTTGCTGTAAAAAATGTATTTTCCCTTTCAAATACAAAAAAACTTTAAATAATGACATTATAGCATATATTTTTTACTTTTACTCCACTGTAGTAAATACAAACACTTTTCACTTTAAAACGATTCAGAGTATATACGTATATCTGACAAACTGATAGATATGGAACTGGCATGTACAAAAAGCATGTTAAATTTTGAAATCTAGGATTATGCACAGTTACAGTTCTCACAAAAGGTCTCATTTAAAAATGAAATGGTTTTGTAGATGGTGGCCACATACAATTCTTCTCAACTTTTCCTTCTTGACTGATTTTTCTCTAGTTTTGCTAGTGTCCAGGAAGAGCACTGCAAGACCCCTATACACTGACCCGCAAAAGACTCTCCTCCATGAGGTTGGCATGAGAGCCCAATGTCCTCTTGTGTGACCTGTACTCTCACTCCAGCACTGTGCAGCTCAATTGGCATTCGCCAGAAAACACCAGAACTGGCGGATCCACCAGTGATGCACCATTCACTGCAGATGAGAGCAGGTTCACACTGAGCATGTGACATGGCATTTGACAGATGTGAAAGACTCCGAAGATGCCATTATGAATGCTATGCTGTCTGCAACATCATCCAGCATGACCAATTTGTGGTGGGTCAGTGGTGATCTGAGGAGACATATCTTTGGAGGGTCGCACACACACCTCCATGTGCTGGCCAATGGTACCCTGAATGCTGTTAGGTACCGAGATGAAATCCTCAGAGCCACTATCAGACCTTACGCTGAAAGTCGCAGGAAGTGCATACAGGCATGTGGGGGCCAAACACTACTAATTAACAGTATGAGTTGCTGTAATGAAAGTCATGTAAATTGGATGAGCTTATGAATTTAATTTTTCACTTTGATTTTGAACAATTGAGTCCAGCCCTGACTCAATTGACTCTTATGTCATTTTGTTCTCAACTAATCACTAATTTATATCAGGAATGATTTCATTATATCAGGAATCCTTCATTCATGAAGATCATCAAATGTTCCATTATATTTTAGCAGTGTGCATACACAGATGCCCTTATCTAGAGCAACTTACAAAAGTGCTTTCATTCACCTGCTGTTGGTATCTGATGTTGGAAAAAAAGCCAAGTTCAGATTGTTAAGATATTAAATTAACCCAATTATGTTTGTGTTTAACTCAGTTATCTTAACTGAGTTACAGTATTGAAATTAATTACACTTACATATATTATTGGTATCAGACTGTTAGTTCTGAGCACTCTATTACTGTAATGTGTCTTCAACTGACAATATCTTTCTACAGCTCATTAAACAGGTGGCAATTTTTGAACACATGTCATTCAGGAATTGTTTCTCTCATAAAGGGACTGGGGAGATTTTTATTTACTAGTTCCCCCTTAATCCTTCTTAGCTACCACTGTGTTTCCAAGGAAAGTAACTCCAAAGGAACACACTGAAAGGCAATTCAAGAACACATTCAACTTCAGTTGTAATTATGACACAGTGACTATGCCTTAGCAAATCTTTATGATACAGTTCTGAAGTAAATATGTTCTGAGAAACCTTTCAATGAGTCAGACATTCCCTCACAACAAGCCCAACCCTCCAACAAATAATCCAGTATTTAAGAAAGAAAAAAAAACAGGGAAAGCCCCATTGAAAAAACAGACCTGCAGCCTCCAATCCATTTGCTATACTAAAACTGATTCACCATGATGGAATGAATAGAACACCTTGTTGATTTGTTTGTCCAAGAAGGGTGTGCCCCACGTTTTTAACCACTCATTTTTAAACACACAACCCTGTTCACTCATGCCAATCTGAGGAAATTTGATGAGTGGCTGGAATACTGTGTCCAAGGTTCTCTTGTCTTTCAGAATATCTGTCAACTTCGGATATATTCATTTAGATGCAAGAGCCTTTTAAAACTACAGAATGAAAACAGAGTCCTTCCCTCAGGTGAAACCATCTCTTCTGTATAAGCTATATTCCAATCCTGCTTCCTGGACTGGAGGTGAACACAGGAAACAGAGAATTGACTTCAAACTTTCCTCACATGACTTCTGTTTTCCACTGCATCAGGATATAAACTGCCAAACATTCACAGCAGTTAATGGAAAGTCATTACTGCAGAATAAGAAGAGCTCTTCTAGAACAGTGTTAGGCCTAGAACACATACAGCAAGCATGCTTAACATTTCTGAAAGCATTAAAAATATTTTGTTCATTATGGAAAATGTCCTCACATGGAAATCCCCCAGGGGGACTGCGTTTAAAGGTGATTCAAATGAAGGAGGGATTTGCACAGCTTGTCGCTGAGGCCGTACCCTATTGAAATACTACCTTTCAAGTCCTTTTCTTCAGACTGGAGCCATGTTCTCTGTACCAGTTCAGGTACTACTATGTGCCAAAAGTCTAATAGTGTACATCTGAGAATACATTAATGAAATATGTATGTCTGAGCATAAAAGAGCACATCTTCAGTGTGCAGTGTGAGGAAACAGCCGAGTGTGACTCACTAAGACCTTTACTCTCCTTAGTTCACATGGTCAAGGGCAAAACCACAATTACTTGCAAAGTCACCAATCCATGGAAATCCCAAAGCCAACTGAGGCTGTGAGATTAGGGCCACGTTGCCTACTTGAGCTGGGAGTTAGCTTTGTCAGGTAGAGACTTGCTGGCTGCCTTCAGAGCCCACAGCACTTTAAAATGAAGAAAGCAGCAGCAGCAGCAGCAGCCAACCCTCCGCAGTATTACATAATTCAGTACCACAAGAGGAATGTTAAAAAGCACCCAGGATGATTCATATCATGAAGGGAGGATCGTGACTGAAATCAAACGCTGCTGCTGAAACAGCTTTCTGACAGCCCTGGTGCTGTGGGCATTCAGAGCACGCAGCTCGCGCAGCTAGCGCAGCGGGCGCAGGCGAAGCAGGAAACGACGTCCAAAGCCGCTTGTGTTCGTCTCCGAGAAGTGCGGCGGAACTCGCAGCGACGCTCTGATAGACCACAGACGAGCGGAAAGTTTGTGGGCTCAGAGCCGCAGTACCGCCGCCGCTCAGCTCCTCCTCACCTCTGAAATATGTTCCACAGAAACGCCTGGTCTGGCGGCGCGCCGCTGTAGTGCGGAGGTCTGTACTGGTTGTGAAACGCCATCGCTTCCTCTGTTCCTTCTCGAAGACTGAGCAGCGCGAGGCGTCGTCCGGGAACTTGCTTCAGTCCGACTCGGACATTCTCCACGCAGAGGCGGGGCGTCGCGGGAAACTCGAACTATCCGTGACGTCATAGTACCGTCCAGGCGTTCTGATTGGTCAGTGTCTAGGATTTGTGCTAATGGGCGGAGCTTTGACTGAGTGACTGACAGCACTGGAAAATATTAACCTTGTGTGGAGTTACGCGTTTTCCCCGTTTCAGCCTGTTTGTTCAGGCTTTAGGTTTATCCGCTCGGACGCTATGAAAAATAAATACTATATGAACATACAGAACAGCCTTTGTGTGTCAGGAGTGGTCGCTGTTTGGTTTTGTTACATTACTGTGAAATTGCCTGACAATAGACCATTGTTGTGATTGTAAACAGAGATGACGTGTTTTGTGGGCGGAGCTTGACGTGTGTCAGAAGGTTAGTGCTCACGTGGTGTCCATTAGATATTAAAGTAAGACTCATATCCTCAAACTGATGTCAGAGCTTAAAGTTTGTGATTTTCAGCAATGACAGATGAACATCATTTCAGAAATAACGCAAGTTGTTTTCTTCACTTTTAATAAACAGTCTGTAAATCTGACAGCTAGGTTTAGTTGATTGGTTTATTCAAAAACAGCAGCATGCTGACCAGTGGCTGGGTAAACCTGTGGTTGGCTGCCTGCACTGCTGCTGTGTGGCAGCTGAGGAACAAAGTGAAAGGAAAAGTACTTTATTACGTCATCACTTATGGCAGCAATTCATTTCCTTTTTTGAACTTTGAGAAATAGGATACACAGCCGTCCTACTAAACAAATAAACAAATGGTATCAACATTTTCCCACCAGGATTAATTCTTTAAAGTAAATGATCAGATGGATAAATACTTTCCATCAATACTCTTAGTACTCACTGTCCAGTCTGTAGATTAAACACTAAAGTTACAGAGGCTGGATATTTTTGTGTACCTTGTTGGGAACCAGCATATGAAAGGATCCAGTGTGCTAACTAAAGACACTCAAGGCATACAAATCTCTTTGCCTTTGCACCGGTTAGTATTAAATGTTTGTCATAGTTTAATGTTAGAACAGTGTAAATCACCAGAACTACTGCTGCTGGGAAAAAAGTTAGGACACCCCCATAATTGTTATGACTTAAAATTAGAATCAGGTGCAGCACGTCAGTGGAAATGATTAGACCATCATTAGAGAAGACACTGGAGGAGTCTGTTGTTTAAACCTATAAACTTAGTTTAGTTTGTTCTTGATGAAGTGAGTGTGAACAATATGGTGAGATCCAAAGAGCTATTTGAGGCCTTCAGAAAGAAGGCTGTAAATGCAGATGGGGGGGTAAAGGGATTTATAAAGATCTAAAAACTATTCGAAATCAGCCATTACCCTGTTGGCAAAATAATCAGCCTCCAGTCTTTTAGACAGAGCAACAGTTTCCAAACCATACATCATAGGAATGCAGAAATGAATATTATCTGAAAAATATTCAATAGTATTTATAATATTCTTTAGAAACTATATGTTAGAAATGGGTATTGTGAACACATTGTCTTACAGTTTTAGGACAGAATAATTAAATTAATATGTAATATGAACAATAATTCAATATAATTATAAACTATAATATAAAACTATAATAATTATAAACAGAAACACCAGACATTTTAGAACACAGTGTTATACTACAGAACATCACTAATATATCATGTATATCAGTAACCAGCTGTTTTCTGCAATGTCAGATGGTAAATGTGAACAAACTTCTAACAGAAGGTTTGACAAAAATAGTAAATTAATTTTTGGGAATCAGTTTCTTTCTTTGCTTCTTTTTAATGATTCTTTAAACTGAATGCTTCAGTTTTGTGATTTTCAACTGAAAATTCATAACAAGAATTAATATATTTTCATTTCACAGCAGACCTGATAAGGTGAATACTTCAAGATGTTCACAAGTACCATCAAGGGTCTTTAAATTCTATAGTGTATGTGGTTTTAAAGTTCATTTGGTTGTACAAATAATAGTAAGTTGCAATTTGTGCCTGAGTCACTGTAGTCCAGTGTTCTTGCGTAATTAACTTAATGTAGTCTAGTTTTAATATGTAATTAAGTTACTGTAGTCCAGTCGTATTGACTGAGTCACTGTAGCCTTATTAAGTAATTGAGTTACTATAGTGCAGTCTAATTGTGTAACAAAGTCATTGTATTCCAGTATTATTCCATAACTAAGTTATTATATTCCAGTCTTATTGAGTAATTGAGTTACTGTAGTCCAGTCTTATGGCATAAGTGAGTCACTGTAATACAGTCTTATTGAGTAACTGAGTCACTGTAATTCGGTCTTTTTGCGTAACTGAGTCACTATAGTCCAGTCTTATTGAGTAACTGAGTCACTATATTCCAGTCTTATTACGTAACTGAGTCAATGTAGTCCAGTCTTATTGTGTAAATGAGTCATTGTAGTTCAGTCTTATTAAATAACTGACTTAGTGTAGTCCAGTCTTACTTCATAATTAAGGTACTGTAGTCCAGTACTATTGCATAACTTAGTCACTATAGTCCAATCTTATTGGGTAACTGAGTCTCTGTCCAGTCTTACTAAGTAACTGAGTCACTGTAGTACAGTCTGTTTGCGTAACTGAGTCACTGTGGTCAAGTCTTACTTCGTAACTAAGTTACTGTAGTCTAGTATTATTATGTATTGAGTAACTGAGTCACTGTTGTCCAGTCTTATTGAGTAGCTAAGTTACTGTAGTCTAGTCTTAAAATGTAATTAAGTTACTGTTGTTCACACTGTAGTCCAGTCTTATTACGTAACTGACTCACTGTAGTCCAGTTTTATTGCATAACTGAGTCACTGTAGTCCAGTCTATTTGTGTTACACAGTCACTGTAGTCCAGTACTATTTCATAACTGAGTCACTGTAGTCCAGTCTTATTGCATAAGTCAGTCACTGTAGTCCAGTCTACTTGCATAACTGAGTCACTGTAGTCCAGTTTTATTGCGTAACTGAGTCACTATATTCCAGTCTAATTGCGTAACTGAGTCACTGTAGTCCAGTCTATTTGTGTTGCAAAGTCACTGTCGTCCAGTACTGTTGCGTAACAGAGTCACTGTAATCCAGTCTTATTGAATAGCTGAGTCAGTATATTCCATTCTTTTTGCGTAACTGAGTCACTGTAGTCCAGTCTTATTGCGTAACTGAGTCACTACATTCCAGTCTTTTTGCGTAACTGAGTCACTATAGTCCAGTCTTAATAAGTAACTGAGTCACTGTAGTCCAATCTATTTGCGTAACTGAGTCACTGTATTCCAGTCTTAATAAGTAACTGAGTCACTGTAGTCCAGTCTTATTGAGTAACTGAATCACTGTATTTCAGTCTTATTGAGTAACTGAGTCACTGTAGTCCAGTCTTACTACATAACTAAGTTACTGTAGTCCAGTCTTATTTAGTAACTAAGTTACTGTAGTCAACTCTTATTACATGATTAACATACTGTAGTCCAGTCTTATTGAGTAACAGAGTCACTGTTGTGCAGCCTTTTTGCATAATGACGTTACTGTAGTCTGGTCTTGTTATGTAATGAAGTTACTATAGTCAAGTGTTATTGCGTAACTGAGTCACTGTAGTCCAGTCTTATTGAGTAACTGAGCCACTGTAGTCAAGTCTTATTGTGTAACTGAGTCAATTGTAGTCCAGTCTTATTGAGTAACTGAGTCACTGTAGTCCATTCCGTTGAGTAACTGAGTCACTGTAGTCCAAAGGCCTGTTGAGTAACTGAGTCACTGTAGTCCAGTCTTATTGAGTGTAACTGAGTCACCAGTCCAGTCTTATTGTGTAACTGTGTCACTGTAGTCCAGTCTTATTGGGTAACTGTGTCACTGTAGTCCAGTCTTATTGCATAACTGAGTCACTGTAGTCCAGGCTTATTGATTAACTAAATTACTGCAGTCCAGTCTTTTGGTGTAACTAAGTTATTGTAGTCATGTTTCTTATTGCGTAACTAAGTGTAATCTTATTACTCATTAATTATAAAGAACATGCTAAACAGATCGTACTTGCTAGTGTCTAATGTTGCTCAACCCTGCTCCCTGAGAGTTTCCTAAGGCAGAAGGAAAAGTAGTTCTTTTTTATGGATGGTTGGATTGAAATCTAAATTTTGATACTTCCATTCCATTTTTATTGAGTGTTAACTGAGTCACTGTAGTCCAGTCTTATTATGCAACCGAGTCACTGTAGTCTAGTGTTGGCTGAGTAACTGAATCACTGTATTTCAGTCTTATTATAACTGAGTCACTGTAGTCTAGTCTACTACATAATCCAAGTTACTGTAGTCCAGTCTTTATTTATAACTAAGTTTACTGTAGTCCAGTCTTATTTAGTAACTAAGTTACTGCATATCGAACTCTTATTACATGATTAACATACTGTAGTCCAGTTTATTTAGTAACTAAGTTACTGTAGTCAACTCTATTACATGATTAACATACTGTAGTCCAGTCTTATTTAGTAAATCGTTACTGTAGTCAACTCTTATTACATGATTAACATACCAGTCCAGTCTTATTGGAGAACAGAGTCACTGTTGTCCAAAATTTTGCATAATGAAGTTACTGTGTATCTGGTCTTATTATGTAATGAAGTTGTAGTCCAGTCTTATTGAGTAACTGGAGCCACTGTATCAAGTCTTATTATGAATCTGGAGTCACTTCCTTCGTAGTCCAGTCTATTGAGTGCAACTGAGTCATCAGAAGTCCAGTCTTATTGAGTAACTGAGTCACTGTAGTCCATTCCTGTTGAGTAACTGAGTCACTGTAGTTCAGTCTTTATTGTGCTAACTGATTTACTGTAGTCCAGTCTTTTATTAGAGTAACTGAGTCACTGTAGTTCGGGGTCTTATTGCATAACCGATTTACTGTAGTCTTAGCTTGAGTAACTGAGCTCACTGTAGTCCAGTCTTCATTGAGTAACTGAGTCACTGTAGTTCATTCCCATTTGGAGTAACTGAGTCACCAGGTTCAGTCTTTATTGCATAACTGATTTAATGTAGTCCAGTCTTACGAGTAACTGAGTCACTGTAGTCCAGTCTTATTGAGTAACTGAGTCACTGTAGTCCAGTCTTATTGAGTAACTGAGTTACTGTAGTCCAGTCTTATTGAGTAACTGAGTCACTGTAGTCCAGTCTTATTGCGTAATCGAGTCACTGTAGTCCAGTTTATTGCATAAACTGAGTCATCATTCCAGGCTTATTGATTAACTAAATTACTGCAGTCCAGTCTTTTGTGTAACTAAGTTATTGTAGTCATGTTTATTGTGTAACTAAGTGTAATCTATTACTCATTAATTATAAAGAACATGCTAAAACAGATTGTACTTGCTATGTCTAGACAAGTTGTTCTCAACCCTGCTCCTGGAGAGTTTCCTAAGGCAGAAGGAAAATAGTTCTTTATGGATGGTTGGATTGAAATCTAAATTTTGATACTTCCATTCCATTTTGTTTACTTTTAAGTTTTGTTCAGTGACATTATTTAAAGACAACAAAAGAAACTGATTTCTGAAAGTTTGTTTATATTTACCATCCGTCATTGCTGAAAATGACAAACTTTAACATATCAGTATCGATATAGGCAGATTAATCTTGGTATTATTTGGTATTGGATTGAATGCAATAATCAGTGGAATCACCCATCCCTAGTTCCCATACCACATCATTATTTTTGTTAGCAATTTGTTTTCTTTTTTGAGTTTTCATTGAGAGATATTAATAGGATATATATCCATTATGCTAAATAAAAAAATAACTTGAGTAGACCAATAGACAGCATCTTTACTGCTATACACACTGTAAACTGACTAATCTAATTATATCTAAGTTTCATTTCTACAGTGTTGTCTCATGAAAATATATAATAAAATATTTGCAGAAATATAAGGGGTTTACTAAGTTTGAGATACTTTATGTGTTGATCACTACAGTGTTCAACAAATACAAAGTACAATCTAATGTAAAAAAATATTCTGACACTGAAAAACATCTTGTATCAGTAACACTTACTGGCTGTGCTCACACTCTGTATCATGGCAGAGATCTGTAAAATTACATTTTTGGTTGTTTTGAGAAAGTTTTTACCATTTCTGATTTGAAAGCAACATGAAATTAAACCATTGCTTTGAGGTGCCTATGTGTATATATTTTTACTGTATTATTTTATTCTCACTTGATATTTTGGTCAATGAGGTGTTGTAGGCTCAATATGTAGCATTCCAGAATTAAAAATTAAGCTTTTTGCAAGCTGTCAGAATTCATTATTTTTTCTCACATGGATTAACCCTTTAAAAATCCACTTGTCCACTGGCAGTCCCAAGCCATTATTATACACTGCTGCAACTTGTTGTAGATACTGATTTTAAGATTAAGCTAAGTGTAAATTTTCTAATCCTCATTCCCTAGATAACTCTGCAACTTTTATTATTGTGAAACATCTGTTTAGCAGCTTGATGGCGCCACATTCCACTCATTTTTATCATGTTGACCCAAATGGTCTTCTGTTCTTTGGCACCTCAGAGAGAGATTTCTGTCAACTGATTACAGGAGAACATGTAACAAGAATAGAAAAGATTAAGTTGAATTAAATGGCAAGAGATTCAAGCATATTATGAAAATCCTACACATACTGTTTAGAGGCAAATTTGGATTAGGTTTGTAAATAGAACAACATGGAGTTGCATGATGCACACAATACAATCACCTCATGTTTCTGCTGCTCTGCAACCTCTTTACCTTAGAAATATAGATTAGTAAGTAGATTGCAAACATGTGTGGGGTGTAGTGGGTGACAAGGTGAAGAAGGGATATTTAGCAATATTTAGTTACAATGATGTGAGACAACTACTGAAGGGACTTTGGGATGGTTTGGTGTCTTACAGGTTTTCCCTGAAACTCCTTGACTTGCTGTTCTTGTTGAAAGAGCCAGAGGGAGCTCTGGCACCATTCTTTGGAAAAAATGGGGGCTGATGATGAGCTGCCCAGGTAGGTCCATCTATCACAGGTAACAAATACCTTTTTTTTCAATTAATATCTGCAAAGATATTTTGTGATAAAATCAATTGTAAAGTGATTCTCATACATATACATTTGATTTGATTTGACTGTATTCACTGTCTGTGGTGGCATGATGTCGTTTGTGTTTTTTATTTTTTTAGTTTCCTGGCAACCACTTTTTGTAACTGCTGTCATTTCATGTGAAATTGCCTCATTGAGTAGTGCAGTTAATGCAGCATTTGATCTTAATTTTAACAATATTGAAAGAAGGAAGCGATATAACTACACAAATAAAACTAATATAAGAAATGTTTTTTAAATATTGTTTGCAAAATGTAATTAATAGAAAGGCAATTTTCTTCTGTGGGGAAAAGAAATGACATCATATGCTATATGTATATATAATTGCTAGTATTTCCTTTGGCTGAAATAATGTCAGTTGGATGTTTCTATGTACAAGAATAAGAGATTTTCTCAGTCCTCCATGTGGAATTTGTCCAGCTATGTTTTAGCATCAGTCTTTGTACATATGGTCTTACATTTTCCTCAATTCTCCTTTGATACAATAAAGATTTCTTGTTTCTGTAATAGAGAGCTCTCCAGGCCTTGCTGCAGCAAATTAATCTCAAACCATGATTTCTGGTACTTTGTTACTGTGCCCAAATAATTCAACTTTGAATTCAGAAGGCTTCAGCAGGGTGAAGAGCCTTCTCTTACAAAGCCCCCCAGCTCTGGAATAACCTTCGGGATAATGTTTGTGATTCAGACTCAATCTTCTAGGCTGAAAACTTATTTGTTTGTTGTAGCATTTGGCAATTGCCCACCTGCCATCACCAACTATGTAGAAATTTACACAGACCCAAATTAGTTGCTACTGTTATGTCTACATCAAACTAACATTGCTTCAGTACACCTGAGTATTAGAACAGACATGTGGGGGTCCAGTGTCCCCTAACGAACTATGTATAAGAGGATGAGCCCCCCCTTGTGAGCCTGGTTCCTCCCAAGGTTTCTTCCTCCAGCTCTGAGGGAGTTGTTCCTTGCCACTGTTGCCTTTTAGCTTGCTCACCAGGGGGTTTATGTCTTATTTTTTCTTCTTGTTCACCTTCTTATTTTTCAATTTCTGTAAAGCTGCTCTGTGACAACAGTTTTGAAAAGTGAATTTTAATTTGAATTGACTTTTTATTTGATTTTATCTGTCCAAAACATATTGTTACAGAAGTCCTGCTCTTTATATAGGTGTTCTCTGGCAAACTTCATTCTTGCCCAGTGTAACGTCTCCGGACACAGAGGTAGGAGGCGGAAATACTTGCAGGGTTGTATTTATTGACATACGACTTACGATTGGTAGCAGACACGAAAACACAACACAAGTAACCAACTAGACACATACAAACGAGAAGAACGACTCGGACTAACTGAGACAAGGGAGTTATAAACACATGAGAACATGCTGGGACATGATCATGATGGGGCAGGGTTACAGATAGAACACAGCTGGGAGTGGGAGGAGACATGACATGTGCTCAAAAGCACATGGAACAGTAAACACAGACAGACCAGAGGAACATGACACTCAGATGTTTTTAGGTAGCAAGCGTTTCTTCTTTGTACAGCTCCCACAGAATTTGTACAGGTACTTGATATCATTGAAAATGCTTGAATTTTAATGTTGTATTTACCTGGTCTGAAAAGTCCTGGAGTTTTCGATAAAGTGATTGACAATGCTTGACTTGCTTCCTCTCAAATTTAGAAAGTTGTATGTTTATTTTTTCATTGTATTAAAAATAAATATATAATGTACATAAGTATTCACAGCCTTTGCCATGACATTGAAAATTGAGGTTGTTTCCACTGATAATCCTTCAGGTGTTTCTACATGATTGGAGTACAGCTGTGGTAAATTCAGTTGATTGGACATGATTTGGAAAGGCACACACCTGTTTATACACAGGTGCTGGTCATAAAATTAGAATATCATGAAAAAGTTGATTTATTTCAGTAATTCCATTCCAGAAGTGAAACTTGTATGTTATATTCGTTCATTACACACAGACTGATATATTTCAAATGTCTATTTATTTTAATTTTGATGATTTTAAGTGACAACTAATGAAAATCTCAAATTCAGTTTTGTGAAAAGGTTCACTATTGAAGACACCTGGTGCCACACTCTAATCAGCTAATTAACTGAAAACACCTGCAAAGGCCTTCAAATGGTCTCTCAGTCTAGTTCTGTAGGCTACACAATCATGGGGAAGACTGCTGACTTTACAGTTGTCCAAAAGACGATCATTGGCACCTTGTACAAGAAGGGCTAGACAAAAAAGTTCATTGATAAAGAGGCTGGCTGTTCACAGAGCTCTGTGTCCAAGCATATTAATAGAGAGGTGAAGGGAAGGAAAAGATGTGGTAGAAAAAAGAGTACAAGCAATAGGGATAACCACACCCTAGAGAGGATTGTGAAACAAAAACCATTCAAAAATGTGGGGGAGATTCACAATCTGCAGTCACTGGAGCCACTACTTCATGAACCACCCCACACAGATGTGTATGCAAGACATGAGTTTCAGCTGTCGCATTCTTTGGGTCAAGCCACTCTTGAACAAGAGACAGCGTCAGAAGCGTCTCGTCTGGGCTAAAGACGAGTGCTGCTAAAGTTATGTTCTCTGATGAAAGTAAATTTTGCATTTCCTGAGAAGAGGAGAGGCACAGAATCTACATTGCTTGAGGTCCAGAAGTAACGTTTCCACAGTCAGTGATGGATTGGGGTGCCATGTCATCTGCTGGTGTTGGTCCATTGTGTTTTCTGAGGCCCAAGGTCAATGCAGCCATCTACCAGGAAGTTTTAGAGCAGCTTCCTGCTACTGACCAACTTTATGGTGATGCAGATTTTATTTTCCAACAGGACTTGATACCTTTACACAGTGCCAAAGCTACCAGTACCTGGTTTAAGGACCATGGTATCCCAGTCCTTAACTGGCCAGCAAACTTGCCTGACCTTAACCCCGTAGAAAATCTATGGGGTATTGTGAAGAGGAAGATGCAAGATACGCCAGACCCCACAATTCAGAAGAGCTGAAGGCCACTATCAGAGCAATCTGGGCTCTCATAACACCTGAGCAGTGCCACAGACTGATCAACTCCATGCCAATGCCGTATTGCTGCAGTAATCCAGGCCAAAGGAGCCCCAGCTAAATATTGAGGTACTGAATTTTCATTAGTTGTCAGTTATTATAATCAAAATGAAAAGAAATAAACATTTGAAATATATGAGTCTGTGTGTAATGAATGAATATAATATACAAGGAGTTAATATTCAGGAATTACTGAAATAAATCAACCTTTTCATGATATTCTAATTTTATGACCAGCACCTATAAGGCCATATAGAGAGTGCATGTCAGAACATAGACCAAGCCATGAAGTCTAAGGAATTGTCTGTAGGCCCCAGAGACAGGATTGTATTAAGACACAGATCTGGGGAAGAAAAATTATATTGCATCGAAGGTGCCAATAAGCACAGTGGGAAACCAGGCCTGTATGGTAGAGTTGCCAAAAGGAAGCCACTCCTCAGTAAAAGGCTCATGACAGCCTGCTTGAAGTTTGCCAAAAGGCACCTAAAGACTGTCAGACCATGACAAGCAGAAAAATTAAACTTTGTGGACCGAATATCAAGCATCATGCCTGGAGGAAACCAGGCACTGCTCATCACCTCGCCAACACCATTCCTACAGTGAAGCATGGTGGTGGCAGCATCATGCTGTGGTGATGTTTTTCTGCTGATGATGACTAGATACATGGAAAAATTTTTTGTTTACATTCAGTAAAGGTATTTTAATGGTCAAGACAGAATACTTGTTGGCTGCAACAGATTCAGATGTATACATAGTTAAATTGTATATATGTCCTTATTATTTCTGTTCATTTTTAGACAAGTCAGTTTATGTTTCCTTCATCTCCTGAATGTACTCTGGAGACATCTAAATGAAAAGCCAGCCTGTACAGGTGGGAAATAAAAAAAAACCAACAAAAAATCAGTGCAATAATTGTCATTTGTTTATACACTTTTGGTTGTTATCACTCTTTGATTCATTTTTATGTACATTATTGTTATATTACTGCAAAAATGGAGTGGAGAAGAGAGAGCAGTAGATGTGGAGAGAACAAGAGTGTTGGATGCTACTATGGTTTCCTTAGAGTAGTGCAGTGTATATATATACACAATGCCATCCATAATTATTGGCACCCCTGGTTAAGATGTGTTCTTTGGCTTCTTATAAATGGAGTTTTTTTTCTAAATACTATAGGACCACGATGGAAAAAAGAGTTAAATCCAACCTGAATTTTAAGCGGGGGGGGGGGATGGGGGTGAATCCCTGAATAAGAAATAATTATTCTTCATAAAATCACCTGTTCCACAATTATTGGCACCCCTAACAGTTCTTAGGAAATAAATGTAATTAAAGTATTTCTGTCAATTCTACAGTAGTTCACGAAGTTGATCAGAGTATGTATGAACATTTAATTAGTAATTCACAACTTCCTGTTTCCCTGAGGTATAAATATGACTCAGACGTGACTCAGAGGCCATTTCTCTTTAACATGGGAAAGACAAAGGAACATACCATTCAAGTAAAGCAGATGTGTGTTGACCTTCACAAGTCAGGCAATGGCTACAAGATAATAGTCACTGGCCTACACCTGTCCATATCTACTGTTAGAGGAATTATTAAAAGTTTAAAACAACTGGAACAGTGGTAAACAAGCCTGGACGATGTTCATTTTTCCACCACGCACAGTGAGGAGGATGATAAGAGAAATAAAATGTTCTCCAAAGCTCACTGTTACAGAATTGCAACCAATGGTCGATTCTTGGGGTCACAAAGTCTCCAAAACAACCATCAGGCTCTATTTACATGCCAACAAGCTGTTTGGGAGGCATGCACGGAAAAAAAACTTTTGTCACTCACAATCATAAACGCAAATGTTTGGAGTTTGCTGAGCAGTACTGGAACTTAAACTGGGACTGTGTGCTTTTGTCAGATGAAATAAAGACAGAGCTTTTCGGCAACAAATGCTCTAAGTGGGTCTGGAGTAACACAAGAGCTGACTATGCAGAAAAGCACCTCATGCCCACTGTGAAATATGGGGGAGGATCAGTGATGCTGTGGGCCTGTTTCTCTTCCAAAGACCCTGGGAACCTTGGTAGGGTGCATGGCATCATGAATGCTTTGAAATACCAGGACATTTTAAAACAAAATCTGGTTGCTTCTGCCTGAAAGCTTGAGATGGGTCATCACTGGGTCTTTCAGCAAGATAATGACTCTAAACATATGACCAAATCTACACAGAAATTGTTCACTGCACACAGAATCAAGCTCCTCCCATGGCCATCTCAGTCCCCAGACCTCAATCCCATTGAAAATCTGTGGGGTGAGCTGAAGAGGAAAGTGCAGAGGAGAGGACCCCGGTCACTGGATGATTTAGAGAGATTGTGCAAAGAGGAATGTTCGAAGATCCCTCTTTCTGTATTCTCCCATCTTGTGAAACATTATAGGAGAAGATTAGTGCTGTTTTGTTGGCAAAGTGGGTTGTACTAAGTATTAACATCAGGTGGCACACATGATTTGATGTCAAACAATTATTTCTTAATGTGGGATTTGTTTGAAATGCTGTGTGGGAGATATAAAAATGGCCATATTGTAATATTGCTATTGTTATATAGGTTACCATTTGTGTATGATTTCATTCCAAAGGTGAATGAAAGTGGGTCAATTTGGGAATGGTTTGGTTTCTGGAGGGATTGTTCAAATTATACCATAGAATTACACTAAGTAACAATTAAAAAAAATGTTCCCAGTTGTTAAGTCTGTTTTCATAATTCTTTGTGCCTTCCATGATTAGAAAAATTATTATTCCCGGTAAACATTGCTTTCGTGGTCAGCACAATGATATTTTGAAATGTATTTGTTTTTAAGAATATTCGTGATATATTCAGTGCTGAATAATAAATAGACATCAAGAAGCTTCTGGAATTGTGAGAACAATAAAGAAGTTTCTAGAACTGCCCAGAATGATCTAGAACTTACTTGGACAGTATAAAATTGTATGAAGCTGTATAAATACAGTTATCTGAAACTAACCATTTCATTTGATGTTCTACAGAATAAGGGGACCTCTGTACACAGCAACTCAGTTAATTTAGATGGCATCAAGAGC
Organism: Acestrorhynchus altus; assembly: GCA_034509495.1. Classification (NCBI taxonomy): domain Eukaryota; kingdom Metazoa; phylum Chordata; class Actinopteri; order Characiformes; family Acestrorhynchidae; genus Acestrorhynchus; species Acestrorhynchus altus. Next base: position 9,650,520 of record CM067507.1, on the reverse strand, counting down.
ATCGTCCAGCAGACGCATTTTGCTATGTATGTGGCCAATTTATAAGGACAAGAGATACTCTGTGAAAGCATCTGTAGCTCACTCGGTGCACCTGAAAGAGGAATACACCAGTGTCAAGATGTTGCTAGCTGCCTTGAAGTATGATGAGTATGGCAGGGAAGTTATCTGCGATTTCAAAATGGTGTCATTCCTGATGGGCCTCCAAGGTGTTTTTACAAAGTATCCTTGCTTTATTTGCCTTTGGGACAGCCAGGATACTGAAGTGCACCATCACAGACAGGACTGGCCTCAGTGGACAGAGTGCTCTGTGGGGAAGAACAAGGTAAAAAAAAAAGGACCCACGCAAGGTGCTGATGCCACCACTACACATCAAGTTGGGGCTCATAAAACAATTTATCACAGCTCTAGATAAGGAGTCAAGAGCTTTCAAATACCTCCAAGATCTTTTCCCTAAGATGTCTGAAGCAAAGATCAAAGCTGGTGTCTTTGTCAGACCACAAATCAAGAAGATCATAGAGTGAAGCAAATTTCCCAAGAAGCTGAATAGGAAGGAGAGAGCGGCTTGGAACAGTTGTGTTGCAGTGGTTCATGGCTTCGTAGGCAATCATAAAGATGAAAACTATGCACAACTGGTTCAGACTGATAAAGAACTATGCTGCAGTGGGCTGCAGGATGTCACTCAAAATCCATATCCTTGATGCTCATCTTGATAAGTTCAAAGAGAACATGGGAGCTTATTCAGAGGAGCAACGCAAGCGCTTTCACCAGGACATTATGAACTTTGAACACCATTACAAAGGACAATATAATGAGAACATGATGGGTGACTGTATTTGGGGACTGAATCGTGAAACTGATTTGCAGTATAGTCGTAAATCTTGGAAAACCACACACTTCTGAATGATTTTTGGTTTTTAAATTTTTAAATAAAAAATCTTAGTCTGACTGTATGAATGAGAAGATGCAAAATCGGCTGTTTTTATACTGAAAATGCATAACTTTCTTTGCCGTGGTCACAGAAGCGAAGTTAATGTTGAATGTAGGCAATGTAACACTAAAAGGCTGGGAACAAAACTTGTGTTACGTTGTGTTATTAATTTAATAATTAAAGGTTACTTTTTAAATACAGCCTGCTCTGTTTCTGGTGTTACAATATTTAATAATACTCATATTTTATCATTACAAATGCTAAAGTGCATCCATAAAATGTGCCACTTTTGTAGTACTATTCTGCTTTCAAACATAAGGGACATTTTAACATCAGTACGTTGGTATGCAAGCATCACTGGTGGACAGCATTCATTTTACATTATTTTTTTTTTCAAGTACCCTTAGCTTACCTCCTTTGCCAGCTTACCATACTATACATTTGTTACAATGTCAAACATCTGGAAGTTTATTGTTTTGTTTGTTTTGTTTTAAATGTCATGCTGACAGTCATTGATTACTCCTGTTCTATTTTTGTCTGTCTTTGTATATCTAGACTGAGGACAGGTTTTGGATCCTTGAGTACACAGAGAGAACGCTGGATTTTACCATGCATATGGTCACCATGGAGATGACCACTGTCTTTGGTCTCCATTGCAGAGGAAGGGTTTCTTCTGGAAAGACAAGGCCACAGATGCCAATTGGACTTTGCTGATCAGCACACGCAGATAGCCCAGGAAGCAATGCGTGATCAAATAAATAATTCACTAGCTGAGACTCGTTCACTTGTATGCTCTATGTACATTATGCATGGCTAACACTATTGAATGCTGAAATGAAAAGGAAATATTTGCTTCGTTCTTCTGTTCATCTTTCCCTCTCTTAGTCTGATGTGTTACTGCAGAATCAGCAACACTCTTCAGTTCTCCTTGTAACTGTAAGGGCCATGTTTCTCTCTTGCTTACATTCAAATTCTGATTCAGTAGATCACACAATATTTACAAAATCATTAGCAGAATGGAAAATATGCAGCACAGACAAAAATCCACTAGTTAAAATCTCTCCTGTAATGACCATAATCAGGAGTTTGTTTATTTAATTTAAGGTTTGATTATTTGAATATAAGGTTTGAAATTATGAGTTTGCTGAGTAAAAAGCAATTTTAAATCAAGTGTATGTTAAATCTATCTGGGGTTCTTTTTGTGTGCTAGTTGTCACTAGTAGATACACATTTACTCCTCAAGAACTCCTGGGCAGTTTACGCATCTGCCTGATAACCCACTGCATTTGTGTTGGTTTTATGTCTGCACAATAATCTGACCGTTATTGCTATGGTACAAAATATTGCATTCTGCTTTTCATTTAAATGTTGCTACTGATATGATTTCATATCTGTTAAGCCAGAAACAGATCTGACCTGCTTTTTATTAATATGCTGTTTAAAGCAGGTACATGTACAGTGGATGTTTATTCAGACACTTCTAATGCTATGCAAATGTAGCATTAGGAATGAAGACTACATTATGGTATTGCCATGATGTACTTGTATGTGCTGGGTGACCTACCATGTCACCCAACTGCTTACTTTAGATTCCGGCTTTTCTTTAGATGCCTTAACCTAAAACAAGGGCTTAACATTTTGGCTCCCCTTTACCAGGTTAAATTCCTTGGATCAAAATAAATTCAGCTAAAAGTTCAGTGTCTGTAGGTATCAGTTAGCATCAAACATATCACCCTTTAGATCATTCTGATATTAAATTGAATTCATGTAACCATCATCAGAATATTTGAAGCAAATTATGTTCATGCTGTCAATATAGTGCTCATCCGTGGTGACATTTAGTCACTATGGAAAAAGTACTGCATCTCCACCACCCTTCCTGGCTCCACCAAGTGACAGTTCTTGCAGGAGGACAGTGAGAAATCCAAAATGGAGAGAGAGGGTCAAGGGGAAAGATAAAGAGGACAGGGGGGCCGAATCCACTAGGAAGGTGATACATTTCTAGCAGTTAACAGTGATTAATTAAAGTTAAACTGTGGACATTCATAGCAATAGTGCATGTAGGGAGGTTTTTCCTCTTTCATATTTCTGTATGCATAACAGGGAAAAATTAAAGACCTATTACAAATATAAGATGATTTCATGGATCTTACAAGGCAACACATTAATTATTCAGCCAGTTCCTTACTACAGTACAGTTTATGTAGGTGTTATACAGTACATTAGTCACCGTATACTGGCTCTATATACTTTATGGCATGCACTTGTTTGTTGTTGAAAAGTATGTTTGATATCAATGAAATATGCAAAATGGAGATGTTTATTGAGGGGTGTTTTTATTTGTTCAGGTGCTGAGAGAATCAGCAGAAGCTGGCCTTCTCCTCTTTGAGGTCTCAAATTAACAGTACAAAAAATGTTGAAACATGAACTAGTAATGTCAGACATCTCATAATTTCAGTAAGCAGAGACTAAGCAGAGATTTTGGTATGTGTAGGTACTATGTTAATATGTGTAGGTATTATATGTAGTTAAGTTTATCCTCAGACCTGCAGGTTCCAGTAACCCATTACAAGTCAGGTGAAAGTTGCATGATAAAGAATAAATAAAAAATGGCACTATGGTGTTACGTGTTGCTTTTTATGTAGTGCTTGTCTTGCAACCCAGCAGATGTCCTTAAGCTACCAGTTCACTTACTCAGTATATTTAATTAAACAAATGAAACAAACTGAAAACTAATTAAATAAGGACACTCAAATGTCTTCTGTAATTTGATCAATTTAGTGCTAATGCTCCAAATTAACACTTTTCAGTTGTGTTTAGACATGTTTTATTTAATTTGTTCCGATCTTTCGCTGGATTTCCTCAAATCCCCACTTAGCACACAGATCATTGTTAAATAATTGAGCAAGTATCACATACTCTCTAGCAGAAAAAATGGTCTCTACCACATTTTGTTTGACATGGAATATTAACAATAAAATAGATTTTTAATCTAATTAATGACATTAAGAAGAAAGAAGAAATTCATGATGTGAGGTGTGTGTGTGTGTGTGAGTGTGTGTGTGTGTGTGTGTGTGTGTGTGTGTGTGTGTGTGTTGTAACTAACTCTGATGTAGCACTGCATGTTTCAAAAGGAGATAAATCTCAGTGTGACCTCATCAGCCTCACTAACAGATGGTAAACATATCCAGATCCAAGTTTCAAAGATCACTGGAGCTAAATTAATAGAAAAATATGAAACTTTTACATGTTTCTTGTTTCAAATTACTATACTGACACTGTGATTATGTATAAATGTATAAATTGACTAACCCATGACCTACAGAGAGAGTTAATTAGAGCTTTTGTGTGTGTTTGTGTGTACGTTTCCTCTAGATGAACCTGCTGTCCATATGGAGGCCATATCAGAGGTTAACAGAAGACAACTCCTCAAAGTCTGATCAAGTAAAGCACCTAATGTGACCGAACACTGAATTACTTTCAGTTAATAAAAAAGACAGTATGATTTGTTCATTTCCCTAATGTGTCCCCTTCTATGATTTTCAGTTACTTTTGCTTACTCAACAGAAAGGTGCTATGTTTAAATTTGTAACCGTAGAAATATTCATTAATCATGAAGAAAAAGTTGCACCCAGAAGGAGGTCTCCGATGTCACTACTATTCAGAAGAATGATAAAAGTCACCAGGAACAATAAATGATTAAAAATTTAGACTGATTTGGGTAATGTTTATTGGGCTTCCATATTCGCTTCATGACAGTATGACACCAATGCAGATCAATACCAACAGTTGACATATTAAGGGCAGTCATCATAATGACCTGTGTGTATGTTGTCCTGTATTGTGGAGCCACCTGCCAATGGTGCAGAGAGCAGATAACCATGAACCTATTGACATCATGCCTAATGCCAAGAGTGGGCTAGAGGGGTAATTTTTGGGTCCAGTAAACATGCTAGATTGCCACAGGACTCATTGCAGTTGCTCTGCTTGCATTGGCAGTAGGTAATCCACTTACCCACTGTGTTAAATATTCTCTTTCAATTGCTGGCAGAATGTGATTTCTTCAAGAAAGTGTTGACTACTAGCTACTAGCTGACCGAATCATTGCAGCTAATGTGTACAAAATACTAGGTAAAGTACCAGTTGAGTATGTATCTGTTTGTGTTGGTGTATCTGTGCCTTCTCTTTTTTAGTGTTCCTGATGGTTTTGTGTGTTACATAGAGTTGATGAGTGTGAGGAAGTTGAGTGTGAATCAGACTGAACCATATGTACCCATTGCTATCTTCCATGAATGTTTGTAAACATGCACCTACCAGCATCCCCACTGTATATGTTTACAGTTTATGATCATGTTTATAGTTCTGTTAACTTATTTCAATGCATGATTTATCCTGTAAACATACTATGATTCTGACACACAAATATACATCAACATAAACATACAAACCACTCAAGTTGAATTGTATCTCTTCATGCATTTGCAGAGCTGTTGCTATGAAAATTATTAAAAGGGTTGTTAAATTATTGAAAATTATTACATATAAATGGATGTATTTTAACCTGGAAAGATGCTGCAAGACACTGTCAGCTAAAAGTATGTTTATTGTTCAGAATTTTCAGTAGCTTGGGGTGTGTTGAGATGTATTACACCTTAGCAATTCTAATATTTAACCAATTTTTGCTGATTATTTTTGTACACTTAAACACAACAATAAAGCTAGGGTCTCTTGTACATTGTGCATAACATTAATTAAGATAAGGAAACCATGCACAAACTAGAAGAGAAATAAGTAATAAGTAGATAAGTATAGGACAGAGATGGTATGTATATAAATTGTCCATATCTTTCTTCAGAACCAGCTATTCTGTTTAACACCTCTTTTAATTTTGGAAGCCCGGTGAGAAAATTGTCATCAGAAGCCTCATACTATACAAGATGCTTTTGGGAGCATGAGAGTGCGGAACTGTCAGGAATGGACAAAAGATTCTTGATGAATTTTATGACACTGGCAAAAGAGATTTCACTCTCTGTTCATTATATAGAAGATACAGTGGGGAAAATAAGTATTTAGTCAGTCACCAATTGTGCAAGTTCTCCCACTTAAAAAGATGAGAGAGGCCGTTAATTGACATCATAGGTAGACCTCAACTATGAGTTGTTTTCAGTTTGTTTCCATCTAAATAAACAAAAAACTAAATAAGTCAAAATTGTATAAGGTTTTCTCATTTTTCATTATTCTGATTCGGGTATGTTTGTATTATTATTATTATTATTATATTATTATTATTATTATTATTAATAATAATAATAATAATAATAATAATAATAATAATAATAATAATAATAATAATAATAATAATAATAATAATAATAATAATTTTTGTTTGATATAAATTACACACTTTTTTTATGTTTAGTGGGAGGAAATTCCAAAGTTTGGCAATATTCTTGCTGCGACATAAGAACCTACCAAATGGCTACCAACTATATAGGAAAAGTATTGGATATCATGAACATTTTGACATTATTTAAAGAACAACTGTGAACATCGTGATATTTGTGTGTTCGGTGATCTTAAGACATTCACAGCATACTGAGTTAACTAGTTGGACGTAGGCAAGGTGCTAGCCCATTACTTGTCTAAAAACAAAAAAAAAGAACTTTAAAGTGTATTCTGCAATGTATACAAAGCTAATGAATTTATTCTAATATTATTCTAATATGGGTAATGTGCTCATTCTCTCATGAAAGAAGTCTTGCTGCTGCAGTCTGTGTAAATTGTAATTTACTTTACTCTTTATAGGTATGAATCCAATGAATAATACAGCATAGTACCTTTGGCACTGTTTCCAAGATGAAATACCTGTTTTAGTTAGATTTTCAATGTGTAGTTAAAACAACACATTAACACACAATTACAAAACAACCAGCTCACAATCTTTGCCTTGTGTGCATAGATACAGTTAGCATTAATGTAATTGTGTCTAATTCAATTTATGTTATATTAATTCATGCATTAATGTTAATTCAATCAACAATTTCAAATGGTTAATCCAATGTATTATTGATAATGAGTATTATTTGATAAAAAAACCAACTGACCAATAAACAGAACTTATTTTGGAGCAACAAAGATGTAGAGTTGTGTATTGCTAGTATAGAGTCTGGGAGAAGAGTGGAGATGCACAGAATCCAAGATATCTGAACAATGTGAAGCTTCTGCAGTCATGGGTGCCGTGCCATTGCCATGGGGGCCGTGTTGCCTGCTGGTGTTGTTCCACTGTGTTTTATCAAGTCCAGAGTCACTGCAACCATCTACCAGGAGGTTTTAGATGCTTCCTGCTGTTGACAATATTAAAGGAGATGCCAATTACCTTTTCCAGCAGCTATCTTAGCACCTGCCCACAGTGCCAAACAGCTACTAAATAGTTTGCTGACCATGATATTACTGTGATAGATCAACCAGACCTGAACTCCTCATAGAGCCACAATAATGCAGTAATTTGTGGTAAAGGAGCCCCAATCCATTGAGTGTATAAATTAACATACTTGATTTCTAGTTTTGTTTTTTGTTTTTTTATTCGTGTCACGAAACTTGAACTGAACAGACATAGGATGAAGCAGGATGAACAGGATGAAGTACATGCAGGGGTTTAATGTCTGAGGCCAAATAACAAGAATACATGAACACAAGACAAACAGGTAGCAAGATAACATAACCAGTAGACTCACAATCATTGACTGTCATAGGGATCATATATACACAACGCAGCTGGCACATGATTATGAAGGGGCAGGGTTATAGCTGGGAATGGGCGGAGACAAGACCAAAACAAGACACATGCACTTAGAAGCATGTGGGAAATAAACAACAAAGACTAGACCAGAGATTAACAGGACACGTATATGCCAATCAGCCATAGGTCGAACCCTAACCCTAACCAATAAGTACTTTTTAAATTCAATAAGAATAAAACATGTACATTTTCACAATATACATGCTTAGAAATGCTCAATCAGTTTTCAAGTAATATGCAGTTGGCAACAGTATCCAACGCAGTAGTCCAATATATGTGATCATTAAATACTTTTACCGATACCTTTCCTGTGCCTTGGCTTTTCTAGATGACATTAGTCTGTAGATTACAATGGTTAAGAACTATTTGTGTTTTTTGAGTAATGGACATCAGCAGTTTTAAGTGAATCTGTAAAGCACCCTGATTCCAAGGAAAATGGTTGCATATCAAAATCAGAAATCTACAATCTAAGATGCACATGGTAAAATGTAACTGTTAACAACAAAACAAAGCCTGACTTCATTAATTAGGCTAAAATCATTTAAAATGTTCTGCAATCAATAGGCTATTAGATCCAACGTACTACTGCAGGGGTCTGCAACCTTGGGCCTGGAATGGCAGCTTCCAAGGTGTCAACATGGAAATACAAAATCTAACGTATTATGCAAGTGAAGAGCAGTTCGGAAACTTCAGAAAGAAATATTCAACTAATGTACATTCACCTTTTTTTGTTTTGTTTTGGGGTTTGTTTGTTTTTTGTAGGTTTTGCTAAGAAAGACACTGAAATACTTTATACTCTAAAGGTGTAACAGGGATACTTGGAGCAATAGTACATTATTTTTATTTACAAAATAAAATTTCCTGTTTGAATTATATTCTTCAATGAAGTTGCACTGCTAATTCTAGAGCACTTCAATCATAATTTTATGGCAATTTGAAAATAGTTTTATTGTAGTATCTGTAAGTAGGAAGTAAATCAAGTTTGCAAGTCCAATCTCTTCTATAAAAAGGACAAATTCAGAAGACATTGAAATTGTCAATAAATGTCATTTTGTTTGCTGAGCAGGCATCTAGGAGCAAATAATCAGAAATAGAAATGCTCTTGTTAAAGTTTTTTACAGTTGAAAAAAGGCTTGTGAATTTTTTCACATATAGAACAAAGAAGTGAAATGGCAGCACAAACTCGTTGTGAATGTGTATGTTGAGGTAGGAGACAAAATGCATGCTCCAGTTAAATTTGGTCCATCAGCAGAGTTGGAGAAAGAAACAGAAAATGACCTCAGCTCCTGACCCTGACTGGCCTGCTGTGGATGTGCCTCGCTGGCAGAAATGTGCTGTGATCTCATGGCTGACTTAGTTCACACAATGGAAGAGAGATGTATGAACTACACCACAAGAATTTTACACCAGCCTGCAATGAAACATGGACTCCTCAGCCTGCTTGGTAAAGCCCATTTGCTGGTGAGCTCAAACTGAAAAAATATGGGTGTGTCCAACAGTGAACTTATTCTAAATGGCACTCTTGTGTTTATATTAGTGTAGAATGATGAAGCTTAAATGCCAGACGTACTGGGACATCTGCTCATTTATTCAATCTTCTGAAATTAAGGATATTAAGTTTTGATGGATTTGATTGCAGTGAGGATTTGATTGCAGAGGTGCTGGATGGAGCTGCTCCACAGCTTGAGGCTTTATACCCCTCTAGCCCATACCTGATATTAGACATGGTGCCTAAGGATGGAGGTGATTCAACCCCACAAATATTAGTGGGGCAAGACTTTAGTGAAATGTCTTGAATGGAAATTGATAGAAAGGCAAATCAGAACACTGACTTTTATTTCACTGACTTTTATCTGCAATGCCTTTTGGAGATCATTTCATCTTCAACTTCATAGTAACAAATTTTGATATGGGGTGCCCAAACTTTTGCATGATGTTGTATGTTTGTCTTCAAGCCAAGCTGTTGAGAGATCAGTTGTATGCAGTCCTGTCCTGGTGGAATAGCACACCAGAGCATGCGTTCAGGAAAGGCAGGGCCTCATAAATGTAACACTGGTTTGTCAAAGTGCCTGTAATGAAGACCAAAGGTCATCTGACACCAGACCTTGTGGACGTGTGACAACAAACCATTAATCTTGGCACTGACCACGGTGCCTCTATGGATTTGTTGGTCATTTCCAGTAAGTCAAATGCTTGTCAATGAAGATGACCTGGTGCCATTTTGAGTGATTTCATGACAGTCTGAAATAACACCATTGCAGTCTTGTATCTGGGTGACTATTTTTTGACTAAGTGTATTTAAGTGTATTAAGTCTTAACAGTCCTCACAGGCAGAGCTGTTGTCCGATGGTATATCATCTAAACTCCTCATACTGATGTGAAAGAATTTCAGTCCTTCAGTCAAGAGATTCGAAACATAATTTCTGATAAATATATCCACAGAGTATCACAGTTTCATCTGCCTGACAGTGCCTTCATATGATAAAAAGTTCACTACAGTGGCTATATGTGCACAAGGTCACTGGACAGTGGGAAAAAAGCAGAAGGGCCATGGAGATTCCATGTTTGACAATGACGTGACATACATGAACACAGTGCAGAGTTATGAGTGCAACACATTTCCTAAGGTGATTAAAATGTGGCTTGCTGCTGTCACTGCACAGTAAATCACCCACTTCACTATTGGGAGAGATACTGTGGACAGAATGATCTTTTCAGACAGTTATGCCATGTCTAAACAGATAAAACATTTATCTGTAAATGTGTAAATTAACGTCAATTTAAATATATAATTAAGTTAAAGGAACCCAATCTCCATCTGTCATATCTGTAGCACATGACTAATCACCACAGACAATCATTTTGGCATTTTCCCACATGTATAAAAAAGTGTGTACACTGTAGATACAATTGAGCATGGAGGCATTCAAGTGAAATTCATGGCTTCATTAATTGTGACAATTCTTCAATAACGGGAAAAAAGCTCCATCGTATATTTACTTGTGTAAAGTAAGAATGCAATGCACAGCAGTTTCTTTTTCTATTTGAATGTTTATTATTAACCTTCTCTAAAATGAACAGGGCTGCTCAAACTTTTGCATGAGCCTGTGGCCTTTTTAATGGCCAATTTGACATTCTAGGCCAGTGTAAAGCAGGAGATATTTTTATTATTTAGCAAGGCAATGTGATAGAACAGCACTTAAATGTACAAACAAGTTATGTAAATGGAACACATGGAATAATAGATAACACAATAGATGCACATTGTGGACTTGAAGTACCCTTCAACATTCATAAACATGAAAAACATCCCCTCCTCATTTATCTGTGTCTGACAGCCTAATAAACCTCACACGTCAGTACAACATTACACACATTCACACCGGCCATTTAAATTTGAGATTTACTCACACCCCGACACAAACTCCAAGAGGAAAAAGAAGGAGAAAGAGACCTTCACTCATTGTGGAGTTCGGCTATATAAAAACTACTTTAAATCATAAACTTTTATCAGCCGTTTTAGCTGATAAGATTGTTGGCTGATTGAACATTACTTAATAAGAACTGCTTTTACAACAGGAAGATAAAAAATACAACAGACAAATTTAAAGACAGTAGTACTCGCTGTCTGGTCAAGCTGGCAGGTCCGGACACTGAACAGGAGCCCCAGGATGGGGGACCACCACAGGAAGCCCAGGTGACAGGCAATTCAGGAGAAAGTTCTTTGGACAAAGTTATACGGAGCATGGTTGAGAAGGAGATTCCAATGAGTGTGTCTCTGCCCATCGAGGTCATCAGCACTGACCAGACCTTTCCTTTCTTAAACACCACACTTGCTGACCTGGGCATTGAAGAGTGAGTTTTTAAGCTCTTACTAGTTACTGCACAACATGGATGAATACAGGTATTGCAATTATTGTGCTACATAATGTAACTGGAATATGTCCTTTAAATCATTAGTTAAACATCCAAAGAGTGAATCACCCAAAGAGATTAAGAACTGGATGTGAAGGCAAATTCTCACTCTGAGCACATGTTAAAAAAAAAAAGATTGTGATTGGTTAGAGGGAACATTTTTCATGTTGCATTTTGAGAGAAATAGTATTATGAAGACCAGTATCACAATAACAATTAACAAAGTCCAGTATGAATTCATGTCACTATTTTCCAGACGCACTTAACATTTTTATAAAGGTTCATTTAACCTAACGTGGGACATTTTTGTAAGGGGGTGAGGGACGCACCCTGTCTAAAGATTGTTCCACCCTAATCTAGACTTGAGACATCAAGTGATTTTGATCTCATGCCATCACATGCTTTAATAGTTTTTTTATTTATTTGAGGAAGAAACACAATAAAGTTTATATATCTCGTATTAAGCTGGCACATGACTGACCTTCAACAACTGACAATAATGTCAGTGACAGTTAAATGATAAACACATAAATCTGTGTTACATTAGAAAATTGTGAGTTATAAGTTGAGAACATTGGAGCAAAGTTGAAACAATGCTGATATCAACATTGATTAGCTTTTCAAAATCTAATGTTGATTCAACATTGATTCAAACATGAACGGTGAAATGCTGATTGGCTTAGAGCAATTCACTGAAATCATTACAATTGAGGTGGCCCCCAAAGTTGAAATGTTGCCCTGTTCTTTATGCTAATCTCTATATATAACGTATTTCACTGACTGCATTTGTTGCCTGAGTGTTTCTGGTCTTCTTAAGAATGTGCTTATGTGTTTTCACTTGTAGATCTGCAATAAAAGAGCGAGTGGTGTGGGTGGACACTAAGCGCACACAGGTAAGGAGCAAATCAGGAAAGTTGAAGGAAAAGGAAGTGACAGTGCTGGAGGTGCGGGTCAAGGCACAGCCCCCAGGACATGCTGGCTGCCAAGAGGTGCTCTACAGCACAGAGTCACACACAGACCGTGCCTACTGCCGAAGTGGGGTGGACATACTCCCCTGGAGACACAGTCAACCAGGTGAGAAAGAGGCTTCCAACAGCAACATTACATTCAAATTAAACAGAAGTCATTTTTGAACACTCCTTTAAATATTTCTTAATATTTACTAAATTTAGTAAATACTAAGAATAAATATGGATATTAATATTTGTTCTTGATTTAAACCCTCTAGCAAATGTCTACAGAAATATCTGAAGGTGAAGTAATTTCATCACTTTTTAATATTTCAAATCTAACTATTGATTATTTAATAAAAAATAAAAAAGGCAAATTCCTCTTCCTACTTTTGATATTTCCCTTCTTGTCTGAACTAATCTGACTGGGAGAAATATTTTCCCACTACTCCATGCAATGATTGACAGGTTGCATGTACAGCCATGCAGACCTTGCCAGGCCCAAATCAGGACATTTCCACCTCCATTCCCCACAGTTGGTCGAGGATTTTGCACTTAAATGCTGTTTGTTTGCAACCCTGAATTGGTCACACAAAACACATTGTTCCTGCTGTCCTGGTCTTAATTTACACTGTAAAAATTGTCATTTTCAAAATTCTTTCCTGTTATTCTCCAAAAAAACACCGTACTAAAGAAGTGTACTACAGCATAAAATGTAAAGGTTTCCTGTAAAATTTGAAAAACAAATTCACAAGACAGTTAATTTTAACACTGAACACCAGTATTGAGGAAAATGGGGTTTCAGTTTAATACTGAATTACAGTTATAACAGTTATGTGTTTATAAAACAGTATTTAACTGTAGCTTTTGTAATTAAATTTTAGGGTCCTTGTGGTTTGCTCATGGGCTGAACTTGCCAGGGCTACCTTTTGTTTTAATGTTGTGGAACATTACATAACAGCAGAACAACTTATGAGAATTGTTCCGAGATCTTTTTAAATCTATTCTCAAACTCCTCTACTAAACGGCTCCTTCAGAATTATTTCTAGTAATGATCATTTGAAGCTGATGTTTTGCAGCTGATCAATTTGAAGTTGTTTTTTGTTTTGTTTCCTCACAAGAAAATTGCATTTATATTACATTTTATTTGATAAAATGGAGATCAACTGTCCATATTTTAAAATATGTTAAAGTTTCATGGGGAGTCCCATTTTTTCCACACCAGAAGTGTTTTGTTTACAGATGCATTGCCCCTTAAAAGGCACAGAAAGCCTGTGTAATGTCAGATCTACTCTATTCAAAAAGAAACCATGCTTAGATGGAAACAACAATCTGATATAGAGACACAGGAAGCTTAAAAGGACTACAAAAGCATTGCTAGAGACCTGGGTGAACATCAAGTTAGAACATTTACAAATGGAGAAAACTGGAAAATGGTTCAAATTATATAAACTGAAATGTAAGTTCTTAACTTTATTGTGATTCTGTACCACGACCCAAAGAGTGCTCTGCAGGTAAAGCATCCCCAAAATACTAATGAAGTAAAACAACCACAGTCCAAACATTCCTCTTCAATGATTAGCAAATCTTATTTGCAGTTGTGGCTGTTAAAGGGGGGGGGGGGGTCTTGAAACTTACTTGAAAGACTTGTAAACTTGAAATGTACTTTTTGTAATCTGCATTCTGAATGTTTAATCAATGAGTGCCATAGAAGACAAACAGTTCAACATTGTGACATAATTGTGACAAAAATGAGGCTACATTTAATTAATCGATTTAAAATTCATGTAATTACAGGAACTGGCCTTTTAACGTAAACTGTAAAACAGACCACAATCTATTTAACTCTACAGAGAATTCAAGACTCAAAAGCACAAAGATCACAAACGTTTGGATCAATAGTTAATCTGTTCTTTTACTTATTTTCAGAAAATCATCCTGAGAAATTCAAAGCAATGTTGAGGTGATGGAAGTTTCAAGTGAAAAATTTTCAATTTCTTTTCAAAGACGCAGACTGGGTCATTATTTACACTAAAAAATATATAATTTATTAACATTAAATTCCAAATTCTTAAGTGTAAAATACTGTATTGCATAAAGAAAAATCAACCTCAAACTTTCTGACCTCAAATTGTACCATTAAAGATTACAGAAGTGTTGCTACTATTCCATGGCAAAAAATATTACATATGCTCATTTATTTATTGAGGAAATTCAGAAAATGATGCAATTTTACATATATGTGAGTGACAGCAATATGTGAATATTTCCTTTCAGTATCTGCATGTTCTCCCTGGGTTTGCGTGGGTTTCCCCCACAGTCCAAAGACATGCATGGTAGGTGAATTGGTGACTCTAAAGTGGCCCTTAGTGTGTGAATGTGAAGGTGTGTGTGTGTGCGTGTGCGCGCACCCTATGGTGGATTAGCACTCTGTCTAGGCTTGTTTCCTGCCCTTACGCTCAGAGTTCCTGGCTGGGCACCGGCTTCCCCGTGAACCTATTCAGGAATAAGCAGTATAGAAAATAGATGGATGGATGTTGGCTTTCCTCCAATGAGGCGCTTGTTACAGGTCCTTTCACAACATTTCTACAGGATTAAAGTCAAGACTTTTCAAATGAATATTCTTCTTTAGAGTCATTCTTTTTGATGCATGACACATTCTCTTGCTATGCAGTTCCTTGACATATGTGCAGACATTCATCTTTTGAATTTGCTGGTATAATTAAGAATTCCTTGTTCCCATCAATGATGGCAAGATGTCCCAGCCCGTGTGCAGCAAACCAGGATACTACCACAAACAGGATAGAGATTTTTTTAAATGCTAGAATGCAGCGTTTTATTTTCCCCTCAAAAAAATAATGCTTCTCATTTAAACCATCAATATCTATTGGTCTCATCCATCCAAAAAACATTGTTAAAACAGCTTTATAAAACTGCACACAGGCATCACTACTGTTTTGGGCACCAATGACTTTCTCCTTGCATCCCTGCCATGCACACTGTCGTCATCCACTGTTTTCCTGACAGTGGACTCATGAACATTAGACAATGTGAGAAAGGATTATAAGGGTCATTATGTCCTCCCTTTGTACAAACTCTGGCTGACTGGATTAGAACCCAAACTTTTTTTAGAGATGGTTTTGTAACCTTTTCCAGTGTGATGAGACAACTCTTTCGCAGCATATGAGTATGGCTGCATTAACAATATGTTTTCTTTTTCTGTTTATACAGCTGAAAATGGACTTAACCCAGAAGAGATGATCCTGGCCTTGGACACACAGTGCCAGAAGGAGGAAGATGGAGAAGTGCCAAGTGTTGAATAAGCAAATGTACACAGATCAAAAGCAAGGAAAAATTATTACAGCCTTGATGCCATGTGCTCATATCTTACTCATTCTGTAACACTGCCTTCACTTACCATGCTATTAATTCAGAAACTTTAAGTCCTGTCTGGGGAGGAACACATTTGTGGATATGTAAGATTAATCTGATTATACAAAAAACCTCTAACTATTAAGAAAACCAGGAGTTGAACCTTTTGGATATATTGTGTAAACATTCGTGGTTGTTTGGGAAGCTATTATACACTTTTTTAAATAAAAACAATTTCATAAATAGGTGTTTTACCCACTAAAATGAAGAGTTTGTTCATATAACTATGGATAATATTGGTAAACCTGTGCATAGTAACTGATGTAGATGAGAGATGAGAATAAAATAAGCATTTTTCAGAGGCACTCTCACTGCATGTTAATTCATTTTTGAACACTTGAAACAATGCAGATTGTCATAGATCTCACAAGGAAGCAGAAGATTAGATTTTTAAAGATTAGTAAATGGTAACAAAACCCATTACAACTGAAGTTAAATAAATAGCAACAAATCACTGCTACAAAACAGTTTAGTTGGGGAAGTGCAGAAGTGTGAACATGTGCTTGGCTAATTTTAATGAACAATATTTCTTGTAGAAGAAGAAAAAAAACTTAAGTCAAACGGACTTGAAACCACGGTGGGGTGGAGCATGGCTATGACTGAGAAAAAGCTGCAGACATCTTGGTTCTCTGCTCAACAGGAAGAGACATCACTGCAGTTTCAAATTCCTGCGAGTACTGCTGGCCAATGTCTCTGAGCAACAGGGCCAGGGTGTTCTGTGTGTCTAAGATGGGGGATGTGAAGCAAAATAAAATATTAAAAAGGAGAATACTGGAATTAAAGCAAAATCAGTTAGAGCAAGACCCCCTTACTCTCACCTGCATCAATATCTTTAGTCCCCAGAACATGGGTTGCAGCAGACAACACTGGCTTCAACTTGGATATAATCTAAAGAGAAAAATTACAGCATATAAAGGATTACTTTACAATGGTACTACAGTCATTAGCCAGTTCATTAAGTATACCCATCATATACGTTGATCAATCGTAACATTAAAACCACTTCCTGATTTTTACATTCATTGTCCATTAAAATCAGCTCCACATAATGCCAATGTTATGACTGATGGGTTTAAAAATAAATAAATAAATTTATTGTAACTGTCAACCATTTAGGAATGCTATCCTTTGTAGTCAAAATAATCAATCCCATGGAGAGTTTCCTTTGAGATGCTTTGCTAGGATTTTACTGCAGGCGCTTTAGTTGGTGCATTTTTTATGGGTCTTTCAGCCTTAAGTTTTGTCTTCAATAAATTAAAAGCATACTCAGTTTGGCAGGTGAACCATTCCTTTCCTTCTCCATTCTCAAGTTCACTTTGGTTTCTTCTGTTCAAAACACTTTTTACAGATGTGGGAAAGAGTTTGTTTATATGGATTTTTTTTTAGAAGTATCTAAACAGATATATTTTTGAATTGCATTTATTTATCAGTTACTGAGTATTGAGTTATCAAATCCCTCCAGTATTATTTTGTCAAGTCTCGTGATAATTGCTTCAAACGATCAGTCAGATGCTATAAAACTGTGTTGTACAACAATGTTGATCCAGTCAGGCTCTAAATGGTAGTGCTCAATTTTGCACAGTGTTACAAGTTCCCATGCATTGATCTACTCAGACAATGCAAAACATCACTCAGATATGAGCGAGCAGCTCCAGCTGACATCCACATTAACCATCAGGATGGAAGACAAATGTGATCATTTTGAATACAACATTGTTGGTGCCACGCAGGTCCTGGAATTTCCATTACAACAGACTTCATAATATACAAAAAATAAAAAAATAAACATTCAGCAAGTGTTAGTTCTGCAGCCAAAAACACCTTGTTGAGACTTCAGTAGAGACTGGCCAGACTGGTTCATGCTGACTCTTAGGTAAGCACGCTTATATAAGCAGTGCTCCTAAAAAGACCCAAAATAAAAATGTTACACTTTCATGCCAATAGCAGCTTTTATACTTCATGGTCAAAAATAAATGTGCCATGTTTGACAGGGCCTCTATTTACTTGCCATTTTATTTTTGATACTTAAGGACAAGGTGTTCTCATAGGGAGAGTTGTAATATTTGTACCTGTTGATGCTTTTAACTGAACCATCACAAATGTAATATATGGCCTTTAAGCTGCAGTGGCAGAAAGTGGCAGCTTTTAACAAATTACATTTAACAAATCCTGTACTGGATCATAAGCAGTGTGTTTACATGCACTCAGATAAATGATGAAAATCAGATTTTACTTGTTGCACTTCATGCTGCAGCCTTAAGAAGAAAAAAAAACCAAAAAAAAAACAACACAGCCACAATATGAACATAAATTAAAACGTATTTTCTCACCATTGTTTTAAATGTAGTTTGCTTTTTTCTTGTAGTCTCTTTTCATGTGTGTTCAGACAACTCTGGTTAAAGAGTATATATAAATCTGATTACTGAACTCAAATCTAGCTCTCTATTGGATTTCTAGACCTAGAGCATGCTGTTTACATATCCAGTTAAATGGATTTCTGCAGTTATCTGATTATTCAAGAGTGGATTATTGAGTGCATGTAAATATTAGTCACTGCATAGTTGCTTTGTCAGCTATGGTTCCAAAGCAGATTTATTTTCAGTCACTGTAGCTTCCAATGCTTAAAGTCTCTATTGAAAGAGCAGAGACATTCTACAGGACAGACAAAATACTGAATCATTACCAGTGCTGGGTTACAGGAGTAGAGGAATGCCAGACAGCTGTATATAGTCTTATTCTCCTCCATGTCTTCCTGTAGTGGAAGACGATCCAGAAGAGCAGGGAACACCTGTGGAATGGGCAAGTAAATTCAATTCAGGCAAAATAGGGGAAGAAATCCACTTCCTTGTTTCAATGTGAAATTTAAGGAATAAATACAATTTACAGGTAATAAACATTGTTGATTAAAATCCTAAATGGATACAGCATCTTTAGGAAACATCTGCCTCAGAGTTTGTAATGTAGAGAGCGTTTAGACTATGTCTATGCTACGTATAACCCTATTTGTTGGGTTCAGGATTTTGCCATCTTCCAGTACTATTCCAATTCCCCTAACTGACATACTTAATGCAGGGGTTGTCAGAGACCTTCAGGTATACCGAGTTCTTTGCTTAAGCACACTTGACTCCGTAAGCTCCCAGGATTGCATGGGAAAACAATTGTCTTGAGTGATACCAAATTAACATGTTGCACTGCAATACCTGTTCAAGTGGAACTCCCTCTGTGTGGCTCATGATCATCCTACACAAGGCAGCACAGAGATTGTCAATCACTCTCCTGTCTGACTCTTTGGCTAGTAGGTTAGAAAAGAGAGACAGCAACATGGGATAATCACTGTAGGATAAAGGAAAGAGTTAAGGAGGAACCAAAGTGACATAAGATTTGTAAAATTTGTAAAAATGACATTTGTTTAAAAAAAAAAAAAAAAAAAAAATAAAAAATTCTTTTCACTGAAAATGTTTAAATTATATTGGATTCATATATGAATCACTGCTAGATCAAATGAAGAAAGGGAAACTGAATCATACCATTCAGTTTCTCAAAACTCTGTCTTTAGAGAAGCTATAGAGTCCAACAATCACTTTAGAACTCAAAGTGTTATAATCAAGTTAGACAAAAAGTGGGTTTTGGTTGGAATTCAAAACACTGTCTGGCACAAACATAATAGTGCCCATCAAACCTCTTTTCAGAAGTATCAGGATGTCAGCATCATGTAATGAAGATGCTTTTCATCAGTAGCAACTGGGAATCTGAAAGGCTTAGGCAAGCAGCTCTTTTTGTCAGACATTTTGTTTACGTAGCTTGAAGCCTGACACTGGTATATGAAGCTTGAGAACACATATTTAACCCCTATTGTGTGCCAGTCAAATGTATAAAGTTGAACACAGAGTGCTGCAGAAGGAATGGGTGGAAAAAGCACTGTGTGCCCACTGAAGTCAGCTGCAGGAGCTTTGTGTGTCTTTTCATAAGATGCTCAACCTTCTTAGGCTTACAGGGTTTCAAGGAAAAAAAAAAATCACCAAAACATCAAAGAGTGCAATACATTGTGTAGCAGAGACAGGTCAGACTGATCAACCCCACCTGAGTAGCACATCTGAAATGCCATATAATATCTACTAAGACAGATTTAGTAATCTAAAGTTATCTTTAGACATTTAAAGTAATCTTTTTAAAGTAACGACTGCTGATCAATCAATAGTAATCTTAATGAACAGTGGAACATTTCACTCACAAAGGCAAAACATCAGTACAGTCCTGCAATTGCATGGATTCATTAAATTTAACCATCAGACTGGATTTCATTATTTAATTTAGGACTGATTAGATGAAGCATAGTATTTGCAGTAATTGCAGTTTATCAGGGAAAACCTTTCTAGCCATCCTGTGCAGACTACATTACTAATATCACAAAAATGATCTTGTTACACTTTACTACAACGTAATCAATAAAACCCATAAATTGCTTTGTTTTTTACTCAAAAAAAAAAAGTCATGTCTGAGTAGAGCTCATTTAGAGTCCGACAAATAGAAGTTCACAAGAACTTAAGTTGATCCATCACAACATTAGGTGGTAATGTATATACTGAATTTATAATCAGCTATTAATGGGCAGTCATTTTGACCAAGAACAAAAAAACGAATTAAAACATGAAATGAACACAACAGAATGGTTGAAAACAGATATTTGAGAAGGATACGTAGCAATAATGGGTCCAGCAGCCTCTGCAAGAGCTCCTAGGCCATACACACTGTTATTGCGCACCTCTGCATCAGTGTCTTTAACCGCAGCCACAAGAACAGGTAGTAGGCGTTTTGACAGTCGACCTGCAACTGCCCTGCCTCCAGACACTTTTACCAGGGAGTGCAGGGTCTCAGCAAGTGTGCCTACAGAGAAAGAGCGCTCTGCCACAGTGCAGGAGGACTTCTGCCAATCAGATGACAGGAAAAAATGTACAGTTTAGAAAAGGCATGCTGCTTGCAGCCAGTTATTTAGAAGAGAATGACAAGGCAGAAAGACTCACAGCTTTGTTCATAATAAGGGGCAGCAAGTCATTGAGGTGAGTATAGAAGGTTTCTGCAGGAACGGCTGAAGCTAGGATAGGAATTCCCTCACCAGCAAACTCCTGCAGCATAGCATCATACTCGGCCTAAGAGACACACATGTAGAATGTAAATATATACTGTATATAAAAAGACTTCAACTTCAACAATAATGCAAACATTATTTACAGTATTTACATAATTTGATATGTAATATTGTTAGTCAAAGTGTATAATGAGAATCTAAGCACAACCTGCTGTTCATCATCATCTGCCTCATCCCCTCCTCCATCCTGACAAACGGTCTGTGAAAACAAGAACATAGCGAGAGGACACAGTGTTGTGGAACCACAACTTTATAATACACATTATTAAGGAAAACTTCCAAGAGCTACTCATTATAAATTGGCATACAAACCAGCAAATTACAGTAATATTTCTGGGTTAGGGTTAGAAATGCTCTTATCAATATACAATCCACATTTCTTTTTTATTAAGATGCTAACCAGAAACGTTTTCCACTTCCAAAACACTTTTCTGTTCAAATAGTTGCAGATAAATTGTTTGTTTCCATTTCATTTGGATAAAACTTGCCTGTTCTACATCAAACAGCATTAAAAAAGCCCACAGTCATAAAGAATCAAAGCTCAGAAGACAAAAGTTGAGATCCCTTACCTTCTTCTTCAAAACATCTCTAATGGCATGGCTGATTTCAGCCAGTCTACCAGGGGTCTGCAATGCCTCCCCCTGGCACAACCTAATGACAGCATTCATTGCCTCCAGCACAGCCATGACCACATGCCGCTCACGATCCTGCTTTACTGCCACCAAAAAGCAAGGCATCACCACCCCAAGCAGGTTATGCATCACTGCAAAGAAACACATTCCCATCAATACTTCTGAAGGTGATAAGTGGAGGTAATCAATGCAATCTCTAAATTATCAAGTTTTTTTCCCCAAGGCATACTGATTACAGTCTCGGACAACAAAAGCATAGTTTGGGGGCAGACTCCCTGGTATTGGCTGATTGAAATAAAGATAAAAAGAACTAACAGTTTCATATAAAGTAGGACCTTAATTATTGCAACTGATATCATTGCCTGTTCCCCATCATGTCATTGAGATATTACTTTAGTGTGTGTATACTTGTGATCTTTTCTACACTTGGAATACACAAGTCAAGTTAGATGATGCAGAGATCAGACAAGCAGAGAGAAACAGTGTGTAGTTTGATAAAGGGGTTTGGTGTGCCCGTGCATTATACCCTGGTGATTGGCCTCAGTAGGATTTTCCTGCCACACTTTGTACTGAGCTTGGCAGAACTGGCCCATAGCACCAAAGGCAGCTCTCCTCACATCCTCATGTGGAAACTGAAATGCATACACCACAATCAAAAACAAAGGGAACAAATAAACATAACCTCATCTGTCATTCACCCCTAACCACAGAGCACTTCATTAGTAACACTATATGAACACTGAGTATGATCCAGTGTAGGATTCTTTATGGCATAAGATAAATCATTCAGGCCCAAAGGACATACACCAATCAACCATAACATTAGTGACAGCGGAACTGAAAACAATTAGATTCCACTGAAGGTGACGATATCAAGTGTTGGGGTATATTCTACCGTAAGATAACGGTTCTTGAAGATGATTTGTTAAAAGTAGGTAAAATGGGCCAAGTGGTAAATATTAGACTATTGAGTCAGACAGTCTTGAAAACATCAGGCAGGTACTGTAGGGTCTTGTTGGCATGTAGTGATCAGTACCTAACAAAATTGGTCCAAGTAAAGACACAGTTATTAGTGCCCAAGCCTCATTAATGTGATCCATGGAAACGTCTTGGTGACAGATACCACTGGATGCCTTTAGAGGACTCTTGTAGAGTCCATGCCTCAAATGGTCAGATCTGTTATGACGTACTTAATATTAGGCAGGTTATGCTAAATGATATGGTTGATAAGTGTAACTGTCTCTCATAATTCCTCCAGAATTTTGACTGCTCAATATTTTTAGTAAGCTCACTTATTAGATTTTAGCTCACATTCAGCAGCTGGTTCATTGTGTATTGTATGCTCCTTAGGTGTTTAGTGTGCAATGGATATTGTGTATAATCTGCTATGACCCTTCATGATCAATAAACAATTTGTGAACAGACACTGGCTTGAAAGGTGCACAGTCAGCAACTTACATCATACAGCTTGCAGACCTGCTCGAAGCTAGACTTCAAGAAAGGCTGAAAAGCAGCACTGAGAGGAAGAAACCAACCAATATGTTTAAAGGTACATTCACCATAAAAGAGCTACAACCAACTGTTCAGTGTAATTTCATGAATGAGTTTATATGGTAAAAAGTGTGAAAGTTAAAAAAACTAATTTTTACTTACATTTGTAAGACAAAGTAACAGCAGATATGGTATGCGATATATATATATATATATATATATATATATATATATATATATATATAAATAAAAGCTCTTTACCCAGTATTGAAGGCAATTTCTCCCAGGGCATCACAAGCATCCGCTTTCTCATCAATGTAAGCGTTCTCCACACTGAAACTTTAAAAAAAGTGTTTTAAAAACAGAGCAAGAATGAAAATGTATGTGCATAAATCTGTACATAAAGAGACAGTGTACAAACCCAGCAACATCCTCTATTTCATCCTCTCCGCCTTCTTCCAATTCAGTATCACCCTCTTCAACTTCATCATCATCCAAGAGAACAAACTGCTTGTCCTCCTCTAAATGAGCCTACAGGAAATTGGCAAAAATAAGCTTCAATAAACTGTGCTTTGCTTGTAGTTTAAAGTTCTAGTATAATTGCAATAGCACTGCTGCTACAGAGGGAAATTAATTAGGCAAAAATCAGACACTAAATGACTTGGTTACTTATAAAGGAGAACTGCTTGCAAATTTGACTATTTGGCTAAACCATGCTACACCTTTGGTTTCTATGAATCCTACAGCCACAATGTTTCAAGAGACAAAATTTATGTTAAGTGCAAGTACTTCATAAAGGATAAACTGTGTATTTACCCTAAAATCAGTGCATGTCTCTAAAGACTTTATGCAAAGAACTTTAAAAATAAAGCACTGCCTTTCTTTTGTCATTACTATTTAAGCTGACATTTGCCAAGTGTATTTGAAAGGGAAATCAAACCGTTCTACACTAGAGCCTTTCTGAACTGGAATGTGACCTCTCTGGCCTAGACCTTTGAGAGTTTGTTCTCTACCTCAAAACTTTAGGTTAAATGTGTCAATTCCTATTCCTTACAGGCAATCATATGCATCTCAATTCTACAGCAGAGGACAAAAATTATACCATCGCTTATTTCACCATAATCGTGCATGTAATATTACTCTCATTGTACCACTGATATGAAAATATTTTTGAAAGAGTTTTCAGATGGGGTGCATGCACTAACCGTAACACCCTCTGTGGATTTTAGTGACAGAAGCAGCAGTGTAGTGATGGCAGAAAGATGGGGATTGAGACTCTCAGGGCTGACTGTCGACACAGCCGAGAACAAGCTATACCTGCAGAGCGACAGACAACCTTTGATTGTATGTAAAGATCACACAATCTGCTAACATAACTGTTTGAGCAGTTCAGTGGTGAGTTATCTGCACTGTAAAACAGATGGTTGGTTTTGGACTAAGTGTAGGGGATTTCCCAGACATGGATGAAGTCTAATTTCCTGTCTATAGAGGAGCTCCATTGAGAATGCTGTGTGGCCAAGGCTAGGCTTAATCTGTTTGGGAAATCGACCCAATAAATTTAACA
This sequence comes from Acestrorhynchus altus, assembly GCA_034509495.1. Lineage (NCBI taxonomy): Eukaryota > Metazoa > Chordata > Actinopteri > Characiformes > Acestrorhynchidae > Acestrorhynchus > Acestrorhynchus altus. Next base: position 9,625,663 of record CM067507.1, on the reverse strand, counting down.
TTAACCAAATACATATTTTTAACCAATCAGACACACACACACACACACACACACAGAGCAGCTTTTCAGTAAATTACTGAGAAGTCTACTGTCATTCTAATCTATAGTTAAATTATAGATAATTAAGTTTTCTAAATATAAAAATGAAAACTTTAACCCCATTATTAATATCATTCATAACTAGTAATTGATTACTTGTGATAGAGCTTATGATAAAAAACAGGCTGCTTCACTAGCTTTGTACATATTTCATTCTCAACATGGTGTTCCAATTCAAAGTAACACCAATATGGCACCAAAGTTACACAATAATAAATAAAGCAAAACACTTCATATAAACCATTTTCTTTAACTGTATTTTTGGCTTGTTAACAGTGTTTAGTTAGATAGCAGTATTGTACCGTCGTCCAACAATGCCATTTAAACACTAAGTTTTCAAGCAAACAATACAATTAAACAAAACAAAACAAACAGGCATGAAAAATAACTATTATGAAGGTGCATACGTGCACCGCCGCAGATCTGGATCGTCCACAGCATCAGTGAGCTTCAGACCCAGTTCAACACACTCTGGAGCCAACGGACTAAAGACATCCTTTCCAATGGTTCGGGCAAATACAGACAGCGTTTCTAAAAGAGAAAGTAAATGAGGAGATGGAAAATAAAAGCCAGAAAAAAAAATAAAAGCCAGAAGTTGAATAGAAATGTCATGTTCATGAGTCCTACCTAAAGCTTGGGTCTGCAATGACCTCATTTCTTCCTGCGTATCAGTCAAAAACCCTTTTAAACTCTCAATTACAGGGAGAAAATAGGGCACTAGTGTCTCTTTGGCAGCATTAGCTAAAAGGAGATACAGGACAAAATAGATTAGGTTTGCAGAGAAAACAAATGACACATAGAATCACAAAGTTAACTTCAGTTACTAACAGCAGAAAACATTCCCAGATATGCATTTAGACAGTAATGTAGCTGTTGTGGTGTCTTTTTACCTATAGCTCCAATAGCACTGACAGCAAGCTCCTTCAATTTGAGGTTTTCTGCATTGTTCAGAGCTGACAGCATGGTCTCCATAAGAGTGGGAAGATAGGACTGAATATCATCACCTGATCAAGAAGGGAGCTTTTAGGCAATTTGACATTAAAGAAAGAGTCATTCATGACTATAGACTATAGTCTATGAACTGTACTTATTCTTACCCAGGTTTTCTATAAAGTTCTCGAGGGCATAGAACACCTTGGTGACATGGCCAATTTTTGCTTCACTCAGAGATGACATGTATCCTAGTAACAGTGGCATCAGCTCTGCATGGTATTTACTAATTCCAGGCTATAACACACAGGAAGCAAGATGCATATTATGAGCACATTCTCAAAATCTTTACCATTAAAGAATCTACTCCAAAAATACAGACTGTTTTGTTGTTGATCACTATGACTTATGAAAACCAGAAACTCAAAATATTAGAACATTTTAATTCAAATTTGAATAGATCACAAAATAAATTAGTATAAAATGACTAATTTTAAAATAAAACTATGAAAAACCTTTTTCACAATATTCATTTTAGGCAACTATAGGGGTGCTTTCATCAAACCATTTTTGTAGACATTCAATAGAGAATATGGCTATATTAATCCATATAATTTTGATTGCATGTTGCCCCAGTAAATAATTTTAAATAAAATATTTCAGGAAACAATATGTACTTCTAAATTATACACCATTTGATAAATAAGTTAAAAAAAAAGTTTACTTTAATTTGGATTTTTAAACCATCTGGTGTACAATCATTTTAAACCCTGCCAAAGAAAATGGGTAACAAGTTTGGGTAAAATGGTGCAGAATTCTTTTAATGAATGACCTCTCACTCACTCACTTTTATAAATAGCATTTATTTAAAAAATAAGCTCATAATTTTAATTATTGCTCCAAAATAGAGCTCACTCTCAGACTTGCCTAAAACTGTGTAATATTTGATTATGCTTAAACAATGATATTTAGGTTATGTCTATGAGAGAAATAGGAGTGTAGCAGAGAGAGAGATAGTGGTATAGGCCATTAATGCTTGCAATTGCAGTTAGAAAGGACAGAAATCTACTGGAGTGCAACACTTGTAAGAAAAAAGTCATTTTAACATTAAAACGTCAATCTTTTTTATTCAAAATAAAACATGTTGAAAAGATTTCAGATTGTGTATAGAATTCTTTTAACTGTGTATTTACTTCATAAGTCTGCATAGCCATCACCAGCTATGCAGAATTTTAAATGAACCATAATTATTTATATTTATGGCATTTAGCTGACGCTCTTATCCAGCGCAACTTACAAGGTTACTCAAATTACAGAGGTGGGTCAGAGTAGTGTTGCTCAGGGACCTATTGGTGTAGCACAGCATAATTTTATGATTTATGTGCTGTTCATTTTTTATTTTGGATTCCTGTAAAGCTGCTTGACATTATAAGATGTAAAAGGACTTTGATTTACCTGCAGGTGCTCAGAGAATTGACCCAGAGCAAAGAGGCCTGCACTACGCACTACCTGGTTACTGTCGGCGAGACTGCGACACACTATCTGCAGTATGGAAGGCAGCATCCTGGAACACATTTAAACACACACTCTCCAACTGGCATTGCTTTCTTTGCATTCAAAAATGTTAAGCATGAGACAGCACCCACTTAGTACCGATGTGGTCTGCACAACCCTCTGCCAACACTGCTAAACAGATAAGTCCACCTTTCCGCTCATATGGGTTCTCACTAGTTAGGCAAGCCTGAGTCAGGGGCATCTAACAGAAAGGAGAATGAATTGTTATTAATTAATGACTAGCTTTAGCAGATACATTACACATCTAAATATAGGCTCTAAAGCATTTTAATATTTAATACATATTCATGTCGAAGTACACAATACTGTATCAGGTTCTTACTAACCAGTTGGCTGAAAAGCTTCTCTGGTGGCATATGAAGTGCCATAGTGTCAATCACCTGCCAATTGCAGAGAAAATGCCAGAATAAGCAAGATGCAGAGACAGTTTGTATGTTTATAAAAAAATGACAAGCAACAACAGTAATGAAGAGGCACACCTGAGAAGCAATCTGTTTAGGGTTCTCACTGTCACTTTGCCCATCACTGTTCTCCTCATCTTCAGGATCCTCCTCACCAGAAGGGGGTGTTGCACTCAGAATTGGGAACACAACCTGCAGGATTGGCACCAGTAGCTTCTGCTTCAACACAGCCTGTAATAATGGGGGCAAAATGTTTATGACATCCTATATGCTTTATTAATTTATTTATGCTTTAATCATCTATAAAACTTAGTTCATAGTAGGAAACAGTACCTTGCTCTTGAGTCTAATGAGAAGGGCAATACAAGACAGAGCCTTGACACGAAGAGAATCACTGAGGGAAACATCTGCTCCAACCTAAATGGAAATATAATAAAGTATTTGCTAAACAAAATGTTATGAATCTGTTGATTAAATCTGAAAACTTTCAGGTGTTTTCTACAATTTTAATAAGAACATTCATTTAACATTTATCAGATTTTAAGAATCAGAAGTGCATATTATATATATATATATCCTCTAAAACTCTACCTCCAAACAGAAGCGAACAATTTCAGCAATGTGTGGAACCACAATGGAAACTTCACTCTCCATCAGCTCATCAAATACCTCCATTGCCTCACTGGCCTGATTCTACAAAATAATTTAAAAAAGTGAAATACACAAGAGAAAAACAAGAGGTTAACATTACAGTGATGGATGTTTAACAAGTCAAACAATCAGAATCATACATGTGAATGGCATGAACACTGAAGTGTTCTTTCAGTCTTTAGCACATCATTTGTGAAAACAAAGAGTGTGATGAGGACATGAATACTGATGGGCTTTTAACCTGGTCAGCCTGGATTAAATGTTTCAGAGCAATTATCAGTCTTGGAATCAATGAGCGCATCAGGTGCTGAAAGACAAAAGCAAATGAAAATGGCCATTAGTCTGAAAGATTTCACTACACAACTAGTGTTTTTTTCCTGATCTTCTTGCAGAACAATGTCTGTACAAGTGTAAGTAAAAATACACAGAATCTACTGCATACTCATGTGTAAGGTAAATGAAAGTACTTTAAGTAAAACAAAAAATTATTATATTTTTTAGATTAATATAAACCAAACTAACCATCTCCTCTGTGCCTATATGAGGTGTAATTGCAGTGATGGTGAGGGTGCAGTAGTACAAAGCAGTAGGATTGGTAACATCTTGGAGCGAAGTGTCAAACAACTGGAGCAGTTGTTTGTAATGTGGTTTGAATGGTTCTGGGTTGGACTCCACTACTTTGCTGAGCAGCAGTAGACCAATCTGAGGAAGAAAGACCCAAGTGTATAGAAATAACTGTGTCACAATAGTAACAATAGTAATGGTAATGAACACATTTCAACACACTGTAGTGACTTTCCTTAAAAACAACTGCATTATAATGTGTGAGATATACCTGTCTGTCCTGCGCATTATTGCTCTTGGTGGACTCGTTTAGTAGTATGAATAAGGCAGGCCAGCGGTCAGGTGTCTCATGTTTTACCATCACTGCAGTCAGCTGAGAAAGAGAGTGGCGAACTATGTGTCTGAAAAAACAAAACAAAACAAAAAACATAGGCTAAACCTAATTCTTGGACAATGACAGAATTAAGCTTTTCAGAACATACAAATAAACTTACTCCGTTTCTTGTTTGAAAGCTTGCAGAACCACAGCCTTTAAGCTGAAAAAAAAAAAAGACCACTAATTAATCCACTAATTCAAATGTAAAAAAGTAAACGTCAAAACACATAAGTTTGGCATTTAAATCTCTCTCTAAACCTCTCTTTATGGTCGGGACTGATTTTCTTCCAATGTTTCTTCACTCTCATTCTCAACATCACTGCAGCAGACTGCCGGATCTAAACAAACAGTAGATCAAGATCTCACACTTCACAGTAACTGACATGATGGAGACAAGAATGAAGCTGGCTTCTTATATCAGAGGTGATCTTTTGCCTGTATATAGCACAGTCCCAGACTGTTCTTTACTCTTAAAGGCATCAGGATATATTGTACAACAGGGCTCATTGCTACAAATTAACAATGGTGGGCTGCAAAACCTCACCCTAACATACTCACGGTCACATGTGAAGATCAGTCTGGGCCAGTGTAAAACCAAAATGTATATTATGTTAATGTGAGTTTCAGCAGCCCAGCATCCCTTTGCATCATCTCTTTTCCATAGGTGGATCAAGAGGACAATTTTTATTTTTACAATATATAATTCCACTGTTACAGATGAAGATCACACTGCTCCAGTTAAGGTCTGCTGATTTAATAAGATAATCTCTTTCAGATCATGGAATTCTTTTGTGGCCCAGCTGCTTTCATAGAACATAGAAGACATTAAGACCTTTTAAAACAAGATTTCACAGTGTGTTAATGAAGATCACTCTGTTCCAGCTGCAGTTAAAGTTATATGATGGACAAATGTGATGTTCTTATATTTACAGAGCTCATGCAGATTTCCTGTCTCTGTTAATAGAAGTATAAACACAGATGTAAGTATATAAAGGCGTTGGTGCTGGAGAAGAGAGGAGCAGTCTGCCTACCTGTGGATTTAGAGAAGCAGTCATGACAGTACACAAAGCTGGGATGATGTTTGGGTCTTTAAAGGCTTGTTTGAGCTGAGCAGTGGCCTGATAAGTGGAAGAACAGGTGCGTTAACAGCAGAACAGACTCACTGACAGAACACCCAAAGGCCCACAAATGATCATCATCATCATCCCAAAGTCCAAACATCTGTCTGTTCATCTGCCTCACAGGACAGGACTGAGAGCAGCGCTACCTTCTGAACAGCTGCGTTATCCGGCTGCGTCAGCTGAGTCAGGACGTGCTCTAGATGTTCAGACATGCTGTTGGATGCGCAGACAGCGGAGTAAAGACTCTGCTCTGATCCCGACACGCGGACAGAGCCGCGCTTTCAACGGGCTCCGAGCTGCGGAGCGCCGCTGCAGCGCTGCTTATGGGCTCGGAGGAGTTATTACACTCACTCACTGTAGACCTTCAGAGAATTACACTGAAAAACCACCACACACTTTATTACAACACACACACACACACACACACACAGAGAGAGAGTGAAAAGAGAGTGAAAAGGTAAGAGAGAGAAAGATGGAAGAGTGTGTGAAAGAAGGAGAGAGGGGAGAGAAAGAGGGAGAGAAAGAGTAAAAGCAATAGATTGAAAGTGGGAGTGAGAAAAGATGGGCAGAGGGACTGAAAGTGAAAATGGCAGAGAGTGTGTGAGAGGGAGAGAGTGTGTGAAAGAGGGTGAGAGTGAAAAGGGGAGTGAGAGTTAAAGAGGGAGACTGAAAGTGAAAGAATGAGAGAGTGAAAAATGAAGACAGAGACTGAAAGAGAGAGAAAAAGGGGGAGAGGCAGTGAAATAGGAAAAAAGGAGAGTGAATTGAAAAGTGATTGAAAGAGAGAGTAAAAGAGGGAGGGAGAGAGTGAAAGATGGATTGAAAGCAGCAGACAGAAAGAGAGGAGAGTGAAAGAGAAAAAGGAGAGAGCATGTGAAAGAGGGAGAGAGATAAAGAGGGAGAAAGTAAAAGAGGAATAGAGGGAGAGAAAGTGTAAAAGAGGGAGCAATAGAGTGAAAGAGGGATTGAAATTGGGAGAGGGGTGAAAGGAGAGTGAAAGAGGAAGAGATGGAGAGTGAAAGAGGAAGAGAAGGAGGGAGATGGAAAAAGGAGATAGAGAGAAAAAGTGAAAGAGAAAGAGAGAGAGCAAATGAAAGAGGGAGAGAACGGGAGAACGAGAGAGAGAAAAAAGGGAGAAAGAATCAAATAGGGAGAGGGAATAAAATAGGAAGAGAATGAGTGAAATAGGGAGAGAGGGAGAATGAAAGAGGGAGAGGAAAAGAGTGAGAATATGTATGAAAAGGAGAGAATGCATGAAATAGAGAGTGAGTGAAAGGAAGAGAGAGAAAGAGGGAGATAGAAACTGTGAAAGAGCAAGAGAGTGAAAGAGAGAAAAGGCAGTGTAAAAGAGGGAGAGAGAATGAGAGAAAGAGGGAGAAATGGTTAAAAAGGGAGAGAAAGAGGGAGTGAGTGACAAAGAGGTAGAAAGAGTGAAAGGGAGATATAGAGAACGACAAAGTGAAAGGAGATAGAAATAGAGTGATAGGGGGATGATTAGTGTAATTAGTGTAAAAGTGTTATAGAGGAGAGCAGGTTATTCAGGCTGTCTTCGTTTGAATGTTTAAGGAGGAGTTTGGAGGTGGGCGGGGTTTCGACGAGCAGGTGCGTCCTCTGATTGGCTGTGACTCGACTTTCCGGCTTCGTGTAGTCCAGCCCTCACCTGGCTTTATAAGTGTGTGTGAGAGAGACCCGGGAGAAGAGAGGAGAGAGAGAGGTGCGAGGGGTCTGCACGTCTGATTCTACAGCCAGGGTTGGGGTTCTAACGCGCAGAAGACTGAGTACTGGTCTGAGACTGTACTGGTGCCGTGGACATGGCGGACTGGAAGATGCCTGTGAGTTACTACACCCCGTCGTACCACGCGTACGCTTACGGCTTAATGTGTCCTCAAGTCCCCGAGCAAACCCACCCCACCATCAGCTGGGCGGAGGCCGCGGGGGGGTCGGGGGGCTACTTCTCCCCTCATGCCCCCCCGCAGTCCCCGCCGGGCAGTCCGGACTGTGCGGCTGGCGGTGTGAGCGGACACTGTCCGGCGCCGCTTCTCTATTACACTGAACCGCAGCCGCACGCGCAGACCGGCCGCCTCTTCTTCTCTCACAGCCGCGTACAGCTCGAGCCGCAGGAGCCGCGCGGGGCCGGCAGCGACTCCCCCAGCGACTCGGAGGCACTCACACCAGGTTGAGCCGCTAATATCAGCTGGCCGTTGATTGCACCCGTTCCTGCGCTGCGGCAGGTCTAAACTTTGTGCTCTCGCCCGCAGATTCGTGGAGCTCTGCGAGCAGCCGCGAGCCCACCGGCCCTCCGGCCGAGTTTGACCTCCCTGCTTGGGGCAAGAAGGAGTCCTATGAGCTGGACGGCGGGAGTCCGGACTGTAACGAGGTCGTGTCCAGCTCGCTTTCGGCTGCCGATGAGCCGACGAGTTTGCACATGGAAGGAGACTCCGCTCCAGAACAGGCTCCGTCCCAACCACGCAAAGCCAAAGCCCGCACTGCCTTCTCTGAAGGCCAGATGAACGCGCTGACTGACCGCTTTAACGTCCAGAGGTACCTCACACCTGCAGAGATGAAGACCTTAGCAGGGTTGACTGGACTTACCTACAAGCAGGTAAGGCCCGAAACATCTGCAGGTCAACCCTGAAGTGCTTTAGAATTTGAAGCACCTTTTCACCCCCTGTCTTTATCAAAGGTGAAAACCTGGTTTCAGAACCGCAGAATGAAGCTCAAGCGACACCAGAAAGATAACAGCTGGGTGTCTGAAAGGTACATTTCTGCTGGGATTCCAAATGGCCCTTCCCCACATTCTCAGGTGATTATTTTTCCAGCTGACCCTTTCTTTTTGCTGTCCATGCTGCTCACCTGTGCTACTGTTTCATTAGTAGTATCTTTCTCAGTTTGGACACAGAGGAAGACATCCCGTATGGAGGCATTTCAGTAGCTGATGGAAAATGTCTTAAAGGCAGGATGATACAAAGTCTGTTAATTCTGCCTTTCAATATGTAAACTGTTTCACAGCACGTCCTTCCTTCCAGTTTCAGGTAGATCCTCCTATACTGAATCAGGACCTCTATACCAATCCTCAGTTCAGAGACGCAGTCTTCAAAAAAAGCCCTTCTCAGACACAGTCCTTCTATCCCAACTATACAAGACCCTTGTCCCCTTCGCAAGTGTCTGCCAGGTCTCAAGGAAACTGGCCTCTGCCCCCAGCTGTGACGCACTATGAATTTCCCAACCCCAAATTGCCAGTTTGTGAGAACGACAGTGGAAGTTCTCCTGGCCCAGGCAGCAACTCTGTGCAACTGGCCACTATGCACAATACCTCCCAGTGGTCATCTTGAACAGCTGTGCTTGGTTGTAAGTGAAGGTAGATGTAAATAGTTTGAGCCCCACAGCTTGTAGATTATACATGTAAATAGGTTTAGCCCTAAGAGCTGGTGGTTAATGCTCTTCTGTTTGTTTTAAAATCACTGGATTCGGTCAGATGCATTTTTTTTTTTACCTTTTTATGAACATGGAAAGGATTTTTGATAGTCTTTTATACTGAAGCTCTATTTTTGTAAGTTCAATGGACCCGTTCACTGTATTTAATCTGTAGATCAAGAGCCTTTGGCATTTTTGGTGCTTGATAAAGGTGCTGTTAATGTGCATGACAGCAATACGATTGCACCAGATGTATTTAATGTTCCACTTTGCAAGGCACTGTTCCACACTTGCTGTCAAAGATTCTGTACTGCACAGGGTTGTATGCAATTTTACTATTAGTGAGTGTTGATTTTTCAGATGTTCCTGTTCTTTGATACCAGTCTTTCAAACTGTATGCCTGTTGGAAACTCTTGATTGCAGTACTAATCTTTTGTCTTGTGGGGTGTTAAATAAATGTTTTATCTGGCATTATGTGGGCTACTGTTTTTTTTTTTTTCGTTTTTTTTTCTTTTTTTTCTTCCTCTTCCTGTCTGTGTAGATGGTCTCATGCCTTTTTTAAAAAAAATAGTTTGTTTGTAGCTCACTTGTCAATAGAGAATTCTTATGTTGTCTACTAGTGACAGTAACACAGGCCATTTACAGTTAATGGCTGTAAGTAAAGGTCTATTTAGTTGAGAATCAAAAGGTCTTGAGTTATTCCACTTTTAGTAACAAAAAGGTGGCTTTATTTAAAAGGTTTATACATTTGAAGTAAAATCACAATAAGTGATGACTAGTACATATTGCTCTCATGTCACGTGAGCCTTAAAGACATTTTGAATCCCAAAAGCTTATGATTCAAAGGTACCAGTATTTTATTTATTTTGAAACAGTCACAAACTTGAGCCAATGGAGCGTTAAGCACCATTTAACATTTAAATTTGTGAAATTTTAACGCCGTCCACATTTTTTGATAGCTGCCTGCTCACAGTTAGTGTTATACACTTGGTATATGACAATCTTTGCTTTGAACTGAATAGCAACTGTTACTAGGCTCTACAGGATTAATGACAGATGTTCCATATTAGACAACTGTATCAGGTAATTTGCTAACAAATTGGTCATGTTTATTCTGTGATTATGGGAGGATTTATCAAGTTTGTATGCACTTCAGATGGAACCTTATAGTTCTAACAGGACAAAATGTAACTTTTATATTTTATTATATATTATAAATCTATATATATGTTTGACATCATACATCCCTAATTTAGTGTGATAATTTAGTTTTTTTTTTGCAGCACACTAGATTTTAGCCCTTTTCCTGAAGACAACAGATATACAGAGGTTGTGATTTAACCCTTTTTTTTCATATAATCAATCATTAACATGGTGTGATTTGTTTTCCCTAGAGTTGATTAGTGCAACAATCCGGTTCTGGACAGGGATTAAACACTCAAGTCAGGGTCGGGAACTCTGGTCCTGGAGGGCTAAATTCCTACTCCATGCTGATCTTACTGCTGAAACCCACCACATTCAACTAAGCAGTAACTGCCAGATTTAGTTGGTTGGTAGTCGAAGCAGGGAAAACAATTAACTGTTCTTCTGCCATTCTCCAAAGCACAAATAATGGAACCCATGCTGTAAATACCATTTAACACCCTTACCAAGAAAAAAAGCAATGCATTTTATATTAGTTTGAGGCAATAACAAAGTGTCTAAAAATAAAATCAGAACACAACAAATAAGAGTGCAATAACATTCTCAACTGTAGTGACTTTATAAAAAGATTTTCTCTGTGTGGTTTGGTCAACAGTTACATTTTCACCAAAAACACAATGTGGAATGATTTACTTGGCTTTACAAACGAGAACTGAAAAGGCATACTACTGAAAATTACCTGTGACCTCTAGTAGATTTTTTAAGCCACTGTTTTCATACCTCTGCTGATTGGTTGAGATGGCACCATCAAGTTCAGCACTTTGTTCAATAAGTTATAATGACTCAGAATATGCCATACCAAAAGATTGAGCACAATGTTAAAGGGTTAAGTGGAACCATTTCAACAGATCTTTGACTTACAATGGTTTTATATAGAACCACTTTAGCAAGGAACATGACTGGGATTTTTTGCTTCCGTTCTCCCTCTACAGTTGAGAAGTGTAATTCAATGTAGAGTAATATACTTTTTTTTAGACAAACATGACTCAGGTTAAATAACATTATTCAGTTCCTAGTGACTTCAGGACCATGTGCCTGTAGTGACGGTGACAGAGAGACATAGTTCTGCCCATTTAATTCAGTGTACCATCAAAATGATTTTTGGAAATTTAAGGTAAATTTTTTTTCCATGGCAGGGCTTTAATCAGAGTCTAGGAAACTGGTCCAGTATTCAGTACCACCTCCCATGTGGTTCATTGTAATTTTTTGACAACACTCTGAAAAGCATGTAGAGCCTGGCAGCAGTTGCTATAAAATGCAGGAGGGACTTAAATTATTCAATTCTCTTCTATATACTGCATTTCCAAAAATGTGCAAACAAATGTTTAGTTAAAGTTTCTTTAAAACTCAAGAGTATCAATAAAAGCAATTGTCACCCTTTGCTGTAGAAACAGCCTTCTCACATCTGAAAAGGTTTCATGCTAGATGTTGGAACATTGCTGTGAGGATTTCATTGCACTGCAGCCAGAACAGCATTAGTTAATATGGGTATAATTGAATTCTGAGATATATTATATACTGTATATATAAATATATATAAACATAACACAATCCCACAGCCTAAGAATCTTACATGTGTGGCTCCAGAACAAGTAACTTAAGCATTAACTGCTTAGCTGTTGGGCTTTCTAGAACAATGGCTGATTCATTACTGTGGTAATACCAGACTGAATTTGTGTAGTATAACAGAAACATGTGAAAGCCTGTTAGATTAATATTAGTTTTCTCTTAAAAAGTTCTAAAGTACACTTACAAATCATTAAATGCACCACTCATTCCATGAAAAAAAAATCCACATTTTTATGTACCTATATTGTCCAAAACAATCTTTATGTAGTCATTTCCATGGTTCCATGTACCCACATGAAATACCAGTTCATATAGAACATTTTCTTCTGTTTTCTTGGTTTAATTTTAAAATGCAAGTCCATACCTCTGAATGAATTGTGCAGTGGAAAAACACTACCAGTGACAGGCCCAATCTGAACTGGGTAAACTGTTCAACAACACAGCATGCAGCAGTTGAACAGCTTTGAACCAAATACAATTGTCTAGCATTTGCTAAGCATATATTTGCATCAACTATGCACTTTTAAGGAATTGTCTGGTGTTTCTCATCCTAGTTTTTCTAGCTTAGTTTTCACCTGCTGCATCTTTTAAATGTGGTCCTTTAACATGGACAATTTTGACACACTTTCCTGTACTTAGTAAAATAAGAGAAAACCTGTTTGATTTGAAGCACATTTATAATAAGTGGAAGATACTGAATCAAATATGTATGTGATAGAATTCATTGCATTATTGGCAGGTGCTACAGCAATTTTCTGTTTTTTCCTAAATACAGGAAAATGATTAAACTGATTTATGAACAGTCCATTTCCTATTTCTTTTAACTACTGTAAATTCACACTGTACACAAGCCTGAGTAACTGTATTTCGTTCTATGATGTCACATGGTGAGAATGATAATAAAGCTGACTCTGATATGTTTGAAATGTGAGAGATTAGGATGAACACTTAAAGTATCAAAGTCTCAGAGAAAATATCAAAATGTGTGAAACAGATTAATTTAATTTCTTTTGTCTCAAACCACCAACATAAATCTATGGTTTATCTATTCTGGTGTGAGAAGTAGTTTATGGATAAAATATAACATTCCAGCAAAATTAAAAATGAAGCTCCTTGGGGACTGGTGGATGAGCCAAGCAATTCAATGTTCTTGTCCAACGAGAGAGACAGAGAGAGAGAGGGAAAAAAAACAAACAAAAAAAAAAAAACTGACAGAGACAAAGACATTGCACATTTACATTTTCATTCAGTCCATCTTCAAGCTGCAATAAATGTAGCGGATGAATGCCAGTGAGGCCCAAAATGAAACAGTCCCCAGCATCAGTGAGAAGACAAAGGCGGTGAGTAAGGAATATCCAAAGAACTCCACGCTCTGCACTAGACCACTCATGCTGGAGCGATTGTGGTAGTAGAAGAGAGAGTAGACAAAAATAAAAAGGCCAGTGGAGCCCGTGCTAAGGACACTGCGCCACCACCAGCGGTAATCCTCGCCTGAGAGCAGGAAGTAAGTAAGAGCCACGGATATGCAGGCACCCACAGACAGCAATATGGCAAATACGCAGAGCAGGATGCCATACAGGGTGTAGTGCTCCCTACCCCATACAGTAGCAAATATATAGTACAACTCCACTGAGATGGCACTGTGAAATAAGAGAAAGGGTTATGGGGAGTAGAAAGTGTGAGATATGAGTTTTGTTCAATTAATTTATTGCCTATATCTGTACTGTACAGCTGATTATTATAACCCATCATTTTGACACACTGCCCTTAGAAAAAACAGTAGTTGAAATGAGATCATTATGTAAAATGTATATGAACCATGTATTAAAAAATAATTTTCATGAATTCTTCTGCAAAACTGGTAACTTAGGCTGTTCAAGTTATTATTCTTCTGATGGGACTGGTTTTCCGAAGGGAAGGATGCTTGGTAATTTGTAACCAGGGAAGGGGTATAGCTGACACTTTCACACATGCTAAATTGCCATGGAAACCAGAGCATTAACTAAACATAATTAAAGAAACTGCTGTTGAGTCTGTGTTTGGTAAAACATCTCTCCCAGTCCTTATATTGGTGGGGTTTAAACATGTTATTGCAATAATATGACATATGCAATTAAAAAGTGGGGCAGTGTCCCAGTACTTTGAGACTGCCTCCAGAGTTTCAAATAAACCGAGTAATAGTTTTTGAGAAGTCCTTCATTCCCAGGGTGTTAAATAAAAAGGGCAAGTGAGGAAACTTTGCATCCATGTTTTGTTTAGTTTGTATCCACTTATTTTAAATACAGAATATGTAAATATACAATGTAATACTGCATCAAATTAAATTTCTCTTTGTGAAATAATAAAGGAAGAATGATACAAAATGAATGAAACCTTGAAAACCAAATTGTCATTTTTGATATATATATATATATGTATACATGTATATTTAAAGGAAAGGTGTCAATACTTTAAAATGAAAAAGCCATTTTTGAAAACTAGACAGGTCCTTGTCTTATCAAATGGGTTTCTTACCTGAAAGGTAGGAATCCTCCAATGGCCATGTGCACAGATGTGTGTTTGTACCAGGGCTGCTGGGGGATCTGGCGGGGAATGTTGCGGGTGCGACATGGAGCCTGAAAGCTACCTGCCCGGTTCTTACCCACAATTCCCCCAATGACTGTGAGGGGAAAGCCCACTAGCACCCACGCACCCAGCAACAGGAGTACAGTGGAAGCAGGAAGGGCCTGTGTGGAACCACTCCACCAGTGAACAGAGTTTACTACACTCCAGGTCAGAAAGAGAGGAGCTGAGAAAAGAAAGGACAGAGATTACTTGACATTTATCTTTAACACAAAATGACATGTTTAAACTTTAACTTGAGCAACAAAATGGTTTCAAGAATGATTGCAAAAACTTTTCACAACAATTATTTCAGCATACTGCTGCCTCTCAAATGCCATCAGAAAAAAATTGGCATTTAAAAAAAAAAAACTTGAAGTACATTGTCAGTAGTATAGTTCAGGTCTAGCGAACAATATGTATATTCTTGCAACTAGAAATAAAAATACAAAATCCACCAACCACCCAAATATTTGTATGTGAATATGAAGAGTGACTGGATGATCTGCACTGCAGCTGAGGTTAGATGCATGTGGTCCACATTGCCAGGTAGTAAACACTGTGGTGGTACCAAGGATCTGCAGGCTAATGCTTAAAACAAACAGCCTGCCTACAGTTCTGCATTGTATTGAAAAGTACTTTCTAGATAAAATATCTTCAGTTATCTTCAGTTATCTAACAGTATTTAGAAGAGTGTTCAGTGTTTGTGTAACTTAGTTTGATAGTGTCTACTTTGCTAGTGTCAGGCAGAGCTTAGCGTTGCTATGGATCCACCTGGCCACATTGAACTCTGCCTGTGTGTCTGTAATGTATGTCATCACCCACTGATGTAGCCTACTGTGTTCTGATCTTTCTACTCAGCTGATAGCAGTGCTCTGTAATGAATGTCAGTCAGTGGCAGACGCTGAAGATAATGTCTCTCTTTCTTTAGTTACATACACATACACATACACATATACATAAACATATACATAAACATATACATACACATATACATACACAAACACAAACATGTGAAAGGTTAGTCTTTATTAATATGTTTAAACATTTGATCTTAATTTTAACTATATTGAGAGGTGCTATAACTTAACATAGAGGTATACAAATGTAACTGTTAGATATGCAACTTTCTAGTGAGGAACAAATTAGAACACCCCCCACATTTATTACTACATTAAATGCCTGAGATTAGAATCAGGTGCAGCACATCAGCTGCAAATATTTGGATTATATTTAGAGAGGACTTTGGAGGAGGGACTCTTGTTTAAACCTCAGATATTAGATTGGTTTGCTCTTGATCTTAGAAGTGAAGGGCATGACCACATAAAAGGTCTCTCTGATGTCTCCAGAAATAAGGTTGTACATCTTGGAAGTTGTCGCATCTTGGAAGGGATTTAACATGAGTGCTTTAAAAGAAAAAATCAGCCACTCCATTTTCCAGAAAATAAATTACAATTGGAGAACATTTAAAAATAACTACCAACATGGCCAGGTCAGGCCGTCCTAGCAAGTTCAGCCCAAGAACAGATCACCAGATTTATAAAGAAGTTGCCAACAATCCCAAAATGGCATCATGGGACATCACATGAGCTCCCTATAGCTACGTACATGTAGCTCTTCTCGCAGTTGATGTCAAAGTGCATCTACTATTAAAAAGAAACCAAACAAGTTTGGTTTGCATGAGAGGTGTGCAAGAAGGAAACCCTTGCAAACTTACCACAGCTTTTGAGCAGGAGGTGGAAATGTCATGGTTTGAGGCTATTCTGCTGCAACAGGGCCTGATGAGCTCTTCATTGTAAAAAACACTATAAAATGTTTATTGCTTCAGAGGGGACTTGAGAAATATAAGACTGTACAAAGACTAGTACTGAAACATTACATTCCACATGTGGGAAAGTGGAAAAATCTTTCTTCTAGTCGATGTCAGGGACTAGTGGATGATTATATAAGTCATCTAATTAACATTGTTTGAGCAAAGGGAGGAGATACCAGCTATTAGGTTATAAGGTGTCCTAACATTTCCTCACAAGAAAATTGAATTTCTATTAATTACATTTTGATCATTTTTAGTTATATGAAATCCCTCCCTCAATATAGTTCAAATGAAGATTAAATGTCTATGTTTAAATGTCAAAAAGACAAAAGGTGTTCACTGGGTGATCTTGCTGGTGTTCTTAATATGCATGGTCAGTAACTTTCAAAAGTGGCCCAGCAAAAGAAATCCAGTGAGCTGGTGACAGGAACATGGGCAGGTTTCACAGGTCACACTTTGGGTTGTATTACATTTAGCCTGTGTCCATCAATAAGCATTTCTGTGACCAGATCAAGTTGATTGCAACAGGATGCCCAACACTCCTGCAAGTTTTACAGGTACTCACAACTGCTGAACAGCAGCATTCCCATATGCATTGCAATTGTGTTAATTTTCACACCTGCCCATGCTGGGTTTGGGATATAGGAGACGCAAATGTCAAATGCTATATTGAATGGTAAGCATTCACAGGTGCTGTTCTTATAATTATAATTTTTTCATCTGAGCAGTCATGAAACTTTATTTAAATTTAACTGAAATATATGAACTAAACAGTTGTGCTGGCTAGCATCATTGAGTGAGGTGGTTCCGTAGCCAGCAATTCTCACTATTGGATTCCTGGCGACAGACTGGTGTGGTTTTATTGTGGATTGACCTGGCCTGTTGTTTAAATGACAGCGCCAACTGGTAGCCTGATCTAGGCTTCTAACATGACAAGAAAACATTGAAGATTTGAGCCAGCTTTAGTCTTCCCCAACCATGTTTTTTGAATGGAAAAATAAATACAGGGAAAAAAATAAAAATGATGTCTCACCAGAAAAGAGGCTAGATGTGAGAATGATGTTCCAAACCCAGCGTTGTCCATGAATCTGGGTGTAGAAGCTGCAGGAGCAGTATCCTGACACACAACTGGTTAGTGCATACAGCACAATTGCAGCAGAGTTTATGGCACCATGGCGATGTACATTAAACATCCCCAGCAATGCCATGACAATTATTCCTTGCAATCAGAAGAGAAAAATGATTAAAGTGGTTAAACGTGAGCTGAGGGCCCAATCGTATCAATGACACAGTTGTAATCTCCAGTAGGGGTGGATAATAGGACAAATAAAATCTAATATCACGACATTAGAATATATGACACATGAAAATATTTTTAGTGATTAAAAAGCTAGAACAGATAATAAACTCCCAATTTTCAGAAAGTAGCAGTCGTAATTTTTCATATAAAAAAACAAAGCAAACTTCCCCATTTGGGGAAATGGTAAGTTGTTTTGTTCATTTTGCAGTTCATAGTTACTATAATCTACAGTATATCAATTCTTACCTGTGGCCAAAGTGAGAAACTGAGCTCCCACTCCTAGAACGGCACACAACAAGCTCTTATATGGTGGGAAGCGAAATACATCAGTGTGAATGATCTTCCAACCATTATCTCCCTGGTCCAGATCATCACAGCTGCCATCTTCTTCTACATTATACCTGTTATAACAGTAATTAGTAACAAACACACAGCCTGGGCAATTACATTCAATTCTGCATTCAAAGCAATTTAAATAGGAATAGTGGCAAAAAATAAAATTAATGGTGATTTTGTGATAATAGGGCTTGTGTTCAGATTCTATGTGAAAACTGTAATTCTTTTTTTCTTCTAGTATGCCATGCTCCCCTCATCATTCAATCCATCACTCCTTACCTTGCAAAATCATTCTTTAGCACCCTCATGAGGATGATGATGACAAAGCCCAGCAACAACACCACAAGCACCAAGGAGTTGATAATTGACAGCCAGTGGATCTCTAGGGTTTTCGGGAAGAAAGAGTAATCTCGGAGGCGCTCGGCCCTGCGTGCATGGGGTAAGGAGCTTTCAAACCAGCGCACACTGTAAGTGTGAGTCACTTTGAGCTCATCATTGCTGCCCCCAGGCCCCTGGCCTGCCCCACCACCTCCTTCCTCGAGAGGCACTGGTTTTACATCCTTAACGGACACATTGGCAAAGATCACAGAGTCTCCATTATACTCAATGTTAAAGTCCAGGTGAGTCCACAACCCAACCTAAGGTTTTTGGGGGAAAAAGAAAAAAAAAAGACATTTTTTTTCCTGTAATGTTATGTTGTAAAACATTACTAAAAAAGTTCAATGGATAAAGTTCAGTTTAACATTTAGTGTAAGGGTTGGGTCTGAGTGATAAAGCCATCCAATGTCAAACCTACACCAATCAACCATAAGATTATAACCACCTCCTTGTTTCTACTCACTGTCTCTCATTTTATAAGCTCCACTTATTATATAAGAGCAGATTGTAGTTATTATTTGTATATTATTACAAACTGTAGTCCGCTCATTTCTCTGCAAACTTTGTTAGCCTCCTTTCACCCTGTTCTTCAATGATCAGGACCACCACATAGCAGGTATTATTTGGGTGGTGGGTCATTTTCACTGCACTGCAGTGACACTGACATGGTGGTAATGTGTAAGAGTGTGTTGTGCTGGTGGCTCAGACACAGCAGTGCTGCTGGATTGTTTAAAACCCTCAGTGTCACTGCTGGACTGAGCAAAGCCCATTAACCAGAAAGGTTGAAGAAGGATAAAGTATGCAGAGAAACTACAAATCATAGAACTACAAAATGCTCCTGGATGGTCAGAGGAGCTCAGAATATGAACAGTTAGAATAGAAACAAGAAGACAATTATGTTATGGTTTATCTGTGTTATCAGTGTTTATAGTGTTAACAGTATCAAGTCCAATGTTAATAAAAAGCTTCTTTAATACATTAAAACTGGTCCAATACGAGGAAATACATAAAAGCCTGAAAACAATTGCTGAATCACAAATCATGGTCAGTACTTCAGTTACTTTAAAAAAAGAAAAACTTAACATTCATAAGGATTATTTTAAGCAAAATTATTTTTGTCTTCTACAATTTTAGAGGAAAAATAGAAAGGAGTACCATGTAAATGCTTGGACATCCCAAGAGATCTGAGCTCTCCTAATTTTTATCAGATTTTATTAGCATGTTATGGCATTGGATTCCTCACAAATCAAAGGGCCTCATTCATAAAAACATGAGCAAGCTTCAAGTAAATTACAAATAAAACGGATCTTCCCAAAAACTTTTCACGCAATTCATAAACACTGTATAGACACTAGATTTATTAGTAGAACGTTTGTATATTTAACTGAGCAATGGCACATGTGCATGTTCCTTTACAATTACCTCACAATAACCATAATCCATGACCATGACCAAAAAATGCCCACCATATAAGGAAGATATTGGACAGAGCAAAACCTTTAACATCTCTACAAAAAGGAAAATAAACTATTCTGAGCTGAAATTGATGTTTTAGTGAATGAAGTGCATTAAAATCAACTACCTTTATTTTTGTTTAATATTGGCACTGTGCAATCTTGTGTATCCATTTTGCCATGTCACTTTTTCACATAATGTATCCGGCAGTTGTTGTTTAGACTTCAATGTTCAGTAAGAATCTTTTTACAATGACTCCCAAGATTTATTTTTCTTCTCCTATAAAGTTGCTATTTTGGAAACAAAAAGGTTTTGTTGTATTTTATATTGAAGCAGTTTCATTGTAGTAAAATCTTGCATGCTGCAGCCCATTCAGAATTATGATTTAAGACAAGTCTGTTTAAGACAAGACTGTAATAAGACAAAGACAAAGTGCATGTTAATCACAGAATATCAACTAGATCAAACGTTTCATTGGCACATGGAGCTTCAACCAGCTAGTAGCATTTATTCAACTAGCAATTTTGAATGGCTTAACCATTTTAAACGATCTAGAATGTGGCCGATAAGACTGGCAAACATACAGTGATTAACACAAGTGCTGGTGTTTGCTGGGTGAAGCAGTTTAGAGCAAAACAAATGGATTGTTGATTGGTTCTTTGGCTGTTCTGACATCAGACTTTAAATCCAACTTAAATCCAACAGATGGACTCTGCAAAAATAGTTCAAAAAATCTTTCCACGGAAAAGACCAACATAATTTTTTACCATCTGCACGTTCACAGTAATTTAACAGTTAGAAGAGAAAGGGGCTTTAGTACTTATCATTATGCAAAAAGTCTTTCAGATGTTACACACATTTTACACCTGCTCCTGACCACGAGTAAAAAAAGGTTTGTATAAATTAGCAATTTACTTGCAAATTCATGCTGCAACAGTTTCACGAATGAGGCTCATTGTTTGGAAAGGCCAGATGATGAACATTTCAAAGCTTTATAATGGCTCCTGGAACCTTGTCCCCACAATCAGTAGCCTTGGGCTCCTCTAAGCAGCTAAAGAGTTCAAATGAGAGAGTGAGTGAGAGTAAGTGAGTTGCAGTTAGGTAAACCTTGTGACTGTGAGGCAGGAAACCACTCTCCTCCATGTATCCTACAAATCCCCAGATAGGAACATCATCGAGGACAAACTCAAAGTAATAAAGCTCTTCAATGGCTTCCCTCAGCTGATCCACCTAGTAAAACAATAACACTGCTCATTAAAGCAATCAGTATTAACAGACTGTGGTTAGAAAAAAAGTTGAAATGTAAAAATGCTGTACTGTCACATAACAATGCAAATTAATACAAGTGGTTGCTGTCGTTTACATTAGTCCAGTCTTCATGCAATATTCACAAAATAAAACACAAGATAGTGAAGGTTTAATACAACAGTGACAAAATAAAAATTTGATTGTTTGAGTTTAACAATACCTCTTTCTCAGAGAGACTGAGTTGGCACAGTATCTGTCTGTCTGTGTTCTCCCTGAAGCGAATCTTATACAAAGACTCTGCCATCCTGTCTCCATCTAACACTTCTCCAAGACTTAAGGCTTTATGATGCACCTGAGAAAGGATCAAGATACAAAAGATAACCCAGGACAACTATTCAAATAGTTCAAATAGTCAAATAGTGCAGTGTACATTTATTTATTATTATCTTATTGGAAAGGCTTCTTTACTGATCATTTTTCAAATATTTTGGAATCTTTGAAAAGCAAATGCTCTTTACTGTTCACCTGTAAAATTTATCATCGGCCCAAATAAGCAGATTCCTTGACCAAAATAACATCCCATGTAAAACATTAAATTGTTTATACAACAGTGACATGGTGATATTAAACATTCAGTACACACAGTAAAACATGACTAAAAGCAGCTGATCAGGCTTATGTGAGAACACTCTGACAAGGTGCTCTATACTAAAGATCATGTTTAAAACAGCCCAATGGTCTCAGCCCTGCTGCAAAACTAAACACCACAGTGCCAGTATGTGTAAAACAAGTTTGACACATTATGTATGTGTTGTGTGGAACACACTGTTGTATTAGTCACTATAAAAACATTATCCAACTTTGTTGTGGGGATGCTTTAGAGAAGCGAAGACGCTGTGCATCCAGGAAATACTGGTTCTGCTGGTTGCAATAAGTTTCTAGCCAGCTCTCACCACCGGGTAAGTTCCTGAGTCTTGGGAGTTACACAATGGGAAGAGTGCAGCTTTATTAAGGTTGTATGGGCAGAACAAACCACCTCAACCTTGTGATCAGTTAAGGGGCTGCGTATGAAAACATTACCCAGTATTAGGACCTTTTAGTTCAAACAGAGAAAAGGAGGAGTGTATCGATTGTTCACTGGCAGTTGGTAGATCCTTTAGTGGTAATAAAGTACACAACTGCTCTGAACATGTACATCCACAGGATGACAGTCTTGACTCACCTCTTTGGGTCTGCAGACAGGCAGTGTGTAATAATGATATGTTTCCTGGGGGTTGTGATAAGGACCTACTTTGTTAACATAAAGAATTACAGGATCACCCTGCTTGTAACTGATGGCCCATCCGAGCTGTGGCATCATGCAAAACAGACAAGCCCCCATGACCCACCCAGGGGTCAGCTGTCCGGTCATCACCATCCCTGTCAGTAAGAAGAGGAGACACAGAGCTGAACATTACACTGGCACACAGATTTTGGTCATTGCTCTCAGCGGAGGACTGAATACCACCTCACCTCCCTCACCTCTCCACTGATAACCACACAAACATATGAATCTACAGTTCCTGAAAAGCACACAGTCAGACCCTAGACCTGCTGCCAGCAGAGAGAGGTCAGAGGAGGGCTTCTCCGTGCTCCAAACATCTCAACTACTTAATGGACCTGCGTCCACACCGGAGCTGTGTTCCCTGGCTGGGAGTCAAGCAGGATAAACGGTGAAGCAGACCTTCTCAGCCTCCACACTTCTTAAATTAAGTGTGGTAGCGAGCTGGTTAGCTGGTGAGCTAGCCCACAGAGCTGCTGCAGCTTCCGCAGGACGGAGAAAGACAACAAACCTGTTTCTGAGCTGCTTCCACTCCGCGCTCACCCTTTATCCAGCCGGTCAGCACCGAGGACACGTGTCCCAGATCATATCTGCTCGTCTTCGCGAACAGCGGCCCATAAACGACCATAAAACACAGCTTCTGTTCAGAGACGGAAACATTCAAGCCTCTCGAGCCCACGTCATCTTCACATTAAACACGTCGGGCTTTTCCGGGAGAGGCGGGGCACAGGCACACCACACCTACACCTGCGTATCACTCCGCCTACTCCGGCATATGACCCCGCCCACACCTGCTTATGACCCCTCCTATTGCTACTTATGACCCCCACTCCTGCTTTTGACCCCTCCTACTCCTGCTTATGACCCCCCCCACTCCTGCTTATGACCCCCCCCACTCCTGCTTATGATTCCTCCTACTCCTGCTTATGACCCCTCCCACTCTTGATTATGACTCCTCTTACTACTGAATATGACCCTCCTGTACCTGCTTATGACCCCTCCTACTCCTGATTATGACTTCTCCCACACCTGGTCCTACTGCTGCTTATGACCCCTCCTACTCCAGCTTGACTCCTCCTACACCTGGTTATAACCCCTCCCACTCCTGACTCCTCCTACTATTATGACCCTTCCTGCTCATGACTCCTCCTACTCGTGATTATGAACCCTCCTACACCACATTATGACCCTTCCTACTGCTTATGACTCCTCCTCCTACTGATTATGACCCCCCTACTCCGATTTATGACTCCTCCTACTCATTCACCCCTTGACAGCAAAAACGGAACGATTTAGGCTTTAACTGTTATCGTCCACTTCCACCAGAGAACGATGCCGCAGAGGCAGCGTTTGAACAACACAGAGAGCCTGAGTGTCAAAGTCCCTGCGCTGTGAATCACAGGTTTCACTCGGAGATCATCTGCTGTTTTTGTTCCTTGAACAAGGGAAAACGAGTCGACTCCGAGCCGTCAATCCAGACCCGCTCTGTGGCGGTTCACACGAGGTTCGATTGGTCTGGTCTGCGGCTGCTGCGCGCGCGCGAGCGGAAGGCGCGAGTTTGTCCTCCGTTCGGTCGAAGAAAGCGCGGCTTGTTTCGCCGCGTACGCTTCGAGTCGCGTTACAGGAGCTTCTGCACACGTCGTGGGACTTGTCACCATGGGAATCCACGGCCTGGCGAAGTTAATCGCGGACCAGGCGCCCTCGGCCATAAAGGAGCAGGACATTAAGAGCTATTTCGGTGGGTTTGTAGAAGCTCAGTCGTGTGTTCTGGAGTAAGTCTACAGGCTGCTTTGTGCTGCTGGAGTCTGAGCTCGTGTGTCTCCTCCTGCAGGTCGGAAGATCGCCGTGGACGCCTCCATGTGCATCTACCAGTTTCTGATCGCTGTCAGACAAGACGGCAACGTTCTGCAGAACGAGGAAGGAGAGACGACGAGGTAAACGAGCTCTCCTGCAGCTCAACACCGGCTTCTGTACACGTTAGTCCTGATGCAGTGATCTTCTCTGTCTCCCAGCCACCTCATGGGCATGTTCTACAGGACCATCCGGATGCTGGACAGCGGGATCAAGCCTGTGTATGTGTTTGATGGAAAGCCTCCTCAGCTCAAATCAGGAGAGGTAAGAGGCTCCTGAAGAAAACTGAGCAAGCCCACCTCTAAATAAATCCCCCTGTTCAACGTGTGTGCTGATGTTCTTGTTTGAAAATGAAAGGACAGGGGTTATGGACATCGTTATGTCCATCATCAAACTGACACGACTTCAGTGCACCTGGGAATTGCAGCAGAAGTGTGGGGGTCCAGTGTCCCCTAACTGACTGGGTGTAGTTTAGTGGAGGAGGGGGGCCCCCCCTCTTGAGCCTGGTTCCTCCCAGTGTTTCTTCTTCCTGAGGGAGTTTGTCTTTGCCACTGTCACCTTCCTTTGGCTCATTCACTGGGGGTTTGTATCTCTATCCTTTGTTTCGTGTGTTGTTCACCTTCTTGTTTTGATCTCTTTAAAGCTGCTGCGACATCAGTTGTAAAAGTACCTTACAAGTTCATTTTGATTTATATTAAATAAATGCCCTCTAAGATCAACTTGATTATTAAGAATCAACTTGTATTCTTTGGGAATAAGGTTTCTCAAACCTGAAAATCCCAATCTACCACATTAAGTACCAACTTACTACTTAAGTACTTAATACTTAATAAAGTCTTTTGTAGACTGGCAGAAACAGAAGGATGCCATTATTGTCTTAATTTAGGACACCATGCAGGTTGACAAGTCTGGAATACTTATGATTTGAACTTGGGAAACTGTATCCTGTAAGAGCCGTTGTGCCAAATTCAGCCCTAGTGTGCAATGACTTTTCTTTCCTTGCAGTTGGAGAAGCGAGGTGAGAGGAGAGCTGAAGCCGAGAAGCTGCTAGCTCAGGCACAGGAGACAGGTATTAAAACTAGAGGCTCTGAACAGAAGTCCTGAAATGCTCCTTCAATTTTTCAAATCTATGTCAAGTCTAATTTTGCTGGTATGACATGCTGAACCTCAGGTGAACAGGAGAACATCGACAAGTTCAGCAAACGTCTTGTGAAGGTCACTAAGCAGCACAATGAAGAGTGTAAGAAACTCCTCAGCTTAATGGGAGTGCCATATATCGAGGTAATGTTTTCTAAGTTCATTTTAAGAATGCTAAGCCAATAGATGGATTAAAAAAAAACAAATGGCACATAATAGGATACAGAATATCCTACACTCGTATGAACATTAAGAAGAAATGTCTTATCCAGGCTCCTTGTGAGGCAGAGGCCAGCTGTGCTGCTCTGGTAAAAGCAGGAAAGGTCTATGCTACAGCAACTGAAGATATGGATGGCTTAACCTTTGGAACAAGTGTTTTGTTGAGACACTTAACTGCTAGTGAAGCAAAGTAAGTATTTTCATTAGATTTGTGCCTGGAGAATTGTAGTGTTATACTTCATACTACAACAGTAGACAAATAAGCATGTGATGAATGTTTGGAATCATGAAGAATTCTACAAAGGTGCATATGAAGTTTGAAAGTTGTCTTAAAAATAGATAAAGAGACCCAAATTGACCCATTGACTTGGACATTCTAAAATATTAGCTTCATTCTTCTTGAATCATTCTTCGGTAAAAAGATTTGTGTGCTTAGTTTTGTCTTTACTGCATGATCCACATTCTCTTGAGGTTCTGTTGAATTTTCCTGATGGTGGACTTTTACCGTGAACATTGACATTAGCCAATGTGAGAATGGCCTTTAGGTGTTCAGAAGTTCCAGTGTTCTTTTGCTCTTGGTGTGATCTTTGTTGGTCAAGCACTCTTGGAGAGTAATAATGGTCTTGATTTTTTTCCCATTGGTACACACTCTGTCTGACAGTCCAAACTCGTTAGAGATGGTATTGTAATCTTTTAGTGCCTGATAATCATCAATAATTCTTTGATCAAGTGTAATTGTCTAATTTTTTAATGTGGTTCTCCTTATCTACTTTTTTGTGTAAAAATATTTTGTGTAAAAATTTGACTTGGGTCAAATTTATGCAGAAATATTGGAAATTCTAAAGAATTTACAAAAGTAGTGTGAAAGTATACTGGGATAGCTTGCAAAACTGAAAGTTTTTCATCCTCTACTTCCAGGAAACTTCCCATCCAAGAGTTTCATTTCAGTCGCATTCTTCAAGAGATGAGTCTGACACATCAACAGGTAAAACATCAGTTTCTAGGGCTCTGAGTGGCACAGTGGTCTAATGTGTTGCCACAATTATCTGAGGATTGCCGGTTCAAAGGTACTAGTGGGGTTGGGGAGTTGGCACTTCGATATTTGGGGTAAAAAACCCCAGCAGTATCTTAGTTTTATAATTTTCTGCTTTTCACTTACTTCATATATTTATTTCCTCAGTTCATAGACTTGTGTATCCTACTGGGGTGCGATTACTGTGGCACTATAAAAGGAATTGGGCCCAAGAGAGCTATCGATCTTATCAAACAACATGGTTCTATCGAGGAGATCCTGGAAAATATTGACCAGTCTGTGAGTTATCTTCCACCATGGTCTTATATTTATATTATATTTATGCAGACAAGCATATTGTCTTGTAAGGGTGACTAAATGTCTCTGTTGCTCTTCTATTTATTACTATAACTCATTTGTTTTGTGTTTCGCTTTCCTACATTGAATATATAATAATCTTGATTGTATTAAAAATCTGCTTTGCTTTTGTTTTTGTTTTAATTAAATGAACTGTTCAGAAACACCCAGCCCCAGAAGACTGGTTGTATAAGGAAGCACGAGGGCTGTTCTTGGAGCCTGAGGTTGTCAACTGCTCCACTGTGGACCTCAAGTGGATTGAGCCTGATGAAGAAGGATTGGTTCAGTTTATGTGTGCTGAGAAACAGTTCAAGTAAGTATCAATACTTATGCATTTGCAAAAACAGATTTATAAATATTGTTCTCAACATTTGTGTGAGAAGACATAAGTGTGCAAGAATTGTGTGTACATATAGCCAGTATGCAGTTAAACTTGTACTAATTGTTTATCCTTTGTACTTGCACCAAAAAGACCATGTCTCTGTCTTTTTTATATGGTAAATCTTTGTAAATTAGCATTGTAAGCCCATCTTTATGGCCTTCTGATTATTCTGAGTATTGGTTATACAGTATCAGACACTATACTGGCAACATGTGTAACCAGCAGTTCTGTGCCTCAGTTTACTCTATGAACTCTGTTTTCTGCCAGTGAGGAGCGGATTCGCAATGGCTGTAAGAAGATCATGAAAAGCAGACAGGGAAGTACTCAAGGGAGGCTGGATACATTCTTCACTGTCACAGGATCTCTCTCTTCCAAACGAAAGGTATGTAAACTTAATATTTGGGGCACCTGTGAAGCTCGGGGTGTTTCACAAAACAGGATTTCTGTTAGGTAGCCAGGTAGCCAGATCATTTGGATCAAAAGTCAAGATGGTCCATCAAAAACCTCTTACCTCTTACTTCTCTTTCTGTTGGGCAGTCACTCAAAATCATTCAGTCTCAAGTTGCCTAAGGTGAAAAAACATGTATTGTTTTCATGTATTTTTACACAATAATCACCCATTATTCAAGCAAAACAGGTTAAATTAGGAAGCCTGAAATCAAAACCTGTTCTTCAATGGACAGGACACCACAGAGCAAGTATTATTTGGGTGGAGGGTCATTGTCAGCATTGCGGTGACAATGACTTTGCGGTGGTTTGTTGGACTGGCACAAGTGGAATGAATACAGCAGTGTCTGCAGCTTCTGTCTCTGACTTTACATTTACAAGGTGGACCAACTAGGTAGGAATGTCTAATAGAATGGACAGTAAGACAGTGTTTTAAAAACATCAGCAGCAGTGGTGTCTAATCCACTAGTACTAGCACAACACACCACCACGTGAGTGTTGCTGTAGTGCTGAGAATGATCCACCACCCAGAAAAATGCCTGCTCTGTGGTGGTCCTGCAGGGTCCTGACCATTGAACACAGTGAAATGAGGCTACCAAAGTATGCAGAGGAAATAGATGGACTCCAGTCTAATTATAGAACTATGAAGTGCTCATACAGAATGTCACAAAAGTGAGTGCATTCTTCACATTTCTGCAAATACGTTATTTATTTTCATGGGAAACACTATAGAAATGAAACTTGGCTATAACTTGGTGTAGTCAGTGTAAAGCTTGTATATCAGTTTATATCTATAGCAGATTTACTTCAGTCTTCCATATCCATATCTGTATTTACAGGATAAAAGATAAAACACTATTCCTAAGGAGAAAATAAATGTGTAAATCTAAAGTAACAAAAGCAACTTTGTATGGAGCTAGGAAGTACAGATGTATAAATAAGTGTGAATAAACTGCAGTCAGTGTAGAACCATGAGAATTGTTGTATAAAGTGCAGATGTGCAAATTGGTTGCTATATGATGCTGTGCAAGAGGGCGGTAGTAATTCATGTCCTTTTGTGAGATGTGGTATTTAAAGTTAAAGATGGGTCTGTTCAGAGTCCGAATAGCCTGAGGGAAGAAGCTCAGTCTCATCCTTTCCGTGCTGGATTTCATCTGCTTTCCTGATGGCAGCAAAGTGAACAGCCCATTGTTAGGATGGCTTAGGTCCTTCACGATCTTCACGGCTTTTGACCAGCACCACTTATTATAGACAGTCTGCAGGAAGTCTTGTGTTGACCCTGGTGAGGCCTGTATTGAATGAAACCCATCCTGGAAAACCGCTGTATGACCTTTGTCACCATGCTGTAGCTCAGTTTCAGGGAGTTTGCAATCTTCTTATAGCCTAGGCCATCTTGGTGGAGAGCAACAATTCTATTTCTCACATCGTCTGAGAGTTTGCCATGAGGTGACATGTTGAATTTAGTGGCTAGTATGAGAGAATTGTACCCAAAGCACCAAACCTAACAGCCCTGCTCCCCAATCATACCTGGAACCTTGTACCTCTAATGAGTCACATGACACCAGGATGGGACAACAATACAATTTGGCACAACTTGGACAGCCCTATTTAATACTGAATTTATATTATAACATGTTTATATTCATAACATGACCTTTTGAGATTTTTCATTTGTATTTTACTGTTTGCAATTGACAACTGACATCACATAGATAGATTACATCACAGGAGCTTTAAGCTTCTTAAAATTTTGGTGAGTTTGATGTAATCTTGTTTGGCCCATTTTCAGGCATGTAGTACTTGAAATTTGGTGTACATTTATTTATATATATATATATATATATATATATATATATATATATATATATATATATATAATGATATTTTTGTCGTTGTCCTTTATTAAGCCTGCATTGGATGCGGAAGGTCTTTCAACTACAGGTCCTCCAGAATCTTATCTATGCTAATTCAGTTTCAACGGATTAAACATAATTGTACTGTCTTGTCTCTCATTGAATATAGGAGCCAGAAGTGAAGGGCTCAGCCAAGAAGAAACAGAAGACAAGTTCAGCAACAGGCAAATTCAAAAAGGGAAAATGAGCAAGTAGAATGTGATATACTTCTTGTGGCATACATATTGATGCTTAACAAAACAATACTGCAAATGGTATTTTAACAAGTTTTGATGATTTGTTTTGTCTTGTATAAAAATAAGTAAAACATTTAAACCTGTTTCCGAATTTCAGAAGCACTTTTCTTGTTGTAGTCACTGGAAGTGATAAAAGTTGTGGCTCGAGTTCCTGTAACCTTTTAAATTTACGTACATTTTTGCAGTGTGAAACCAGGATAGGGTAACGTAAAATGAAAAAGAAAGGGCTGCATGTGCAAACTGATTGTTTAGCAACTTCATATCCCATTATAGAAGATTGAGAAACATAGGTTCTTATAACATGAAAATGAATTCAGCATATTGCAGTAGATTGCTCAGACAACAGGCATCAATGAGAGATGACCAGTTACAAGGACTGAAATCCACCACCAATAAACTAAACATAACTGAGAACTCATCATGTAGAAGCATTTTCACATTTAGGTTCGCTAAAAGAATTTGCTTAAACAAAAAACAAAAACAAAACAACAACATAGCCCTGACAGTGGCAGTTTATTACTTGTGTTACTACTGGTAATGTACTAGTCGACCACTAGATCTGAATTGCAGAAAGGATCAAGTTAAAAGTTTGTGATCGTTCCATCTCTAATTTATCTGTTAGGTGTTGCATATATAGATATAATTAGGTATTTTCATTGTTTACAGTGAAACACTTTACTTGGGTATTAGTCATTTAATACATTTTCCTTCTACTACTACCTACATTTCACAAATAAATGTACTTTTTACTCACTACAAGGTGTGACATTACCATCACTGTGTTTGATTGTGTATGTGTGGGTATGAAAAAAATAGTTGCATCCAGAAGGAATCATGGGTGAGGTTGACATCATGAAACATGCAAATGATTTCATGTAATGGTTTCACACTGGGTTGTGTATATGATGCAAGCAAGGAAATGTCTAATTGCTGTTCTTGCAATCTTGGTAGCATCTTTTTCAAGTAAAGTAAGCATCAAAGAAGACTTTAAAAGCTATATGGACAGTGGGAAGAGATTGACAAACAAATTTGTGTATGTAGGCACTGTAGCGCCAGACATATGCCAGAGATTGGACGCAATACCCACACTACACCCCTATTGCTTCAAAATATTGAAGCTGCATGGAATAGATGATTGTAGAAGACCATCTGGAACCTCTATAACTCCATGATTAACTCCACGCCAAGATGTCAAACATGGCATCCAAACCCCACTACTTCTTCAGACACCAGGAATTCAGGGATGCTTTTCCCATACAACAGAGACTAGCACTGAACCAACATGGCATTGTGAAACTGGCATCTGAAGTACAACCATACCACCATATTCTGAATTACAGTTGTTGCAGATGTGTTTGGTCTGATGTTCACAGCAGCAAATTTACAAACTTTTTAATCTTATTAATGTATTGTTTTGGCAATTCATATCTATTCATATTGCAATCATATATCACCACCAACCCTAAGAATAATAGGATGAATAATTAAATGCAATCAAAAATAAAAATTATGGTAAGGTATACTTCTTTAAGAAGTATAACGTTTTGTAATAGCAGGAAATAGTGATTGAAAACTGTTGTTTAAATATTTCTGTTGCAAAGAGAATGGAAATGGCTGTGGTGAACACATTTTCAGAATAGTGAAGAACACAAGATGACATACAAGAGTGGAGGGAGGTGCATGCAGGTGGATTATTTCCTTAGCAGGACATGCCACCTAAAAGAGATTGGAGATTATTAAGTGGTGCCAAGGGAAAGTGTAGGAAAGCAGCATAGGGTGGTTGTGTGTAAAATGAGATTAGAAACATAGAAGAGGAAGAGAGTCAAGACAGAGCCAAAGATTAGATGGTGGAAGCTGAAGGAGGAGGATGGTTGCAGGCAGTTCAGGGAAAAATTGCAACAGGCCCTTGGGGGCAGTGAGGAGCTACCTTAGGACTGGGAAAGTACAGCTAAGGTGGTGAGAGAAACTGGCAAGAATGTGTTGGGTGTTTCGTCTGTTCAGAGGAAAGAAGACAAGGAAAGTTGTTGGAATGAAGAAGTCCAGGAGAGTATGCAGAAGAAGGCAGCTAAGAAAGTGGGACAACCAGAGAGATGAAGGAAGAAGGCAGGAGTACTGAGAGGCTAGTCGCATAGCGAAAAGAATGGTGGCAAAGGACTATGATGAGTTGTATGAGAGGCTGGACAGTAAAGAAGGAGTAAAGGACATGTATTGGTTGGCCAAACAGAGAGATAGAGCTGGAAAGGATGTACAGCAGGTTAGGCTGATAGAGAGGGAAATGTACTAGTGAGTGGACAGAGTGTTGAGTAGCTGGAAGGAGTACTTGGAAGAGCTAATGAATGAGGAAAAAGAGAGGGGAGGACAATGGGGGAAGAGATAGTGGACCAGGAAGTGCAGAGAATTAGTAAGGTGGAAGTGAGGGCAGCTTTAAAAAGGATGAAGAATGGAAAGGCAGTTGGTCCAGATGACATACCTGTGGAGGTATGAATATGTTTAGGAGAGAAGGCAGTGGACCTTTTGACCAGGTTGTTTAAAAAAATCCTGGAGAGTGAGAGGATGCCTGATGAGTGGAGAAGCAGTGTACTGGTCCCCATTTTTAAGAACAAGGGTGATGTGCAGAGCTGCAGTAACTACAGAGGTATAAAGTTGATGAGCCACACCATGAAGGTATGGGAAAGAGTTGTTGAAGCAAGGCTAAGGCAAGAGGTTCAGATCAGTGAGCAGCAGTTTGGTTTCATGCCCAGAAAGAGTACCACAGATGCAATTTTTGCGTTGAGAATGTTGGTAGAGAAGAGAAGGTCAGAAGGAGCTACACTGTGTCTTTGTGGATCTAGAGAAGGCATATGATAGGGTGCCAAGAGAGGAACTGTGGTACTGTATGAGGAAGTCAGGAGTGGCTGAAAAGTATGTCAGGGTGGTGCAGGATATGTATGAGGATAGTGAGACAGTGGTGAGGTGTGCAGTTGGAGTGACAAATGGTTTCAAGGTGAAGGTAGGGTTACATCAGGGATCAGCTTTGAGCCCCTTCTTGTTTGCAGTGGTGATGGACAGGTTGACAGATGAGGTCAGACAAGAGGCCTGACCAGGAGGCCCATGTTGTTTGCAGATGACATTGTAATTTGTGGTGAGAGTAGAGAGCAGGTGGAAGAGAACCTGGAGGTTCGCACTGGAGAGGAATGAAGGTCAGTAGAGACAAGATGGAATACATGCATGTGAATGAGACGGATGCAGGTGGAAAGGTGAAGATGCAAGAAGTAGATGTCGTGAAGGTGGATGACTTCAAATATCTTGGGTCAGTCATCCAGAGCAATGGACTGTGCAGAAAAGAGGTGAAGAAGAGGGTGCAGGCAGGATGGAGTGGGTTGAGACAGGTGTCAGGGCTGATGTGTGACAGAAGGATAGCAGCAAGAGTGATAGGGAAGGTTTACAAGACCGTAGTGAGACCTGCTATGATGTATGGTTTGGAGACTGGCTCTGTCTGAAAGATCTAAATGAAGCATCTAAATGAAGATGCTGAGATTTTCATTGGGAGTGACAAGGATGGACAAGATTAGAAGTGAGCAGCTCAGAAGGACAGTGAAGATGGAGGAGGAATAGTGTTGAGGAGGAATAGTGGATATAGTACAGTAGAGGAGGCAGGGGATAGGGCAAGACGGAGGCATTTGATCCACTGTGGCGACCCCTAAAGTGAGCAGCCGAAAGAAGTTTAACTAAATATTTCTGTAATCTCTTGTGATGTATTTGTATTTGTTTATAATGACTAATTTGATCATATATCTTTTACTAGAGACCCATATTAAAATATATACACACATTTTATACATTTGAAACACGTTTCAAAAACATTGCATTCCAAAGAAAATTTTACACACTAAATAATGGTAACACCTATGTAAGAAATACACGATTTGTTTTTTACACTAAAATAGACAAATTTAAAAATGCTTTTAAAACATTTTGGTCATTTTCATACATACAAATATTTTGATCATACTTCAGATTAGTTATGACATGGGTCATAAATGCAACCATACTCAAACATGGAAAACTGATTTTCAGCTTCCATTATCAAGGACAGTCACCAGAAACTAACCTTCTATCCACTGGTCTGGAGATGTAATTTGAACATCATTACATTGGTGTTTACAAATGTTTGATGGAACAACATTTTTGGGGAATGCCTGCATCACTACATTAAAAGTTGCTAACATAATAGCAACTATGTTTTTAGGAAACGCACCCCTAGAAGTGTGAAGCGTGGCAACAAACCTTTGATCTTGGCACCGACATGAAACCTCCACACACAAACACTCCCATGAATACCATTGCTAAATTTACTCCTTAAGTTAAAATAAAACTGTCATTGCCAAAAACTCATTTAGTAATATAAATGCCTTCACAAAAAGAAAACAATGAGCTAAATAAAAGTATTCAGGCAATAATACAAACAAAACACAAATGGACAAGGAAAAAATAGTAGAAAAAATTTGAGCCCCAATGGCAGAAGTCTGTGCAGTGAAGGAGTGGAGTTCCTTACTGCAATGTAGTAAAGGAACCAGTATTTGGCAGAAGGCAATGTTAACATTACAACATGTTAAATGCTACATTCATGACTATTTATTTATATGTTACTTTATTTATGTTCTGAACAGTTTTATTTTTCCTTGACCTTTTAGACTATAACCATTCACAAACTAAATAATGTGAGAAATAAACTGAGCCACATACCTTCTAAAAGCTACATCCAGCATAATAATGCACACAAAAATAATCTCTGGTTTTATAAATCAGTACCAGAATAAAATCGTTTATAATTAAAAAATCCTTCATTGGGATATAGACGGGCTTCAGTACCTTTTACTTTTGCATTGAACATTTGTGTTATTATAGAAATAAACAAAGAAATTCTAAGCTCCATTTTCAGATGAGAATAGCCATATGAAGAATCTTTCACAAAAATATTGATGCCAAGAATACACCCTTTTACTAGGCTTAAACTTTTCATGCAGAAATAAAAACATTGTTATAAATAAATGTTTCAGAAAAGAACTTTTATCTTACTGGAATGATGGCCTTAGTACTGTGTGGTATCAGATTAGAGGTATTATATTAGTAATTTCTAGCGTGCAAGTTTAGACTGTTTTATATAACCAGTTACCCACACCTTAACATCAGTTAGTGTATGTTTGGTGAAGTGAAGTCAGCTCATGCTATGTATTAAATCAAGATTTTCAGAGCAGAACAGTCATTTTTTATATTTTGTCTTTGTAACAAACTATCTTTATGATCCTAGGTTAGGTTTCAAATGTCTCATGCTGTTTTGCTTTAGATGGTTAGATCTTTATTCTTCTCCTAAAAACTTAACCATTTATAGTGCACTTTATTATTTCAATAAGATGCTGTTCACAAGAATGCATGTGTGTAGGAAAAATATTTATTTGTTTTTTGGGAACAATTTGAATTTGAAGGCAAAAGATCAAACCAATGAACAACAATGATATTTTTCAACCCAGGGGGTTGCCTATTATTCTAAAGGGCACCATCTGTCATTTCATTGTAAACAAGTGCATTAAAATGTAGTTTAATAATGTTTTGTTAACCTTCTGTATATCAAGTTTTATTTTCGTGACGACCCATTTTATGTATTCATTTATTTATTTTTGTGGTTGATACACTTTTAGTTGATCATACACATGCAGCACAGTTTCAGTTATGTGTTGTTAATATGCCAATCCCCACTGGAAAAAAGTCTTGATCTGCTAAGGCACTATTTCTGAAAGTGAAAATTGCGTTCAATTCCCAGCAATCCTGCTGCTAGTGTTAAATGAGAATTCACAAGCATAAAGTCTGCTGTGCTCTGTTTGTCTAGAAAAAGCAGTCATGATGTCTTTCATTCTTATGTTGGCTCACACAGCAGTTAGTTCTCCCTTCAATTATACTGAGCTCTACTATGTTGTCTGGGCCTTAACATGACTGAGCTGATCTGGTGAGGTTGTAAATATGGTATTGAGATGTAAAAACTGATTTAAGGTTAAATATCTGCATCTTTGACAAAGATGAAATATAACATTTCTACAAAGACAGCTTGTTCAAGAGCACATAATATAATTAAAATGCACTGACACAAAAAACCCCAAAACAATCAAAACCTGCAAATATTGAAAATTAACCTCGGGATGAGAAACTTGATCTGGGTCCAGCTTCACTGCTGGAAATGAAGAAAATGCAACATTTAAGTACTTCAATATAAGAAACAGCTGTGAAATGGCATCAAATGATCTATTGCTGTCAATGCCATGCATATAAATCTCAGTAAAAGTCTACAGAGGATAAACTGAATAAGGAAATAGTTGAAATGATGTCGACATGATATTAAAAGGGAAACCATACTTTAAAGGACTAAATGCACTAAATGCATTTAGCATGTGTGAAAATGTTTTGCTGGTGCAAAATATATAGGCAAGACATTAACTTTCCCCCCAATTTACACTGATGACATAATACTGAAAACAAATGCCTGGATCAATCTAGCCATTGATATTTTTAACCTGAGATCAAAAATAAGTTTTCTGTTGTAATGGACACTGAGAGGGAGACACTGCTAGCAGTAGTACAATTCAAATATTTTTTCCATGATGAAACAGGATTTTATAACTAGACAAAATGCTCCCATTAAAGCCCTAAAAAGGATTTGAACTAAACCTGAGAACAGCATACATGACTTTTACCAAACAAAATAATGGCTAACAGTTATATGCTACTGTGGAGTGTTCAATGCAAATTTCATTTCCAATCGTTCTTACTGGGGTTGTATACTTGCATACCTGCATTTTCTGCCCTCTGAAGAGAGAATATAAATTTCATCACTAAATCACAAAAAAAAAAAAAAAATAATAATAATAATAACCACCACACAACATGGTACTTGCCTGGCACATAATAATACCAAGCTAGGATTAGCTCCTCCCTCTTTTTATGACTATATCCATTAGGATATGAAATGTAAGAACTGATCATAGATCAACATTCTTATTTTAAGAAGTCTGTTAAATATGGGTCCATGTCTCCTAACAGTAAAAGCCTGTAAAATCGTCCTAGGGTGCACCTTTTTTTCTTCCTTTTTGGCTCCAGTTAATGTTTGGATGTAATACTGGCTTGATTGAAACCGTTCTTTTTAAACTGTTACAAAATCTGCATGGAACTCTACAGGAGTGTAATGTCCATCTTTTCTGTTGTCAGGTCAAGCGTGTCCCACTGACAAAGTTATATACCAGAAACTGTGACGTGCCACAGTAATGAGTGGCAAACAGCTTGCCATCAGGTGTGGGGTCAGAGAAAGCAATCTCATCTTTGCTCAAGTGTGACCCATAGATGAAATTGTTCCTGAAATGAAAGGGAAGAAAAAAATGTGGATGAATGCATTCTAGGTTCATTGAACTTTAATTGCTACAAAAGCCAGTAGGCTCAAGTTACTGACATTGCTTAATCTCCCCCCAAGAAAACAATTAATTCATTCAACATGCAATTTCAGTAACAAAAAGATTAGAGATTATAACAGAGTCCCAAAGTGTCTGTATTTGAAATGTCAATAATTAATACTATAAGCAGGTATATTTTGATTTAGCAAATGTTAAATCTTCAAGCCCTAAAACCTGCATTCGTCTTGGAATTATAATGTTTTATCTAAAAAAAAACATTAAAAGTAGCAATGATTTTCAATAAATGCAAACCATTTACTCATGTGTTAAATGGTGAGTGTTGTAACATACATATATCAGAAAGTCATGTTTTATGTAACATTTTTCTGATTTATTTTTTTGACACTTCCTTTCTCATTCTAGGACAAATATACTTTCCCTATTTAAAAATAGGGTCATTGCTAAATATTTTGTCCAGTGCAAAGGTCAGTTCTAGGTAGGAACCATTAGTTTATGCTTAATTTGTGTAGGACGGCTATTAGCCACTATTATAGCAGGTTGGGATAAAAACAGTGTGGATTTTGTTTTGTATCAGAAATGTCTACTCTAATGCACCAAAAATAATTTTTGAGAGAACAAAATGTAAAAAAACAAATTTTTTTTCCAGAAAGCACATAACCCATTCTTCCTTACCATATATTCATATGGTGGAAAACAAATCACAACCATAATCTTTATTTAACTGTGCTTTTAGATTATAATATTTGACAAAGATTGAGCCACAACAACTCTGTTCATTGTATTTTACCTCTGGCAGCAAAGCTGCACTGTTGGGGAGAACAAGCACCAAACAAAACAAGTAATAAAAATCAGACTTTCTCACAAAGTGACAAACCAATGATGTCACACAAATGATAAAGTATACCAATATATATTCCTTCTTATATGTGTTTTAACATAACATGGTCACATTTTGAGAAAGTTTAACCATTTCTTCATTACTCATTGTGTTTGGTGATTGTACTATGGTCCCTAACGGTGCAGCTTGCTGTCGGAGGATCGAGCTGCACTATAAACAGTCAGAGTGGTTGCATGTTGTCAGGATTGAACAGTTTATGTTTCAATTTCTTTTTTTATAAGAATACCCCTGACTCAATTTTGACTCATTGTCCCACAAATCATTGTATTACTCTCTGTCTGCTCATGGCCTGCAGTACTTCAGTGACATGACGAAGAAGCAGAACCTGATTGGTCCTCTTGTGTGCATTCGAAGTGCTGACTGGCTCACAGATAGTATCTTGTAGAACTAGGTTAGCTTTGACTATGGAGATCATTTTTGATTTATAAACACATTCAAAAATGAAAAAAAGTTAACTAGTTTTACAAAATGTTTTTAATTTTAATAATTTAAAAATGTCAGAACATTATAGATCCAAGGGGACAATTAGCCAGCCCAGCCAAAAGAGGATACTGCAGCTGTCACAACACACCACAGCAACCATCACTGGGAACTATCTGTGAGCTTTATGCAACTGTGTGTCCTGTGTGAGGACAAGACCCCCTGTAATAATGATTACCATCTTAAAAAAAGATAAAATGCTGAGTTTACCTGAGACACTCAATCATTCGTGAGGCAATGCCTCTCCGCCTCATCATACTGAAGACCCAGATGCGACTGATCCCACAGACTGCTGGCTCTGGAACAGTAGAGCAGCACCAGGCTCTCTGCCGTTCAAACATCACCTTCTCCCCTTCCGAGCCCTCTGGCATTGGCTCCTCTATCACTCTGTAGCCCTGAATATGTAAATCCAATAGTATTGTTATATGCAAACATTTAGGCACCCTTTGCCAGTTGATAACTTTTCTTTCTTTCTGAGAAGTAGTTAACTCATTCTCTGTAGGTAATCAAGTATTTCTGGCAAATTATAACACAGTCTTTCATAAAAAAAAATAAATCATCAATGTGGCATGTACTATAGTTTGGCATCTTACAGAGTCGGTACTACATCTTTAGAAGAATTCCTTGAAGTTCGTAAATGCTTTTTGTCACAGCTAAGTGTTTCATAGTTTTTTCCACCCTTTATTTACAAAAGACCTCTAGTTCTAAGATATTACCTTTCATGAACAGGTGTTTATGGTCAATCGACAAATGTTATTATCTTTAAGTGGGAGGACTATCAGGGCCAATCAAAAGGCTTCCAAAAGTCTGTCTCTTCAGGTAGGCTATGCTGGGTATGTTTTAAAGTGAAGCCATCTTTTTTCAGCTTCAGTCTTTTAATAAATGGTTTAATATTTGCACCTTGGATTTGTTAGTATTTTGTAGAATTCATTTTCTCATACAGTGGCCATAGATCCACCACATGCTTCATAATTGGTAAAGTGAATACAGAGTCTTTTCTCCAAATGAACATTGCAGACTGCAGCTGAAAGTTTCTGAGCTTCAAAACTGAAAGTTTCTGAGCTTGAATTCAGAAATATACTGTAAATCAAAATAAGTGTAGGAAAAGTTTTTTTTTTCAATTCACAAATAAATGGGATTCAAATTTGGAATAATCTTTTAACTATTGATTTATATCATAATAATTGTACTGCTTTTTTCACCAATAGCAGTATAACCGAAGTAAATGTCAGACTGAGCAGTTAAACAGCCATGTTTCCCACTTCCAAATAGATGTCTGAACACTGTATGATATCTGCATGCAATGGCCAAACTGTGAAAATAAAAACTGAAATAGAAAAATATATATTTGAAACTGTATGCAAAAACACTCATTCTGAAAATATACAATCAAAAAAATATAAGACCTCAAATATCAAAACACACATGAATGTGAATAATTAAAATTGATTCAAATTCATTCTAATTCCAGAAATAAGTTACAATTCTATATAAACTAAAACAAAAAACTTTACACTTTTTTTATTTTGAATATATTGTAAAATATTACAACAATATATTACAGCAGTATATTAAAATTTGCTCAAGACTTGAAGTTTCAGCTGCCTTTATTTTTTTTTTATTAACAAAACTTGGTCCCAAATTTGGCTCCCTGCAAGTCTTTCTTATTGTGACACTTCCATGAAAACTGCTGTGCAAAAAGTGCTGAACACTGGAACAGTGCAATGCCTTCTTGATGAAACTTTCATTCAGGCTCTTGGGAGTCCTACTAGGGTTCTGATTTGCCTTTCAGACCAGCATACAAGAGTTTATAAGAGTTTTCATTTGATTTTCAGTCTGTGGTTCTGAAAATGCTTGGACTTATGTTTACTATTTCTTAAATTAAAAAAATGTTCATTTGATGAATGAAGCCCACATTTTCACATACAACTATAACAAAAGTACCTTATTTGTTACATTTTGAAGGCCTAAAATGAATAAGGAAAAACATTTTGTGGTATAAAAATTAATTTCCAATATCCAAAATTAAAATAAAAAGTAGCACTATAAAACAAACTGGCACTGAAACCTGAACTGAAACAAGATTTCTTTAGAAATGTCTTAGTCCATTATTCTGCTAAATCATGTACAAAATAAACAAAAATATTAACTTCTCAAAAATTCTACTGACCTCCTGAATATGTTCAGCAATGAGGCACCCAGCCACCTTCTTGTCATTTGAAATGAAGAGGAAGGTTTTGGTCTTGGAGGTGACATTAGTCTCAACTTGCTGGAAGCCCAAGTCATTGTCCACCATTTCTCTAATCTCTTCCACCTCCGAGCAGATAAAGACATGGAACTATTATTAAGAACTACTATCACAATCAGTATAGTAAATACTTTCATATGAACAACATGAACAAACTATGGGAGAAACAATTCTTAACGTTAAAATAATGAGACTGTCATTACATCCGAAGTTATATAGATTGCAAACAGCACATTCAAAAAAGTACCTTTTTCAGTGCATACTTGGGGTCATCTGGGAGAACAAGTATAATCTTGCCATCAGGATACTCCCCTAAAATCCTCT
The DNA here is from genome assembly GCA_034509495.1 of Acestrorhynchus altus. Lineage (NCBI taxonomy): Eukaryota > Metazoa > Chordata > Actinopteri > Characiformes > Acestrorhynchidae > Acestrorhynchus > Acestrorhynchus altus. The sequence continues at coordinate 9,584,368 of CM067507.1, read as the reverse complement.
CTTTCTTCCATCCCTGTAGCAGATTAGCCTTTAATTATACTAATGCATGTGCAAGAAACATGGGCCACTAATACAACACATTAATCAACAGTCTCCAAAGGTTGTTTCTTATCACACTTATCATAGACGATACAGAAAACATGAGTATAACTCTCACACAGTGAGATCATTTTCAAAAAGTATTAGTACCCAGTTAAAATCTCCATCATTTAAAACCCTTTTGTACACGTCCCCTTTTACAGTAAAGTACAGTAATGTTTGACATTTTCATGGAATAAGACATCTATGTACAAATTAGAAAGCTGTATTATCAAACGACTTTGTGTGTGATCAATTCTGCTGCTTACAAGTGAATTATATCTTAAACATTACTGAATTTTTCCAATTTCACAAACACTAAGTTGCAACAGCAACCCCTTATGCACAGGTTTGCTAAATGTATGTGAGTTACAAGCCAGGTCCATGAGGTGCTATGCATCTAAAAACCTACCACATATCTAACAGCACTGATAAACTGGTTGTGAAAGAGCAGGTGCTGAGTCTCATCTTCTGTGGTTGAAGGAGAGTACAGCATCCCACACACATTGCAAGTCACGGCTCCGAATGTACTGGGGCTTTTTTCCTAAAATGAAACATACATATTTCACTTTCACAGATTACAGCTTGTCATTGAAATCACTTTTTTTAAATTATTTTTTTTAATGTAGATATGTTTAAATTGAGCATCAGATGAATTAAGTAAACAGTGTTTCAAAAATGATATTCACTCAAAAACACTACCTGTTTCTATTCATAATTGGATCTCAAGGAAGACCATAAAAGTGTACAATATGTCCCTATAATTTTGTATAAATATGTTTTTGTACTGTGGCAGTACTGCAGATGACTTAAAATGAATTCATACTTAAAAGAACTGATATATGCAGATAACATTACATGGGAAATCTATAGCACACTGACAGTAGCATAGGCAAATAAAACTATGTACCAAATTAAGAGACAGAACAGTGTTGATCATACTAGCTATGAAACGCTTAGGTCTGTTGTACATGCAAGTAAATAATTTTCTACTTACCGTGCTGGTTTGTTCTCCTGTACTTGTCGTCCTTTCACTGTTCTTACACTCTTTCTGAAGCTCTGCGTCTGATCCAGTGCCACAGCTACCACTTTAAAGTAATTTTAAACACAAACACATCGCAAATACTATAGCTATAGCTAACAGTTCATCTGTAATTAGTTAAAAAAAAAAAAAAAATAAATAAAAATAATAATAATAATAATAAAAAACATTTATTATTATTTACTGACATTACATTGTTTAAATTACCTGTTTTTAAGTTGTACATGTTCTGTGGGTGTCTTATTAATATGCTCTTGGTGACTGGAACATTTCTGGACACCCCCTCTAGGTACAACTGAAAACAAATGACTAACACTTCAACCACTTTGCAATATTCAAATGTGTTTTCTTGATGAGACTTGTGTGATAAGCTTCAAGTCTACAACTGTTTGCAGACCATTATGTGAACATGCACATAATGACACTTACCTGCATGCTTTGCCAGAGACTTGGGGGGCTCTTCAGTGAGGGATAGAGGACGTTCCATTCTGTCCTGTGGAGAGAAACACACACACACACACACACACACACACACACACATTTTCAAAAACACTCTCCAAGGTGGAATTGTTTTGGAAAATCATTTTCAATATTGTCTGGATGGGGAAAACAGAACTTTATTAAAACATATCACAATGCATGCCTATTTTTTTTACATAAATCTCAAATCTCTCAGCCCCTATACACTGAGCTAGTCAAGACTTTTATTCTCAGTGTGTATGATAATATTTCAAAAATGGAGGGAGAGAAATCATTTGTCAAATGCTGATATCTTCCATTTCCACACATGTGGGGACAGGTGTCAAATGGAACATACTCTGCTCAAATATCCCCACAAAAAAACGTGAATCCTTAAATCACACATCGGATCTCAATGAATTAAAGTTTCTTGTTAAAAATCTTTACTGATATAAATTGTTTAATTAGTGAACAAAATGACAACAACAGTCAATGGAAAACAAAATCATCAACCCATGGAGGGCTGGACTCAAGTTCATGCTGAAAATTTTCCTGGCAGCGAGTAGGTTTTGTAGTTATTCGTACATTTCTGTCTCAGAATGGTGAACACAGGAGAGAGAGCATTGGACAATGGACCATGTGCTACTTGACGCACGTACTCAAGGTGGAGGGATTGTGCTGTTTGTAAACGTGATGTCTGTGGCTGTTGTGACATCATACACTCTGCTATAGCAAGGTTACAGATTCAACATCCAAACTCTTATCGCCATTTCAGGTGATTCTAATCATGTTTCACTCTCCTCCACACTATCAGAGTTCTACCAGTATGTTAACTATGCAACCAGGGAGAACTGGACCACCTGTATGCAAATGTGAATGATGCATACAGTTAATCTGTGCCCCCACTATTCAGAAGATCAGATCATAATCTGGTCCTATTTACTCCCACATACCAACCAGTGGTCTTGAGGCAACCAGTGAAAAAGAAAATTGTCAGGAGATGGTCACCAGTGGCAGAGGAGGCTCTGTAGGTCTGCTTTGAGACCACAGACTGGGAAGTATTGTATGAATCAGCTGGTGAGGACATTAACAAGATGACATACTGCATCACTGACTACATCAACTTCTGCACAGACACTATCACCAAGGACCTGAAGGTGCTGTTAAACATGAAGAAACGGGCCTTCAGACTTAAAGACAAGGTTCTACTAAGGTCTGTGCAGAAGGAGCTGAAGGTGAAACTGAGGCAGATTAAGGAGGCCTACAGAAAGAAGCTGGAGTAAAAACATCAGAACACCACAAAGGAGGTTTGGGCTGGCATGAGGTAAATCACTGGCATCAATGCTAAACCACAAACTGGGGGACAGTTTAAACACTGCCAATAAGCTGAATGTGTTTTTAACAGGTTCAGCACGTCATCACCCACCCCCACCTCAAGTAGCAGTTGCCTTTCTTCCTCACCAGCGATGTTGTCTCCACACTCCCACTCACACCCCTCCCACCATAGCCATTCTCCAAAGAACCTCATCCACCTCTAGAGGTGACAACCAACCAGGTGAGGAGACAGATAAAGATAAGATAAAACCAAGCATCTGCCTCTTCACTTCAGACCAGTGGTCCTTCACATCCCATTTCATGAAGATCCTGGAAAGACTGGTGCTGCTACATCTCAGACCTGATCTTCTAGTTTGCAACACTGAAGCACCTCAGGAAAACACACTCTTCCCCCCCCTCCTCTTCACCCTGTACACCACGGACTCCCAGTACAAGTCAGATCTATGCCTCCTTCCCTCCTTTTCTGATGACTCAGCAGTGGTCGGGTGCATCAGGAACGAACAGGAAGGTGAATACACAGACCTAGTGAGCAGCGTTGTGGAGTGGTGTGTGAAAAACCACATTCTTCTTAATGTGACCAAGATCAAAGAGATGGTGGTGGACTTCAGTAGGAAGACCACAATCAGGCCTGTTATCATCATTGGTCAGAACATTGAGCTGATTGACACATAAAAATATCTGCGTGTCCTGCTGGACAACAAACTTGACTGGACTAGTTATTGTATTTAATATGTCTTCTAATGATTGTGTTTCTTAGCAAGGCTCAAGGACTGTGCTCTTTCTTCTCTTGTTTTTACTGTGCTGCTGTGATATCTATCTACGTATCTGTCGGTGAAAGTATTTGATACACTGCTGATTTTGCGAGTTTTACCACCTACAAAGAATTTTTATTGTAGATATACTTCAACACTGAGCGACAGACAAATTCCAGGAAATCACGTTGCATGTTTTTTAAATAATTAATTTACATTTTATTGCATGAAATAAGTATTTGATACAATAGAACAACAGAACTTAATATTTGGTACAGAAACCTTTGTTTGCAATTACAGAAGTCAGCCATAGTTTCCTGTAGTTCTTGACTACGTTTGAACATTGCAACAGGGACTTTGTCCCACTCCTTCACACAGATCTTCTCCAGATCTTTTAGGTCTCTGGGCTGTCACTGGCCAACATTGAGTTTCAGCTCCTTCCAAAGATTTTCTATTTGGTTCAGGTCTGGAGACTGGCTTGGCCACTCCAGGGCCTTGAAATGCTTCTTACAGAGCCACTGCTTAGTTGCCCTGGCTGTGTGTTTCAGGTCATTGTCATGCTGAAAGACCCAGCCACAATCCATCTTCAATGCATTACTGAGGGAAGGAGGTTGTTAACCAAAATCTACATGGCCCCATTCATCCTGGCCATAATATGGTGCAGTCGTCCTGCTCTGCAGAAAAGCACCCCCAAATAGAAAGATTGAAACATATCTTGTGTTTATTCCACTTTCTAATAATTGTGCCAACAATTGTTGCCTTCTCACCAAGCTGCTGGCCTATTGTCATATATCCATCCCAGCCTCGTGCTGGTCTACAATTTTGTCCCTGGTGTCCTTAGACAGCTCTTTGGTCTTGGCCATAGTGAAGCACTTGGGAGTATGGGTGTGTGGACAGGTGTCTTCTATAGAGGTGATAAGTTCAAACAGGTACAATTAATACAGGTAGTGAGTGAGGAGCAGGAGGCCTTCTTAAATAAAACTGATCAAAAGAAGATCAAATACTTATTGCATGATCTATATTGCATATTTTAGATTCTGTCTCTCACAGACTTCTCCATTCATTGAGGGTGGGAAAACTTGCAAAATCAGAAGTGTAACAAATACTTATGTTATTTTATGTGTGTGTGTTCATCAAATTTCTGTCAATTCATTGTGGAGTGGGTCCTGGGTTTCTCTTGGTGCAGGACAATGCCTGGTCTCATGTGGCCAATGTGTGTAGGCAGTTCCTGGATGATGAAGGCACTCACATTCCCCAGACCCAAATCAAATTAAGAACTTCTGGAACTTTATGTATCTGTGTATTCGCTGCCACCAAATAGCACCACAGACTATACAGGAGCTGATGCCCTGATCCAGGTCTCTGAAGACATCCCCCAGGTCACCATCTGCTGTCTCATCGGGAGCATGCCCAGATGTTGCAGAGATTTTATACAGGCACATGGGGACCATACACACTACAGAATAACAGCATTCATGGTACCACTAGCCATCACTGGCAATCTCCTTGTGTAAAGGCCAGTGTCCTGAGATCTCCTCCATGTTCCTAAGCCTGTGTTGGGAGATACAGCAAACCTTCATGCAACAGCATATGGACGTGTTACCCTGGGGGAGTTGGACTACCTGTGTCACCAGAATGGGTTACAGGTAGTGCTGAGCGTTATGACCTCAAATCAATATAACAATTAATTGAATATTTTACCTCAATTCAGATAACTGAATGATTATTTTAATAAATTACTATTTTTCTTTGGTAGAAGCTGCTTGAGTTGCTCAGTTGAACCAACGTTTCAGTTCTCCCTGTTGCTTTCATGTTTCAGGCTGGACAGGGTAGAGTCACATGGCTACATATGATGTTATGCAGAGAATACATGTATACACAAAGTTAAGAGAATATTAACAGAATTAAAAACAAAATAATTGAAAATCAGCATAGGTAAGCTTAAATTAATTTGAGGGGCTGCCTTGATGTTGCCTTCTTTGGTGCACCTGTTGTCACTTTAATTTGCACCAAAATAGGTGAACTTGATACAGAATTTCCTAACTGAGCAGATTGAGATACCTGAGGTTTAACAGACTTTGTTTTACACTGTGATGATTAATGTTTCCCATATTTTAAGCAGTGTATATGCTAAATCTATTGTTGTAGATGTTGAAGGTTTACAATTAAAGCAACATTAAATAGCTTTAAATAAATCAATTTGATGGTACATGGAAAAGGGACTGTCACTGCCATTCTAGGCCTAGTTCTAGTTAGTTCACTGTGAAACTTTGAAGAAGACTCTCTTTTTGTCTGTCTCTACCTGTCACTAGAACTATATAATAATGCACAATCCACATGTAAAAACCATGTAATAATATTCTATCATCTTGTATGTCAACATGCTTATTTCAATTCAGACACTGGCACTTTATCCTTTAGATTAGCAACAAATACAATTTTTATTATGTGCTCTAATTTAGGGGAGCTCAGGAGCAAAAAATGTCCAATTCTCACACAATGCCACTTACTTATAGCTACCATGGTCAGTAGAGATAAATGCTACAATCAAAATTCTCACAAAAACTAAACTCTGCAATTTCTATGATTTTTGATGCAACATTGTAAGACTGCAGGATATGTACAAAACACTAGTACTGTGTAAAGTACTGCTTCTTGTCTGAAACTGTGATCAAGACAGCATAATAAAACTGCAGTCTTTAAAGGAAATGTGCATGATGTCAATTCACAACACTTTTTGTAAAATTCAGGGAATGTTTCCTCTTGGTTCACTAGCTCTTTATTCTTTTTACATCTGTTGTTCATTCTCAACCCTGGCTCTGCAAGTGTCTCGGCTGACTATTCCAGCCTAGCAGCAGGTGGCATTTGTACACAGGATGGGGAAAGGGGAGCGGCAGGTGGGGGAAAAAAACAAAGTACACATACACTATCTGAAGCTATCTGGGCACGCTGGTGAATTAATTTAAGGGGCAGGGCTTCTGAAATAAGGATGCTGCTGAATCCTGCACATTTCCTTTAATCAAAATAACAAACAAAAGATGTAGGGTAAAATATGCAGATGACGTTACCTCCTGCTTGGACGCAGCTGGCCTGCTAGTCTTTTCCTCTGGTTCATCCAGTTCAAAGTCATCTGGTGAGTACTTTGGTCTGGGATTGTACGGCTTATACTCTACAGCAGGGTTGAGCTTTGAACTGGTAATGCCATTGGGCATGGGGGGTGCCACAGCCGGGAGAACTTTCCTACGTTCACTTGAACTCACTTTGGATACAATCTCTGGAGCAGGCGGCTGAGGAGGATGATGGATGGCATGGGTGGTTGACACAGAGTCAGGTAACAAAGACTGTGTGGTATCATTTGCACTGTCCTGACTGGCCTGGTCAGACTTGAGCTTTTTAACACGTGTCCACGTCAGCTTGTCCCTTTGCAGCTCCACCTGCCGCAGTCTCTGGAAACGCGACAATTTCTTTTTCTCTTGGGTTTTGAGAGGAACGGACACTTGGCTGAGGAAGAAGCGCTTCTTGGGTGCATTTCCATGTCCTTTACACTCAGAGGCATCCTCAACATGGGTCTCTGGGAAAGGCAGGTCACTGGAAACAGTGGGAACCTGTGCATCCTCCACTTCATTTCTGCTCTGGCTCAGGTCATCAGACTGAGCACCTTCTTCCTTCTTTCCTTCTTCATCTTCTTCCTCTTCTTCTTCTGCTGCTGCTGCTGCTGCTGCTGCATCGGATGCTATATCGTCTGCAATTTCCTCACACAGAGCCAACAGATTGAGCTGCTTGGGGTGCGGTCTCTTAGCAGCAGCTGCCCTCTCCTCAGCAAGTGCTGCCAATCGGGCCTTGGTTCTGGCCTGAGGGTTCATGGCTTGCTTCTTTGGAGGTTCAGCACTGGCCTGTGCAAGGGAACCTTGTGTGGAGTCCTTTGCACTGTCGTGTGGCAGAGATGGCATTATGGTACTCTCTTTGCACACAATAGCTTTGCTGGTTTCTTTCAGAGCAAAGGACTCTTGCAGGTCCTGGGGTGGTTGATGGCTACTGTCTGAGGCATCAAGGTCGCCAACTACTTCTTCCACACTTTCGATCTCAACCACACAGTGCTCAATTTCAATGTTGTCCAGCTTTAAATATGTTTCTGAGACCAAAGAACACTCTGGAGCATGAGAGATTTCTTTATCTCGGACAGTATCCTGTATAGAACAAGCATTCACCACTGCAACTTCATCTGATCTATTTTTACCATTAAAGCTGGTCTCCTGAATAACTTTGAAAAGTGCTTGCAGAGGTGGTGGGGATTTTCTCATCACATTTACCTTGGCATCTAAAGTTACAGTGATTCTCTCAATGGGATCAGGTGAGCGTTCTTTTTGCTCGTTAGGTGGTATTTTGGCTTCACTCTCTTGCATCACTGAATGATATACTACAGGATCACGGTCTGTCGCACTGATGATTTCCACAGCTCTGGTTTTGTCTGGCATTGTCGTCTCTTCACTTTGTAGATCAGGAGGTCTCCCATAGTTGTGGTCAGTTAGCACAGGATCCATGGCTGCGGGCACCATGCTAGGGTGAGGGACTGATGGGGAAGACTGGCATTTACCCTTCTTTGCTCTTCTAGAGTATTTCCTACATCCCTTTTTCAGGAGGGGCAAGTTCTGGCACACTTTGTCTCCAGGTAGCTCTGCAACTTTAGTACCAAATTTCGAAGCCTGTTCTTTCAGTGCAGCAGATGCATGCGAGGCTTTCTGCTTTTTTTGACCGCTGAGTTTTTTGGAGGCAGTCTTCAGTCTGGAGGACCGACGAGGCTGCTTTTCCTTATCTTCTTTTTGACAAATTGGAGACTTCTTGTTAGACTGAGGCAAACTTCTCCTCTGTGCCACTCCTGCCCTCAAAGACCTCTGGGGCAACGGAGAGGTCTGACCATGTTGATCAGATGCTGCCAGACCCTGATCCACCCTTTTCTTCTTAACCTGAGGTTCAGGAGACAGCATCTTTCTTTTGGGACGCAGCATCCTACAGAAGACAGAGAGCAAAATCAGACACCTTCATCAGTGTGGACCTGCTCCACAAGAACACAAACAGCTGCGGCAGGCAGACAGACACCATGCAGACAAGCAGGCAGACAGACAGGCAGACACAGACAGGCAGAGAAACAAATAAGACAAGCAGACAGAGAGACAGACAAGCAGACAGAGAGACAGACAAGCAGACAGAGAGACAGCCCTGTAGAAGAGGGTCCGCAGAACAGGGTCTCCAGGGTAACAAACTCACTGTGGTTATCGGGCTGAAACAGCCGTTAGCTGAAACAGCTAACACGTAAACAGCTAAAGCAAAGGCGAGCTGTGAACCTGAGAGCTCAGCTCAGCTGAAGACTAAACCCGAGCGGAGTCTAAACCTGAGCAGAGCCGCGCGGCCGGAACCTCATTGCGATGTTTGTGAAACACAGCTGTTCAGCGCGGAGCTGAGTTTACCTTTTCTTCCGGAGCTGCTCTTTTCTTCTCTCTCTTTCTCTCTCTCTCCCCCGCTCTCTCACTCTCACACACCGTCGCCACCTGGCGGTTACACTCCAGCTTCTCTGAAGAGCAGAGTATAGAGGAGGAGGGGGAGCAGGAGGAAGAGGAGTGTGAACAGTAGGGGGAGGAATAGGAGGAGGAAGACGATGAGGAGAGGGGGAGGAGGTGGTGGAGGGGGAGGAAGAGGAGGGAGGAGGAGGAAGACGAGGGGGAGGAACAGGAGGGAGGAGGAGGAGGAGGGGGAGAAAGAGGAGGGAGGAGGAGGAGGGGGAAGAGGAGCAGGAAGAGGGGGAAGAGGAGGGTGGAGGAGTAGGAGGAGGAGGAGACTGAAGTTCTAAATGGTTTTGTTTTATTACTGGACTTTTCTTTTTCAGTCTGCTCTGCAGGGTGCACTGTCTCGGTCACACCACTAGGGGTCACGTGGTGGTCGGTCGTGTAGACTCCAAGTGAAGAAGAAGAAGAAGAGGAGGAGGCGGAGGATCAGGATCAGGTCTGGCGCGCGATTTGTCTTTCAGTGAGTAAACTTTCATGTTCACAGATTGATTTAGAGCCTCGACTGAACACAAACACAAATGAGAGGATAAACTAAATTTCCCTCTTAAAGCGCAGTTTTAAACTGTTTTTACATCTTTATCTCATCTTTTTTTCGTTTTTACATCTCTCTCTCTCTCTCTCTCTCTCTCTCTCTCTCTCTCTCTCTCTGTCTTTGTGCATCTCTCTCTGTCTTTGACTCTCTCTCTATTTCTCTCTCTGATGCAGGTGTTCTTAACCAGGGGGTCGCGATGTACTTCTGGGGGGGGGGTCGCGAATGTGACACTAAGTAAGACGTTTTGTCAGTTAATGTGCGATGAATCAGATTTAAACGCTAAACTCTTTCACACTGTATCTTTCTCAGTCTTGATGGAGGGTCTCGCATGAAGGACATGGCTTGTCAAACCCACTGTTGCTTAAAATAGAGCATTTTTAGAACGTTTTTTTTTCACTGAATCAAACTGACTCACTCGCCGTTCTGCTCGACTCTTCGATCTGAATCTTGATTCAGGTTCAAGCACATTGTGGCTCGGCTCGTCATCCAGGCTGGATTAAAATGGAGCGTTTTTTATAGGGTCGAATTGGAAATGGGGACCCAAAACGCCCGCGTACAGGAACTTCAGAACAGAAAAAAATAGTGATGGCAAACCGAGGTTTTCTGAAGCACTGAAGCCTTTTTCCAAACTGTATCGAAAAAAAGATTCATTTCTCGGAGGTTCATGACACAGTGGGCATTAGCGGCATCTCATGGCCAAAACCTGAAAGTGCTTTGTGTATTTAGTGGACGAGGGGCATTTAAAAAATATATACAGCTCTTAAAACTGTTCCAGTGCATTAACATGACATTTGATGTTTAAATAAAACAAACAAAAACTGATAAAACAAATGGCAGAATACTTTGATGTCTGGATAATTTAATGTAATATTTTAAGACATTACACCATAATATATTTTGAATTAATATATAATACACTCAATATGTATCTTGATAAGGCACACTGGAGAAACTACACTTATAATTCTAATTGCTCATTGCTGCTTGTTTCCCTTCACCATGTTATTGATCTGTTAATATAAACCAAATTCTACAATTATTTTATTCACTATATTCACATCCTACCAAGCAGAGTTTGTATCACTAGTCCATTATTCTCTCTCTCTCTCTATTTATATATATATATATATATATATATATATATATATATATATATATATATATATATATATATATAAAATATGTATGTATGTATGTATGTATATGTGTGTGTGTGTATATATATATATATATATATATGTCAGTCTGTCTGCCTTTCTCACTCTCTCTCTCACATTCTCTCTGTCTCTCCCTCTGTGACTCACTCACTATCTCTCTGTCTCACTCTCTATCTCTCTGTGTATCTCTATATCCGCTAACAACCCTCGAAGTGACCGCCAGGTTTTGCTGCTTTTGAATCGTTACCTAAAACAGTCACGTGATTGTGTGCCGAAATGAAGCTTCAGATGTCATTGGTCATGTGATCAATGTAGAACGAATCAAGCATCGGCACAGTGATTCGAACCAATGCATATCGTTTTTTCGACACACACCTCAAAGCTTCAGATTGAAGGGTATCATCACTAGAAAAAAAAAACAAAGAAAGTGCGAAAATATGATGAAAAGTACTTGGAATATTTTACGAGTTATTGATACCGTTTTTTCCCGGGGGTAGGGGGGGTCGCAAAATATACTGGAGCCTAAAAGGGGGTCGCACAGTGAAAAAGGTTAAGAACCTCTGCTCTGATGATTAGCTGAAACTAACTACTGTTGTTTTAGCTATTTAGCAGCAACAGGAACATAATTACAGTATTAAATGTTTTTTTTATCAAATGAGATATATATATATTAGTGTGTGCGCGCGCACATGCTTGTGTGTATAATATAATGTATGTGTATATAATGCAAGTAATCAAGAACAGGCTTCTTATTCTTTTTACTGAATAAAACCAGGCTAATACTCATGTCTGTCTTACACATTTTTCCTCACACAGGTTTGTTGCGATTTCTGCCTCAACACACTGAGTGTTTACTGTCCGGCGTGGGATGAGGCAGCTTGGCTGATCTAATCACAATGAACTGTCCTCAGTTTAGTGGCACACCCGGCAATAATGAAAGCCTCTTCCAGGATCTGCTGAACCGCCTCAGAGAGTGCCATGATCATGTAGTACAAGGTAATTTCTCCAGCAAGGAGGAATTCCACTTTTTCACAGCACTTACACAGAGGATAACGCACTTGCACATCTGTTGTTTCATGATCTTTAACAAATCAGCCAAACATGCTCTTCAGCTTCTACATTTAAATAACCCAGATTACTGTTGATATCTATCCTTTTAATAACAGTGTCAGTTTTCTTTCTTTTTTGTTATTTCCCTCTTGGCCTTTAAGGAAATATGCATAATCAAAAATGTCATCACAGAAATCATAGGGCCTTAAAATAGTAACTGCCCCCTTGATGGTGTACAAATATTGGTATTTAGTACTTACAGTACAGTTACTACACAGTACAGTTCAGTTTTGAACTGTTTACCATTGTTCTGAAGTTTTACAGAAGGGAATGTTGCACATTATTGTAAAGTATGAAACAAATGGAAACTCACTTGAAATAGCATATATATGATTAATATCTGCTATGTGAATAGAAAATGTGAAGGAGGAGAAAAAATAATTGATTTAATACTGTAACAAATTTCAGTGTAATAGGTTGTTCCTGTGGGGCAGTGGATTGTTTTTAAATCTGAAAGCTTCTTCTTTTTTTAGAAATGTTCATTTCACTAGAATATTAAGTGTTTTGTATAGGAAAAGTGGTAATGTGCTGTTCTTTCAACACAAATTAAAGAAGGCAGTAAAAGGTACACATGGATGTTTATTGCCAAGGATTGGAGAGCATGAGGAAAGTGCAAAAAGTAGAATTAAAAAAAAGATAATAATCAGTTATCAGCACAGTGAAGAGGAGTTGTACAGTGTGATTGCTGTTGGTACAGTGGAGCTGAAGTGAACCTTTTGTACCAGGGACATTACACAGGTTTATATTGCACTCACCATCAAAATGGTTACACCCAGCAGGAAATGTCAGATTTCAATGCTAATTGAAAGGAAGTTAAAGGTTACCAGGAGTGATGTTTAGACTGATATAGACAAGATGTATTGAGCTACACATACTAAAGTAGTGTCTCTCAGTATGGCGTCGGCCCGCCATGTTTGCTAATGCAAATGCCAGATTGCTCAGTATGGAGTTGCATCCTGCAATTTCATACAACTTCAATATTCTCATGCAGTTCCTGCAGATTTTGCTGTGGGGTGATTTTTACATCATGGATTGCTCTGGCAATGTGATTGTTTTCTTCTCCTCCAAGACAATAGCTAGACTTCACTGAAGATGACTTGCGGCCATTCTAGTGACTCCATGACAGTCTGGTGTGACACCATTGCAGTCTTTGGCAAAGCTGACATGGTGTTAAGCGCAGTCATCATCAGCCATCTGCCAACGGTGGTTGCCCTAACAGGGTCACTCAAGGAGGGCATCAATGCTTGCTGAATGTCTGCACTTGTGGCTGTTGTTATTCTGCATGTCTGTCGGTTCTGCCTCTGTAGTTCATGTAGGTCTCCCACATATTTATGTTGCTGGTGCATGCCTTGCTCTGTCCATTGCTGACAACAGTGTGCTATGGTAATATCCGCACAACTGATATGGTGCACAAAAAGTCGATAAGACATCCTTCTGGGTGAAACTATTTCTTTGACGTTAAATGTATATACAGTATTTAAAGACCATGTTATCTAATATATATAAAATGCTAAAACTATAAAACTGTGTCAATTTGTGTCAAAAATATGTTAGATGTTCTGACATAAACTCAGACCTCCTGCCTCTAGTGATGGTTTGCTGTTGTATGTGACAGGCGGGCATGAAAGACTGATAGTGTTACATATAACATCTGTTGGGAGAAATGTTTGGAAAAGCAGTATCTGGCACATCTGTATTTTGAGTGACTATATGTTTTCTTGTAGAACTGCAGTCAAAGCTGAACAAACTGAAGAATGAGCGTCGTCTGTAAGTGGGAGTTTAAAACGTTTTCCTTTAAAAATGAATACTTGAGAGATTACAGTTGTTCATAATTGACTTGAAACTCAAAGGGCAGTAGGGGCAAGATGTTCTAACCAGCAGTTGTAAAAGCAATACCTGCAGTTTTGTGAACATTTATTGCTTCATGCAGTGTTCTGTCAGTGATTTTTGGGCTGGTTGTTGTCTTTATTAGTGATGCACAAAAACTGGAGGAATTCTATAACAGGAACCAACAGTTACGTGAGCAGCAGAAAATCTTGCAAGAATCTTACAGAATTCTCAAGGACAGGTATTAGTTTTTTCTAGTTCAGTTACACATTACACTTCCATTTAATATTTCCATATGTAAACTGTGTTTAGTATACTTTCTGCAGCTGATGTTATTCCAGATAGCTTTTAGAAAAGCTAAGTCATTACTTGTTATGGATTTTTGTGTGAGTAGTTTTTCTTGTAATTTTTATGTACATCTATTTGGTAGATCTGAACTTTGTGTTCACTGCAAAGAAAATGAAAAACAGTCAAAAGTTGAAGTTGAAAACAAAGATATCTCGCTCGTCAATGAACTCCGTAAGTATCACAACACTGCCATGCTTCTTATTTGTCTATATTACAGTGAGTAGGTGGTTCTACAAATTGGGCCAGTATAAACAGGATCAAATGTAGCTTAAACCTTGTTTTTCAGGATTGCGTAGTACATCATAGCTTAAAATAGTTTCTGAACTGATTGTTGTGGTCTAAATGTGTACTGGCTTCTAATCATAATTGACTGATCAATCACGTCACTCTCTTAAATACTGTAGCCTTTCTGTCAGCTTGAATCAATGACGGCTCTTCTTTGTTCTGTCCTGTTGTAGAAATGTGTGTTTTGAACTCTAAAGGAATGTTTAATGGTTTGGTATTCTGTTTAGGGGCTGAGAAAAAGATTCTTATAGAAGAGAATAGAAAGCTCAGTTATGAGCTGGAACAAATACGAACACATGGGTAAGTGAAATGGACAAGTGCACATCTCATGTGATTCACAAATGGATTTTTGAGTGTGTGTGTGTGTGTGTGTGTGTGTGTAGTGTACAGCAGACATCATTCTCAGAGCCAGAGGAAGGCATGATCCCAGACTCTCCACTGCAGCCTGTGGTCAGCAAGTTGAAGCGCAAGAGAGGTTGGCACGTTCGTTATGCTGAGCAACCACGTTCACAACCACTACCCGGTTAGTCTTACAGAAAATACAGACGAATACATGGGCATGGCTTATTACTCACTCACTCCCTCACTCGCATTTAGCAGGAAGTCCCCAAGTACTCAGTTCTTAGTGCTTTGTATCAAGTATTACTTGTATTCTTGTTTTATGTTCTGAAGATGTTATCTTCAATTAAAAAAGAGTACCAAAGCAACCATAACAACAACATGAATTTTTATTACAAGCTGAAATTTCTACCTAATGTTTTCTAACTTCATATTACAAGCTGACTCATCACGGCGCGCCTTTTAAAGTTCGTGGTGATGCCACGTTTTCTAATACTGTGAAACCTGTGTTGCATACAAATGCATGATAAAATAAGCTTTATGCACTTAGCTACAGCAATTGTGTTGTGTAGATGTTCAGAAAAGAGAACCATCAGTGCAGTCGAACTTCAGTGGCAGAGCGACGCTTGTACCAGAGACATGTGACCTGGATGAATTGTGTTTTAGAAGTAAGTAAATGTCTCTTCATCAGCCATGTCTGATGAAACAATGGCTAAATCATAATTCATTATGATTCAGCAAAAGTAATCTCTCCCTTGCGTCCCTATTCTTTTTATACCTGAGATGATGAGGGAAAAGAATAAACAGCAGATATGGAAATATGAGAATATTTATGGAAAAGATTATTCACTAAATGTTTAATGTAAAGTCAGTATAAAAATACATTTACAGCGAGTTTGCTTTATCAAAACAATACCTCACTTCCTTTCATAATCTCAGTCTAATATGTGTTTACAAGAGCACAATACCAGGACCAGTGGCAGAACTGTGGTTGCAGAAACATGTGAATTAGAGCTGTCTGCTGAGCAAGTACGTTAGACATTCTTTTTTGCTTGTTGCTGTAAAACCTTGTGCTATTTAATCTGTATATATTAATCTCTGTATATAAGGCAGAATGATTTACTTTGTGTTATAATACTTCAGTGTTGGTGATTAGACACAAACTTCTAATTTTGTATACTGCAGGAGCAAGAACATTTTAAAGTTATGTCATTGGATATATTTGGCCCGTGATTTCCAAACCTGGTCCCAGGGGACCCCCTGCCCTGCATTTACACTGCTCCCAATAGACCTGATTCAACTAATCAGCTAATTATCAAGTCCATGTTGAGTTGGTGGTAGTGTGTTTATGCAGGAAACAATTTTGTTTAGTTTGTCACTGTGACCACATAGCAAACCATTCTGAAACATAGATTTATTGTTAGTACAGTAAAAAGAACATTGTGATGATTTTTGTAGTTATTGTAGAACTTTTCCATTCTGGGATATGAAATTGGTAAAGAACCTTCAAGTTGTGTATTATAATCATCAAACCTTTAAAAAGTCCTTTAACTATAGTAACCATTTCCTTTCAGGACTTGGAAGATGATGAATTTTCTCAGGAAGTACAGATAGAAGATGATTCTACTATGTAAGTAATCTTTTTCAAATTCCATAGGACCATGAATTACTAATTACCAAGCTTGTGAATTCACTAACACCTATAATGATCCATTATATCCATCCAAATGGATGAAAATTGTGATGTTATTAAAATGGTTACAATGTAAAATTGTGTGTGCACACGCATGCATGCATGCATGCATGCATGCCAGATTGTCACCCTCTGATGCAGCTAATGCACATAACATGTCCTCAAATCCAGTGATTCTCAGTCCATTTTGTGAGATGTTCTACTTGGTTCTAGGGAGCAGATGAAACAGGCTTCAGGTCACGTTCCTTGCCGTGTGCCCCTTAAACATCTATCATCATCTGTGTATCACAGTAGTAGATGTAGCCCTACAGAAGGTGGGAAAAGAAAGCACATGTCCATGTCTCCTCTATCTGACAGTTGTCTGGTGGCCAAAGAACAGGATATTTCAAGGAACCATGACAGACCAAAGTCTTCACGGATTCTGGCTAATCTGCAGGTAAGCCTCAGTTTGGGTAATGATGTCAGTTTATAACCAACATTAGTACTAGTACTAGATGAGCTATGAATATGTTTTGGTATTTCTTGGTGTTTGTAAAATTATTTTAATAAAGAACCAGCCTTTTAAGGTACCACGTGAGATCAAAAGTTGGAAGTCAGAAGATGCTCAGCCTGATCATCTTTCTCCATGCAAGAATCCCATCTTGAGCCAGGATTGTAGCCCTTCTGGTACGTTTGTATTACTGTTTGTGATAATATTGCACAATTGAAGTTGAATTTGTGAAGGCTTCATAAAGGTACAGTCTATATTCTATAACACTTATCATTTTTCATTTTATTATTATTATATTAATAAAATATTGACTTGCTGTGGTGATGACATGGAGGAGCACATAGTATATGCAAATGAGCCCTTTGACCAGTTACAAATTTGTTTGTGCTGTAAACCTATTAATAGGGAGTGTATCCCAAGCCAAACAAAAGTCCTATAGAGAACGTTTTTCTATAAGAAGGATTGTGGACTTGGTTTCCTAGGCTCTACTAGTAGTGGGCAGTATGTGCATACATTCATATCACACTAATTCCTAATTCCTATTTTTGGATTAAAATATATTAGAAACAGTTAGCCTGGCTATACAGGTTAAAAGTGGCTACTAATACAAGAAAACGCAAATTATTTTAAAAAGAGAGAGAGAATGAGTTCTGTTTGTGCTTGGTGGTTGTTGCATGGCGGTTTCTTTATACCAGGTGGTTGCTAGGCTGATGCTGTTAGTCCAGTTGTGTTTGGAATCTTTGGAGTGTGATGTGTGTTGTGGAGCATGTGAACTATGTGTGGAGTGTGTATTGTGTGGGGTGTGCCTGGTGGTGAGTGGGGGAGGGTGTGTGCGTGTTGTGTGGTAATTCTTGGTTTAATTAATTGGTTTAATTCTAGCTCAAAAACTGTGGGAGGAGTAGTGTGGGCTTTGAAGTGCCAACTTAATAATTTTGGTCATAATGCAGATCAGTTTTCTTCTGTCACAACTAGGGATGTTCTAGTTGGCCAAAACCGAAACCAAAAAATGTATTTTTTTAATAGTTTTTCATAATTTCTTTTAAAAACAATAAATATGTTTGTATTGTTTGTCAAGAAAATTTTTAACATCCCAGTTTGTTTTAGATCAGAACTGGAGTGTGGACCCAGGAGCAGCTCTGTCACAATATGATGTCGAGAGCTCCCCTCATCCTGAGGTAATGTAATACTAACATTGTATTGTTTTAGTATTCTTTAAATAATGGGAATTCAAACAGCACCTTAACATGAGTGAGTAAAATGGTATGTTCCTATGCAAATAGTGTTTGTGTATATTACAAAATAATTGTGCCACCCCCTATATATTTTTTTTCCATATTTTTTAGGTTTCCCATCCCAGAGTACCGGCAGAGACTGTGGACATGGACTGCACATATGTGAGTCATAGTCTGCTGGTACGCAACCAAAAGCAGTTTGACAGGATCTCAGGTACTTTTTGCAACATTTTCAGAAATGCCCAAATGGCATTTTGCACATTTGATTTTTCCAATCGTATACAAATACTCTTCCCCAGTATTCAAAGTCAGACATTGAAAGCCAAAAAAGGCCAGTTTACATTGGATGTGTTTCTAAAGTGTACTTATTTACTAATGTTATGCTCTTATTAACTTATTAACTGCAATCCAGTGCTCCAATATTTGTTTGAGGAGACTTACATTAGTACTGGTTGGAAAAAAAAATATTGATGACGTTGCAATAAACAAATCTAATGTTTGTACCTCCATATATATATTAAAACTGCTATAATACTGAAATGAAAAAATTAAAAGAAAAAAAGTTATTGTAATATGAAGTCTGAACTCAGTAAGGCTACTTTCACATAGCAGAAAAAAAGTGGCCCAAACTCGATTTTCTTACCAAATTCAATCTTTTTAATGTGACCTATATGTTACTTTCATTTAAACAGTTTATGCTGCTAAATGCATGCACCAGTGCAAAAGGTCCACTTCTGTAGATTTATTATCATTTTCATCAGCATCACAGGAGCGATCAAGGGGTTCCAGTGACTGCCAGCTCGGCTTATTTATTTTATACCCTTTTATTCGTTTTTGACACTGCAGTGATATCCTCTTGTACTGTTTGGCCCTTTCTTTTGAAATTTCCCTAACAAATAAGTTAGATGTTGCCGTATGTACCTTTTAATTTTGTTTTAATCAAATATGGTACACTTTTCAGCTTTTAGATATATTTTGTGTTTGACCAAGTGTTTAGATGTGTTGCCATGGCCAACTTTGCATTTTGCATTACAAATATTGCAGTGTTTGCTTCAGATTTGAAAAAAATAACACAGCAATGCAGTGAATGAGTCAGTTTTTTCAGACCAACTCTAAAATAATCAGCCAAAAAAGCCAAAGCTCTTCTCTTGTTTTTGCAGGAATAGGGATGAAGGCTAATGATAGCCTAGCAAACATCTTTGATATCACTTGCCAGGAGGAATACGAGTCCTGTCCTCAAGATGAAATGTCTACCTTAGAACATGCTTATGAGAATGAAGAAGTGGAAGACAAAGGTGATGACCATGAGAAGGAGGAAGATGAATGGAAGAAGAAAAAAGAAATTATTGAATGTTTCACTCATCATCATCTTTTAAATAACACATACACTGCATCCAGAAAGTATTCATAACACTTTCTTACATCATGTTACAAGTGCTGGTCATTAAAATATCATGAAGATTAAAATTAGAATATCGTGGAAAAAGTTGATTTATTTCAGTAATTCCATTCAAAAAGTGAAATTGTTATATTCATTCATTATACACAGACTGATATGTCAAATGTTTATTTCTTTTAATTTTGATTATTATAACTGACAACTAATGAAAATCCCAAATTTAGTATCCCAGATGATATTCTATTTTTTTCTGACCAGCACCTTAACATCTTTATGCCAAAATTGATAAAAAAAAAAAAAAAAATTCTCCACCAAAATTCTACACACAGTACCCCACAATGACAATAAGAAACGTTTGTTAGAAATTTTTGCAAATTAATAAAAAAATAAATAAATAAAAATACATGATTTGGAAAGGAGAACCTTCAAGAAGGACAACCATTTCTGCAGCACTCAACAGGCATGTATGGTAGAGTGGCCAGATGGAAGCTACTCCTCAGTAAAAGGCACATGACATCCTATGTGGCGTTTGAATGCCAAGTCTTATGTCTAGAGGAAACCAGTCACAGCTCATCACCTAGCCAATCCCATTCCTACAAATATGTTGGTGGCATGCTGTGGAGATGCTTTCCTGCAGCAGAAACTGGGATTAGTCAGGTTTGAGGTAAAGATGACTGCAGTGATGTACGGAGACATCCTTGATGATAACCTGCTCCACAGCGCTCTGGACATCAGACTGGGATGAAGGTTTTGTGGAAGAAACGACATAAGCACACAGTCAAGATAGCAAAGGTGTGGCTTCGGGACAACTCTGTGAATGTCCTTGAGTGGCCAAGCCAGAGCCCAGACTTGAACCTGATTGAACATCTCTGGAGATATCTAAAAATAGCTGCGCACCAATGCTCCCCATGGAAGAAACCCAAAAACAGATGTGCCAAGTTTGTATCGCACTCAAAAAGATTTGAGGCTGTAATTGCTGCCAAAGGTCCTCAAACAAAGTATTGAGCAAAGGCTTGAATACTTGCATACGTTATTTTTTGTGTTTTAATTTTTTATAAATTTGCAAAGATTTCAAATAAACTTTTCTCACTTTGTCATCGTGGGGTATGTAGAATGTGTAGAATTTTCCAGAGAAAAATAATTTAATCCATTTTGGAATAAGGCTGGAACATAACATATGTGCAAATGGTGCTGTGAATACATTGAGGATGCACTGTATGAGTAGTTCTTGCATCTATTGAAATAATAATAATACAATAAAATAAATAAAAACTCTTTTTCAACTTCCACAGGAAAGTTTTGTACAGCCTCCACAAAAGCAGGAGATGGGAGCCCTAGAGATGCTGCTAAGACGTAAGATCTGTTTGTGTACTGTGTTGTGAACTAGCTTTCAGTGAAACTACTGCTGAGTTATGCTGCATTCTTTCATTCTATTTTGTGTACTATGAAAAGGTCTATTGCATGTATTGAAGTTGTACGCAAGAAAAATGAGAGAAGGAAGCTTCAAGGCCACACATGTAAAGAGTGTGACATTGTAAGTATGTTCTTATTGTCCTTTAAGCTGGAGTTTAGTTGTTTTAGATATGTTTTCAGTGCAGAGGCTTAATATATTAAATTTTTGTTGATTTCATAGTCAGAGTATAGGTTTGAACTAGGGATGTCACGATACCCAAAATTTAGTAGTCAATACAAATTCCACAAAATATTGTATGATTCTCGATACCAGTTTCGATACCACAACACAAAATAAACCAATGACATTAATGTATCAGAGAAAACTATGTATGAAGCTTTGTTTTGAACATGGTCTTAAATGAAACCAACGAGATGTTTAGATGTTTAAATGTACATTATTATGATGATTATTTGTATTTACATTATTATTATTACATCATTGTATTTACATCATCATCAGTATATTTGTACTTAACCCTATGTAGTTTCAACACTGCAACATGCGAGCAGTGAGAGTTAACTTTCTATTGCTCTGGTCCTGTATGTGTGTGGTTAGAGCAACAGAAGATGTTTTGGATAAATTGTTGATGATTTATCATATATATGTGTGGGGATTTTGTAATGTTTTAAAGTTTTCCTAAATCCTTTGTTTCCCACAATGGAATGTAGCCTCATGTCTGCAACTGAAAATATCCCTGTAGATTTTGGAATAGCCATAACCTGCTTGGTTCATTCTGCAAAGATCTGCCAAAATTCCAGGAAGTTGTATTGACTTCCGATTGCCTCCCTAATACGATAAGGTGACGCCGCTTTATATACATGCTCATTCAACAAATTGTCATGTTCATTACTTTTCCTCATACCACAGCACCTACATACAGAAAAGCTTTTTTCCAGAAGCGTTCTCTGTCATCAGTGTTTGATACATGGAAGACAAAATGTTCCAATGCAAATGTAGGCTAAATGACAATGGCTTATGAAACTCTTCCATGCCACAGCGTCTGTTGTTAACTACTTGCTTATGTGCTGCATTCAAGTGACACAGCGGCTTTGCATTTTTCCAATATACTTTCACATCAATAATGAGGAAAAATATTACTTTGTTGTAAACTCCCTTAAGTGAAAATTAGATCGATTTTATATTAAAAATCACTGTAAAACCCTCTCACCTTCTCAACCCAAGTCCTTGTTGAGCTCTGGATGTCTGTCTTTGAGGTGCTTGGCTAAATTAATCCTTTAATTTAAATGTTGTCTAACAACATTTGCAAAGAAGCCGCTGCTGACATGTTGCTTCTCCAACTTTTGCCCACACCATGGTGTTGTTGTTGTATAGCATTCTTGCATCTACATATGTAGGCTAGGCTTATTATGCTGGCCTATTGTTGTATGGGAGATCAGTGAAACTGTCAGCTCCATAGGAAGCTCCAATCGACTTGGCACCAAAGTAATGGTTCTTGTGACATCTCTAGTGTGCACAGAAATCCAGGAAAAGATGTTTGCATCAGTTCATTTCTGTACTGCTTTATATTTTTTCTCAAATTTGTGCGTGTGTTCAAGCCTCATGTCTAATACCAAATATCGCCACCCTCAAATATCCATTACAAAGTCATCAGGGCAGATCACCTCTTGAATACACATATAGGGTGTGTCCAACTCATGAGGACAGCAGATTGCAGGATGAAAACAAGAATTTGATGCCTGAGGCCCGGAAGTTAAGCAGCATGACTAAAACTGACATTTGAAAGTTAAATGTGTAAATTGCTTTGCTTTCTGAAAATAGTATCTACTTGATTTGCACCTTTTAGTCAGCTCTGTAATGCGTAATATCTGTTGCGCTGTTTGTTTCAGTACTATGCAGACCTGCCTGAGGCAGAGAGGCAAAAGAAACTCTCATCTTGCTCACGGCATCGTTTCCGGTACATTCCCCCCTCCACACCAGATAATTTCTGGGAGGTGGGCTTCCCTTCCACACAGACCTGCGTGGAGAGAGGTATGCACACATTTTACTTTGATATACTGTGTTAATCTCAGCAATGAATGTGGTGCTTCTTTCACACTTTCAGATAACTTCTTGTCTGAGACCTTATTTAGCTTATTTAGCTTCACCTCTAAGCACTCCAAAATTTGAAATGATGCCAACAGAGCAGAAAAAAGTCCATTAGAAGGTGCTTTTGGTTGCCATTTCCTTAGTTTATAATGTAATTAAGAAATGACCATTAACAGTAATGGAGGAGTTTCAGGTCCAGAAGACTAAGAAACTCTTCAGAGGTAACTGCTTGTAGGATTGTTTGAAAAGGCTAATCATAATCCCTGTATGATTTTGGAAAATCTGGAGTCATCATGACTATTATACTCTGCACAAACATAAATAAAACTATTTTGGTCATGTAAGTATGTGTGGAGAAAAGGGAGCAGAATGTAATGAAAATAATACCTCTCCAACTGTTAAACATGTTGCAGCCAGGGGAACAGGGGACATTTTACCAGTAGCGAGAAGAATGGATTCACCAAAATTTCAGTAAATTCTGAAAACAAACATCTCACCAGTGATCCTGAACACACTTCAAAATCCACAGTGCACTACATTTAAGAGGCACAAGTTTTGTCGTGGCCCTTATTTGCCCCCTGACCTAAACATCATAGGAAATCTGTGGCTTGAAAAAAAACATGCAGCAAGGTGACAAAATCAAAGCCTTTTGATTGCATGAAAACCCATCAAACTAGACTTGAAAGACTAAAGAAAGCATTAATACTGTTGTGCATGTTAAGTGCAGATGTTGCTGTTTGGCCAAACATTTGCCTCAAGGACCTATTTTGAAAAATATGAAAGATGCAAATAACCTTATTCAAAATATTAAAGAAATATGTCTCTAGTACACTGCATGGGAGAGAGATTCACAGCATGTTTGCATCCTCATATGCATTCCTTTTTATCAGCAACTACAGCAGAAAAATATCCTCTAAACTCTTAACTTCATAATGTTTTTTAACAGGATATATCAAAGATGATGACCAGGCAGATCCACGCTTGAGAAGGAGGAGACCATACCTTGCTATATTCTCACCAAAGACATCACAGACATAAGACTTTACAATGATGTGCATTCACAACACTGTATAGTGGAAATGGTATTGTTGAATCTATGAAAGATCATTTAAACTTGAAAATATTGTGCAAAATTTTCATTTTTTTATTACCAGGATAAAGCTATCTTTGCCTAGAGTTCTGTTGTGTGTAATGTAAATAGGAATTTTGGTGTGTAATGATTAAAATGTATATTAAAAAGAAAGATGGCCAGTATTTTGTATGATTTTTAAATTCATCATGCACTCATATCTAGGTTAGTAAAATGACTTGACCTTTGACTGTTCTACATCAACTGAAAGAAATTCACTGGCAAATATTCTATATCAGTATGTGGAGGTTTTTTAAACATCTTGATTTCTTACATTTTGTCAAGCTTTTTTTTTTTTTTAACTATAGTTTAAGTTTAATTTTTCAGTACCCATATGGGGAGAACACCATGGAAATATACATGTCGCCAGGTCTCCACGTTTCATTCCAACTTTCCATTAACATGCTCTGTTTGAATATTTTGAGGCTCACTAGTGTTTAGGACAGGAGCATCATGACCCAACCCCATTAAGGGGTTCACATATGAATTTCCAGACACTAGAAGGATGACAACCATATGCTTCCTTCGATACATGTGAAGCAAACCACCTTTTTTGAACTGCCACTATTATGTCACTTTTGGCGAAACCCACACTGAGGAAGGCTCCTGTGCTGGCCAGCATCACACTAGCTGCAATGTGGGGAGTGAGAACTATGCAAATGCACATTGATATAGTAATTTGTGATAAAGCAGGCCCAGCCAAGCACTTTTTGTATAAAGGAACACTTGAAGTTGGACATTCTGTATTGGACATGTTTTTCTGTTTGGTTCTATAACATATTCAAATAACTGCATTTCACTTTACATGTAAAGGTACCTCTTTCAGGATATGTTCAACAGGCTGTCCTGAAAAATAGCTGCAAGAAGGTTCATTTTGATCCTATAAAATATTCTAATCATTTGAGATACTGATACATTGGACAACATGGTGGTGCAGCACAGTTTGTGTCCCACAGCCTGGAGTTGTGGGTTTGATCCTGACTGAGGTCACTCTCTAAGGAGTTTGGTGTGTTCTCTTTGTGTCCACTCAGGTTTCCTCCCACCTCCCAAAAATGCACATGGTAGGTGGATTGGCACTAAATTGCCCCCTATGTGTGACAGAAGAATATTTCTGCCTTATGCTCAATGATTCCAAGTACGCTCTGGACCCATCATGACCCTGACCAGAATGAAGTGGATAAGAAGATGGATGGATTAAACAAGCAAGATTGTCTTTTTGCTGACTGTTTTCGGAGAACGCTCATGTTTATATGGATGCCAATTGACTACCTTTCATTGTTCTACTTCAAGTGCACTTTAGCCTAAGTGGTTTATTGTGGAGACAGCTGGTACTAACACCAATGTCAGCACATGTTGATCACATTCAGCATGGAACTCAAACGCAGACATGCAGCTCTCCGTTTTCTTAATAATATCTCTCTTGATAGCCAACCTGTAAGGAAGGACAGTCAATACCAAGATGAATATAGATATGGTGCCAGTCGTTCTGTTACAAGTCAGGATCAAGCGTCAAAGACAACCACAGAAAACACAAGACAGTACAGCACATCGACAAATGCTGATGAGGGAGTCTGGATATTTTGCTCTTCAGTGTCATCTGAAGAAATGGTGCCCAGATATTCCTCTGTAGCTCAATGCCCTGCTGCTTTAAGGCAAACATCTCAAAGTCCTTGCATGGAAATTGGACTGAGCAGGGATTTTCCTGTGGAAATGCAAAGGTCTGAAGTTTTGTCTTAATTTGCCTTTGCCTTTAATTTGTGTTGTTTGCCTTTGTTCCTTTTATTCTTTTCTCCAATTTGTTGATTGTCAGTTTAAAAAATATCTAATATAGATTTACATTCAGTCTTGTTACCCTAACTGACATACCAATTGCGTTGAGTATGTTTTTTTTGTTTGTTTGGTTTTTTTGTTTTTTTTTGATTGTTTTAGTTTTTGTTTTTTTGTTTGTGTGTGTGTGGGTGGGTGGTTGTTTTTTTTGTTTTTTACAAATGCATTGCTAAAATTAAATGTCACTAGCCATCCATAGTAAGGAGTCAAAGACAGTATGATTGGCTTCTCTATATGTATCTCTGGGTGAAAATAAAGGTTGAATGATTGGTTGATTTGTGAAAACCCCATTAAACTCTTATCTTTCAGTAGATGTTCAACAGGCTCTCCTGAACCAAAGAGCTGTAAGAAGGTTCATTTTGTCAAGAACATGAGACAACATGACACACGTAATGGCAGGTAGACAAGATACTTCTGTTATTTTTTGGGGAGAATCCACTTGAGTTCTCATATAGAAGAATTATGTTGTATTTGATGTATAGTTTGGTTTGAGTTTAAAAGAAGACTTTAAGACAGTAGATCAGATTGTCATGTTATATTTACTGATATGATTCGGAGGTCAGAAGTTTCTATATTTGTCACATTCATATTTATCCTATTTAGGTTTATGGGACATTGTGTATATATAGTGGTATTCATGTAAAATTGGAAAGTGGTCATTGGGTGGTCTGCCACCAGTTTTAAGTAATGACATGTTTTAAGTTGGCACATTTGAATGTAAGTATTTGGAAATCAAACTTGAAACTCTGTTATATCATCATTCATCTGTTGATCTCAAACCAAAATGTGTAAAAGTGTTCATTGTATATATAAAACAAACCATTGGTTTCATCATGTGAATACATTTGGAGGAAACTGTATTTCTATTATGTTCCTAGTCAATCAAATCAAATGTTTAGTTAATGTCTTATTTTTTGTCCTGCCTTTTCTATTTTTAGGATAGTCCTTATAAGTGTAAGAAGAGCCCTCTTTGGTGTATTTTCGGTGCTACCTTATCAAAATTTAAGTCAGCTGGGGTGTGTATTACTCTTCATAACATTTAAAATGTTGTTTGTTAATGGTGTGCTTAAAGAAAATGATTTACAGAACTAATAACTAACGAACAAACTAATTTTTAACAAAAGAAATATAAAAGAATAAATGTGAATCAGTGTGGAAAATAGCAATAAAAATGACATGGAGAACATTGAGCTGTTATAATTTCACAGTTAAAGAGTTTAAGGTATGTAATAGCCACTTGTGGAAAGGCTGATCTTGATTCTGGATTGTTCTGCAGAGATAACGCATCTTTAGATTGTATGGATTTATTAGCTAGTTGGATAGTTGAATTTTCTTTTGTATTTATGCAACGTTTTAGAGCTTTTGGAAGGCAGTCTACCAGGTCCATTATTACTAAACCTCGTGCTATCACTGCTTGGCCTTTTGGATACTCGGATGTTACAGTGGATGATTGCTGACAGCCCAATCCATCTAATGCCTCACCTTATCACATTCTCCTGCAGTGAGCAACATATATGTAGAATGAAAATTAAAGGTGCCAATTTGACACACTTCTTTCAGTAAAAAAAATGAATAATTTCTGCATCAAAAAAAAATTTGAATAAAGGCTTTTTGTTGCACTTTTTTGGTCCAAAGGTTTCCTTATATGGTTAGCCATTTGTAACACAAGCATGCGTTATGGTAATTGTAAAGCAGGAGTGGAGAACCAAGGGTAGATGTCCAGTGCAGTTTGCTGATCTCCCTGCCTGGTAATTATCAGGTTAGTTGAATCAGGTGTACCTGAATGGCAAAAGCACAAAACTCTGCAGGAATCTGGCCCTCCAGGACTGGAGTTTCCCACTGCTGTTGTAAAGGAACATGTACTCATACCCAATTTGGAAACCATTGCATTGTTGATTAAACAGACAAGTTCTGCTGGTATCACCACCAGTAAGGCACCATACCATGTGGGCAACTGGGGCTTGATTCCCAGTCTGAGCAACTATACTCAGCATTCACAAATCTTCATTATATTATATAAGTTTTTCAAATACTTTAGTGTCTTTTTACTTTACTGCAGCTTAACTACTTGACATTTGAACTTGATGACTAGTCTAATAATGATAGTAACAGCGTACCATTTTGCTTCTTATATCCATTTTAGGGATTTAAGACACTTTCATAGTGGCATGGGATCCAGAGAGAATGCCATTGAGCTGAAAGGTGTGGAAATTGGTGCTGAAGGAAAGGTATGATGTCTGTAGAAGCTTTCGGTGTATGTCCCCAAAACAGAATTAGAATATATATAATGTGTGTGGGGGGTGTATGTATGTGTAACCATGCTAACTAACATTTAATGTTCATTTTAGACAGTGTCCTACACTGAACTGCTATATTCAACTAATGCCTTATGTGGCCCCATTACTAACACGGCATCCAGGCCTTATCCTACATCTTGTCAAGGTCCTGTCCAGGGTGTCCATTTTCACAGAAAAAAAGGTCAGTGAAGCCATTTTACTTATAAAAGACTTTATGATCTGTTCAACCAAAAAGCTCCACATTCTCCACATTCTTTTTTTAGGCTACTTAAACATTGTCAGTGAATGTAAGATTTAAATCTTTTTCCCAGGTTGGCTTTAGAATAGAGAGGTGTAAACCTAGATGCTTTTTGACCCAATCCAAGTCCAAAGCATCAAAATATTCTTGACTCTTTGCTTGTGGTAGGCAACCACCAGCCCCAACATTACAAGGTGATGAGGTCCACCTGCCTATATCAGCTTTAAAATGAACAAGCAATGGTTCCATGTTAACTGTACTCTGTCTGATAACTGTGATGAGAAATAAAACACAGATTTGTTATCCCCTTCTGAGGCCATAGAAAGTGAGTCAAAAATGTTAGACAGACAGACGGACAGAGAGATAGATAGACTTTATTGATCCCTTTGGGAAATTACCTCTGGCAAGGGAGAACTTCAGAATTGGACAGATTAATCTAGTATCCTAATCATTTGGAAAACAAGTCAATTATTGTTAAGAGGGATTTCTGATTTCTGAGCTCCAACAAAGTCTCCACTCTGTTTAAATGCTTCCATCCAGAGGAAAATTGAAGTCTGCATTATCCAGTCTTCTTGTTAAGATCTAATCTAGAATATTTCCATCACAGTTATTAAGGGAGATAACTGACTGTTTGGGTCTTTACGCTTCTTAGGTATTAGAGAGATTATTGGCTGTAATAAGGTTGCTGGTATTAAGCCATTTGTTGAATCATAAAGCCACCAAGGCACGATGATTGACAGAAGTTAAAAGTACTATTTCCAGCTATGGCTTCCCTTTGGGCTGTTGTTAGTACAGGTAAATTCAGTCTGTCACAAAAGGATTCAATATCCATATCACCTGCTAATGACTATATTTAATGTTTTAAACACTTTATCATTAAACGTTGTAAATGATTTTGGCTGATATCAGTGATCAGAATTTATCAGTCATCAAGACTGATCAATTATTAAACTCAATTTTAGTGTCACTGATGAAAAATACTGGAATATTAATAAAAGTTAAAGAAACAAACAGCCTCCCAAATAGTAAAAAATCAACATTACAACAAGGAGGAATGTTTTAAGTTAACATGATTTCTGTGTATTATTTGAAATAAAAAAACCTGTACTTTCTGTTCTTCTCACATTCAGGAATTGAAGCTCGCGATTGTGTTGAATATGACCCAAATCTCCTAGATGATCCTCAGTGGCCTTGTGGGAAACATAAACGTGTGCTTCTCTTCCAGTCCTACATGGTGAATGCATACATTTTCTGTTAATGTAATTGCATTCATGATACCTCCCAAAATAACGCAATGGTGAATTGTGTCAAAATTATGCATTATGCAAAATTATGTAATTATGTCTCAGGCAGATATGTTAATGATTACAGGTATGATAAATATCAATAAACACAAGAGGTTGTAAAATTGCTTCCCCTGCTGCTATATAAAAAGGCTTCTTTTGGGTAGTATACCTCTTGTTGTTAACTCCTGGACATGCCTCTACAACACACTCAAAGAAATTTTTCCCAGTTGACATACTTTGAAGAGGTGCATGATTGGACTGAGAGAAGTGGTCTCCATCATTTGCAGTGGTGACTTGAACAATAATCTTGGACTGGACTGGAACTGTATTATCTTTAGCTGTGAATGCAGGTTCCGTTTAGGATCGACAATAGTTGGGTTTAGGCCAGGCCTCCTGGTAAGCACTTCAAATCTGCCTTTGCTGTAGAGCGACACACTGCTCCAATTGCTGGTATGATGATCTGGGGAGCCATTGCGTGTGACCTTCGGTTACCCCTAGTAGTGCTATGTTAATTCTAATGGCAGTGCTTCCAACTGCCACTTTTCAGCAGAGTAATGTTCACCTACACACAGGAAGGGTTTCCTAGAAATGCAAGATTACAAGGCATCCTTGGCCTACTCCAGTCACCAGATTTATCACAATCGACCATTCTTGAGACCAGCTGGGATGGCATCTTCACCAGCCTACAAGTGTGCAGGATCTGCAGGCCCAGCTGCAAATTTGCTGCAGGATGCTATTCGGAACCTGTGTGCCTCACAAATCCATGCCATCTGTCTCAACCTTGCATTCAGACTAGATCCTCCATTCAGTTGTCCAATTTTCTCCAATAAACATATTCTTTCACTGTAATATTGTAATCACTTACATATATCATCACTACATTCACACATATTTTCACAAAGTTTCACTTGATTCCAACAACGCCTTCTTGATGTAATATTTTATATTATAATATATATATATTTGTCAGTGAGTGAGACAGGAACTTAGGATAGGACAGGATAGAACTTTATTGATCCCTTGGGAGGGTTCCCTCAGGGAAATTAAGGTAACTTATTAGAACATCTATATTTTAATATTGTTTTAAAATAAACTGAATCAGTTAAACTCATTAGTGTCTTTTTCTTATAGTGCTAAATTGGTCAAATGACTTCTGTAACTATTTTAGGGTTAAAATCCAGATGTAACATATGTCACAACAGCAATTTCATAATGTGTATTTCACCGTTTTGCATTAGGAACTGGTTAAGTGTAATATATGACATTTTACTATTGGTCAAATTTACCTGGTAAATGGGTTGGAACAGACCTTAATACATTTTCAGAATGAGCTGATTTTGTCTGAAGTACTTTCCACATGATTTAAGGGGTTTGTAGACTCTTATGGGTTAAGTCACAATAGATTGAAGTTCAAAATAGATTGTGATTATGCATTTTTAAACATCTTATCAGCAGTTACAGTTAATTAATATTAAACGTATTGCACTGAAAATGCACTGAAATGTGAAGTATTCATTTAACACCATGTTCTAGACCACAGTGATGGAGTATGTGAAGCCGTCAGACCTAAAGAAAGACATGAATGACACATTTGGTGAGAAGTTCCCACGTGTTCAGCTAACCCTCAGCAAAATTAGAAGGTGCACACCTTTTTTATTAATATGCCTGCTCCTCTTCGGATATTACATTATTTAACTTGGTTATTATATTGATATAAAAGGTTTTGTTCTATAATATTCTAGATTATTTAATTATTTCCTAACATATAGTCTAAGTCTAAGTGTAGTGATTTGAAAAACAGAGGACATGAAGCACTGTACGACAAGTTCTCATAATATGATAATATTTTAATGGTATGTATGCATCCTTCTATCCTTCATTAGTCTGAAGAGGGAGATCAGAAAACTGGCTCAGGAGGACTGTGGCTATGAGGAGCCGACAGTTGCCATGGCTTTTGTTTACTTTGAGAAGCTAGCACTGCATGGTAAGATTGATAAGCAGAACCGAAAGCTGTGTGCTGGCGTCTGTATCCTACTTGCAGTCAAGATTGGTAGTGATCTCAGGAGGCCTGAGGTGAAGAATCTGATTGATGTAAGTATACACAATAAAAGTTGATGTACAACTCAATGTGTTCCAACTGTTTTTCATCAGTTTTTTATGACTTAATTGACTTAATTGCTACAAACCAGTTGTACATTGTTAACTAATGACTTGCATTATATTTCAGTCTTTAGTTCTTTTTACCTCAAAAACCCTGATGGTTTCTTACTTTTGTATGTTTGTGAGCTCACTGGACCACTGCAGCATTTCAGGTTATTCACTGGGATTGAAGTACTGATACATGAAATGTTGAGGAAAAACTAGAAGAACTACATGAAAACTAGCGTAGAATTTCCCTTTTGGATACAATAGCCACTATGTATTACATTAGGTCAGATGCATTAATGAGTTTGCACTGTGTAATGACATTGACTTAAACTGAGGTGCTACAGCCTCTGTACATTCACCAAAAATCTAATGTTTGCACAGTCATGTATTCATGTGTCTTTCATGTGTCTCATTGGAGCAAAACTCTTAAAAGATAATCTTACATTAATACGAGTAAAAGTAGAGTATCTCATATTTGATTTGATCAATGCACTTGCCCTTAAATATACTTAAATATTATTTCTACTTAATTCATTGCGCTGGTTGAATTTGTAACAACTGTCTGTCAAAATGGAAGTTCTTTTTATTATTTTAGAGGCTGGAGGAGAAATTTCGTCTCAATCGGAAGGATCTTTTGGCGTTTGAGTTCCCAGTACTTGTAGCTTTGGAATTTAAACTGCATCTGCCCCACAATGAGATCCTGCCTCACTACAGACACCTCCTGCTAACCTCTTACATCTAAAAAGAAAAAGAGACATGAATACTGCAACCTTGAGCTGATACCAATCCTATATTTTTTATTTGAAAGCTAGCAAGCTGGAGGCTCCCAGGTGGTACAACCAGCTAAGCATTGGTCCTCTCATTGAAAAATCAGAATTTGATTCCCACTGGTGACAATGTGTCGGGGGGTTGTCTTAGGGTGTATTCACACTAGGTACAGTTGGCTTGATTATCCCCACTCGCTTGCTGGCCTGAGTGCCACAATATGGCTTTAACTCATCTGATAAGTGGCCTTTATCAGATGAGTGTTACCTGCCCAATATAGACTCCACATGCAC
Source organism: Acestrorhynchus altus (assembly GCA_034509495.1). Taxonomy (NCBI): domain Eukaryota; kingdom Metazoa; phylum Chordata; class Actinopteri; order Characiformes; family Acestrorhynchidae; genus Acestrorhynchus; species Acestrorhynchus altus. Next base: position 9,551,244 of record CM067507.1, on the reverse strand, counting down.
AGAAAACCTCAAAGCCCAGTTTCCCAAAAGCGTCTTAGCTTTAAGAACTTCTTAAGAGGGAGAGAAAGTGGTATTTGTGATGTTTTCTTCTCTCATTCCTTCAAGAACAATTCATTACAAGAGTGAAGTTGTAAATTAACACACAGACACAGTCTGAATCGAGTATGTGACAGATGTGACTGCATTTACTAAGAATTTTATTAGGAATGGTTTGGGGCTCACTGATACAAACAGATTTATTGATTGTGAAGCACTGTTTATCGTGCAGCATGTAAAAGATTTTACAAAGGAAGCATCATTTACTTCATGTATGGAAGCTCTTCAAGTGGCCCCAGGCACAGTTCAGATCATCTAGTGTGAGTACACCCTTAGCCACTGAGTGAGAATTGAAAATGACAAAAACTTTGGGTGAAAATCAGATGACATAACAACTAAATCAAAATGAAACAAAGCAAAATGAACATGCTTTGGTCTGCTGACACAATTATGATTACTTACAATACTATACACTGTGCTACAAAGAATTCTTAGAATTCACAAATACTCTACTACTGTATAGCCTGAAATAATGACTTTTCATTTGTAAAAACAGTAAAAGATTAAAGAATTGTAATTGCAATATTAAACTTGCTATTTTTTGTTTTATGATAAAGTAAGGTTATTGTGATAATATTACCATATGTGATTTCTGCTGTTAATCTTTTACTTCCTTTTTTATGTTTGAGTATTTTTTTGAAAGATGATAGTTAAAGTAAATTATATAATATAAATTATATAATATTAACTTGTAACTGGACAAAATGTCATATGTCATTAATTTTGTTTCAAATAAATAAAACAATCCTAGCCCTCATTGTGGTTCACTTGCCATTTTAATCAGTTTTGTAGGCAGTACTGAGTGATGTGTTAATGGTTTCAGCAAGGTTACTGAGTGAAAATTAGCTGTTGAGTGGAAAAAAGTAGTAGTAATAGTGGTGGTGGTGGTTTATTATGGTCCTTATTAACAATTTGCATTTATTAACAAAAGGAAGAATCACTTGTTAGCCTACGCATTTAAATACTCAGGTTACGTGTCTACAAATTCAAATCAGTATGGGATAAGCCAGTTTAAAGTCAAATTTCATTGTTTTCTCCTTATTCCAGAGGCAGTCAATCTGTCAAAATGTTTGCCACTTTACTGGAGTTAATCAATTTTTTATAGATAAGAGAAATTAATACAGTGTCAGAAATCACATCATCAAGCCTGTTTCATAAGTGTGATGAGTAGTGGTCCTGTCCTCACATATGATGTGCCTGAAAAACATTATACACACTTCTAAAAAGCTGCATATCTGCATTATCATTATGTCATTATATACAATTTATATCACATTGGACAGTGTTTAGTTGTTTGTTAAACTTGTTTTATTTCAAGTCACTAAATGTCTATGGTAATAGCAAGAAACAACAATAGTCTTACAAAACCTTACAAAAATAGTTTCATTCAGAACAAAAGAATTACACTATTCAGTTAAAAATATTGTTCATGCATAGAAAGTACAGAAAGTATCAATACTGTAAAACAGTACTATGCCATGACACAGGACAGTGTAATCATGGATAGCTGGTTTAACTGAAGCCTAAAGCCATATCCTCTACATTAATACATGGTACTGATGTTCAGACTGAAGTTTAAGAAACGTAATAATCTGGATGTTTAATATTTGCAGGCTTTGGTATAATAAGAAAATACACTCAAACAAAATATGCAATTGCTTACAAAAGTATTGAAAATTATACTTGAATGTTGGTAATTCTACTAGCAAGTAATATTACAGTAAAAAAAAAAACAAAGTAAAATAATCAAACAATTCATAAATTAAAGTAATAAGAATAAATATTATTTGGAACAGCTTTTCTTTGATACACTGCATTCATGTCACACTGTCATAATTCAGAGTAGGTTTCTGTGGACAGTGATAAAGTTAAATCCTTTTACAGAAAGTGTTGGAGAACATATAAGGTGGTAATGGAGACAGTATTGTATGTAATACCTGATAACTTTTGTCAGTAGCATGAACGGCTCATTTTACCAACATTTTTTCTACACTCTGTCAGAGTATACCGATAAAGCTTCCCCGACATAGTTTGTAATGAAGCTGTAAAACAAAACAGAAAGGCATTATTTTTGTTACCTACTCTGAGGATTAAAGGCTCTTGGTACACATTTATCCTTATAACAAAAACATTACATTTAAGGTCCTTACTGGGACTTATTGAAAGAATAAAGCTAGACAAAGCTCACCAGCTCAGAGTTAGAGGACTGAGTTCGGTGCTGAATACAAAAATGGACAGCACGGATGCCAGTACCTGTATGTGGGATTTAGAACAAGAGGGAAAAAAGTGTGATGTATAAAGCAGTTGAAACAGGAATGGAATATTAAAACATTTCTGAAGCTACATTAGTTCTATAAAAGAAAGAAAGGTGTGCACTCATAATGACAGGATTAAAATTTGAAGCAACAAAATTATTTGCAGCCATGTTTCTGAGACACACACCAGTAAAAGGGATAATGTCATCAGTGTTTATACACAGAAAATACCCTTAATCTATGATAGACAAAAATAAATTAATGAAAGTTCTAAAATATTTATGGTGTAAAGACAGCAGACTCTAAATTAACTGCTTTTGGTCTACTTATGCCAGTTCATGAAAACTATCAAACATATCAGAGTATTTCTGTGAATATGAAAATGAAATGCTGGAATAGTATTTCAATTCACTCAAACCTGTTCTGATATTTTAATGATATTTTGTTTTCTTTTTAAATCGTTAAAATTTGAGGATGTTTAATTTCCACAAATTGTCAAGGTTCATCTCACCTTGGCCAGGAAGAACCAGACTGCACAGTGAACATAAGACAGGCCACTCTTCAGCTTAACTGATGCCAGCAGCAGGAGAAAACCAAGTATAGCACTATTGGTGAGAATGTGTATCTTATTAGCATACCGTTAGTGACATTCAGAGGGAGTAATACAAGTATAATGTGAGATGTTGGAACTGGTGTACTGCGGTTGCAGAGCAAATGATCAGAACATTAGTGCAAATTTGTTATATCACTATTCAACTCAAGTGTTCTATTGTGTATTTTACCACAGTTCTGTTATCATCATTTATTGATAGATTAGAAGATAAAGAAAGAAAAAAATTGTTTTATCAATATTGTGAGTGGTAAAATAGTTCCATACCGTCAGGCATCCCACTGCTAAAACACCACCAAACTATATGCTTCAGTCACAACAGTCGAGGAACAGTTCATAACATTTCCCTGTTCAACATTTCCCAATCATCAGGGCTTCAAGCAATAGCCAAAACAGGCAAATTCTAAATATTAATTAAATATAGTTTAATACAGTTCCTGTGATTTTATGAACTTATAATTATTTTGTCAGTCTTTCACTTGTATAATGTTTCTTTGTTATGGTTGCTGTTTTTGTCTTGTAAGCATTAGCATAGTCTAGCTTGCATTTGTAGGTGGTGGAGTAATACTTCAAGAGCTTTGTTCAGAGTTACATTATCATGCAGTTGTTAATACTTATTTTAAAATAAACTCAGCATTCACAGTTCATAATGTACCTGTACACTGTATAACTTATGAGATTCATCAGGCATATAAAGAGGGTTATTTTACCTTTTTACTTTGCTTTTCATACCTTTATTAAAAATTGAATTTACAGATTGATGTTGAGTTTCAGATAAAGCTATTGGTAGCTGAACATAGGGGAATCTCGGAAACTCTTACCTTGCAAAACATCCACTATGAAATTCGAAGGACATGAGAAAGGGGAATTCCAAGGCACCAAAAAAATCTCCTATGATATAATAAAATAAAACGAATAAAACATATTAGTGAATATTAGTTAAAACCTCAACACAAACTCCCTTCTCTTCTTGTTTATATCACCTTTTATTTAAATGTATTCTTTCACTGTCCTTCTAAAGGCTTGGAAGGCTTACCTGTTGGATGTGCAGCAGAAGCTAACAGTAACATGCTAAAATCACAAAAATGTAAAATAGTGAACAAAACTATAACAGACATATAAACAGACTAACAGTAATAAAATCTAATAACACATAGATACAATCCAACCAATTTACCTGACAATGTAGTTGATTAACTGCTGTTCAAGTTCACTGAAATATAAAAGATATGTTCATCTGTTTTCATTTAGAACCAAATAATTACATTCAAAAGTCTGAAATCTTAACTTTTTTTTAATTAGTACATTATTTAGATTTGTGTATACAACTTAGATTTATGTATTATAAACAATATGCCAAAATGTACTTTTAAAAGGTTTAATAAACATTCAAGTGCTTTACAAGGCAATTATTTAATCAAATATTTAATTTAATATTATTTAATCACTTAATCAAATATTATTTGAAATGTAATCACTCGTGCTATATAGCTTCCATTTTAGAATGATCTCTATGCCACATTAGAATTATTGGTAACACTTTACATTGTGTTTACTAACTTATAAGAAGTAATGGATTAGTTAACTTGAACAATTCATTAATGACTGAAATGGAATTGGGGGAAAGGTGTATGAAGCATTGTAAGAGGTAGGCAGAAGTAAAAGTTATCACATACAAAACAGTGGAAAATACAAAATATGAGTAAATAAATGTGAGTAAATAAAACAAGTAACAGGCTGCCACTGCTTAAATGTCATTACAGCCAAGTAAGCTATAAATGAACACAGCTTTTTCAACCATAATAATATAAACTGTAGAACTGCAGCACATCAGCAAAAGACGAGAACATTATCTAATGCTGTTAGGTGTTACTTAACATTAGTTAAGCATTATTAATGTAGAATCTCTAGAATGTTCATTTTAACAGATGCTTCACTTGTCATGTTAGTTCAAGGGTGGGCACTTCCAGTCCTGGAGGGCCGGGTTCCTGCACAGTTTTCCAATTTCCTGCTCCAACACACCTGTTAATTGCCAACCTTAGCTGGTCTGTTAAAGCAGGGAAATCAGCAAACTGTGCTGGACTCTGGCCCCCATTGCCCATCCCTGTTAGTCATCAGGTTCATGTGGAAGTAGCATAGAGTTATGCAGTTGTTACATGTTAACATAACATTAGTTAAGCATTGTTTGTTTATTACTACATGTCTTGTTCATGTTAACTAATGCATTACTTCATATTCATTAATAAAAACTTAATGTAAAGTGTTACTGAATTATTTTTGCATTTTTTTCTGAAAACTGATTCACAACTGAATGGCAGTTTATACAAACTCTGTAAAATCCTCAAGCACAACCTTAGATGGCTAGACTTTGAATTCTTCTGAAATGCTCTGTATGACCCTGAAAAATGAGAAAATCCAACATGAAACTTATTTCATTTTAATAACAACTCTTTATAAGAAGGTCCATACATAAACATTTGCACAGTAAACAAATGTTTACTTTCTATTTTACAAAGATTGATAAATTACATTTCTTTTTTGCATACTGTAATCCTTACATAAACCATGACATATATGATTTAGGAGTAATCCATGTACGTCAGACATATGACATTTTAAAAGAGGTTCTCTAAAGAAATAGATCAGATGCAGCTGGAAAACCAAGACATGGTTTGTATCTGAAATTTGATTTGTTATCTTTAAAATTCAGGAAAACTCCACATAACTGAATTGTGGGGCCATTTTGAGAACAATAAGCACAATAAGTGATCATTCTATGCATTATCTAGGTTTGAAAGAGGAATACTGGGAATAGCAGAGCATGTTATGTGGATGAGAAGTGGTTCAAATTTTAGTCAATACACAACAATTTACAAAATGTACAAATATGTATTGTTTACATTTTTAATTAAACTGTGATTTTTATGATACATAGTATCATAAAATACTAGGACAAGTGATAAATCAGATATTTTTTTCCACAAAATATTTATTTCAATTAAGTTTTATTCTCCCATATAAAATAAATTGAACTTACCAATACAGAAAAGGTGGACAGTGGCCCAGCCATAGCCATTTGGTCCAAACTGAAACAAAACCCAATGTGTTTTCATAAATACTAGACCTAAATAAAAACTGTTCTGCATTATGATATGCAGAAGGTAAGGGGATGACAACAGACAACATTACAAAAAATCTGACTTTAGATGTAGATTACATATAAAGCATTTCTTTTCACCATGATTTTTTATCATCATGGGCAATATAGTAAGTGTAGCAATTGATATACCAGTTATAGAATATCTGATTAAATGAATGATCATTCACAATAAAATGTTCCCTTTGAATATTATGCACAACAAAAAAGTGGGGGATTAAAAAGATTTTACCTGGGGATTGTGCAGTATTAGGGTTAAAGCTGATATCATCATCAAAGTTTGACTAAAACAAATAAACATTCAATATTACTTGGAGTAATAATCATTTAAAAGATTAATGTTATGTATAATTCCAGTTGTTAGGTGCAATATTTTGCCATCTTCCTAGATTACTTCAGTTGTTTGTCTTTGTATGTAATCCAGAATAAATTACCAACATATGGCCAACATTATCTAAATTCCAAGGTACCCTAATCTCACTGATGAGGGGAGCAAGTATTTATTAGAACTGTTATTTGTATTACATAAACAACAATTTTAACTTTTGGAGTCTAAAGTCAAATTGTTTAATTGCAGCATCTTGGGGGAAAAATAATACAAAGAACACATACCTGAATATCTTCATCCATGAGGATCTCTTCATATATAACATACAAAAACATATACCCAAATTATGTGTTATCAATTTAGCAGGGCTTTCATTATATGACAGTATCAATTCAGAGTATTATTGTATTATTTTTGGTTTCTATGCTGTTTTGTAAAATGTACTCATCCAATTCATGCTTACCTCTCTTTGGATGACTCTAATGATAAGAAGGAAGACCACTTCAGACACATTTTGCAGCACAAAAAAGAAAGGGATAGGCTGGCCAGGAAAACAAACACAAATATTGATAAATAACAAGGTTCATGATCACTGTCAGTGTAATTAGCATCTCTCTTACATTTTGTACAGCAGATATCATAGAGTTGTTTTAGCAAACAACTAACAATAGGACAAATTCCCTAAGATCACGAGAAAGACATTAAAGCTGCTTCTGAAGATTATTTAGTCATTAATTAATCTAGTGATTTCAATTAATTCATCTTTGTAATAAAAGTTATACAGCTACAACATTTACTTAAATTGTAATCTTCCCACTTGTACTTGATTTCAAAGTTGGTGAAACTAAGACTCAACAGGGGAAGATTTTTCTGGGCGTCAGTGAAGAGTGACTAATTATTTAATGATGAATACAGAAGACATGTTATGGGGAAGCGACCAGAGGTGATGGGAACAGTGCACGTATAACCATATTGGTCCTGGTTTACCCATTCATTTTGGACACTGGACTGGGGATGAAACCCAGACAAAAGACTGACAGAAGCCCCTTGACCAAGGGGAGCTTGGGCAGAGTGATAAATCAGCCTTACAAAATATGTCCACTATGACCAAGATAACTGACTTTCCCCTGGACATTGGCAGAGTAGTGATAAAGTCCATGGAGAGGTGGGACCATGGTCTTTGTGAAATTGGGAGTGGGTGAAGCAAGCCTGATGGCTTGGCCCTTGTGTTCTTATTACACTGACATATATTGCAAGTAGATACAAACTAATGAACCTCCATTTGGCCACCAGAAGCACATATAAATAAACTCCAGGATCCTGGTGGTCCCTAGATGTTTGGTCATAGGTCTGCACCAGATTATAGATTTGTGAATATGGATGCTTGCTGCAGCACCTCAGAGGCAGTGGTCACTGGCGGTAATGAGTATCGATCTTTTAAAAAAATCCTGCTCCTGTAGGGGAAGAGGAGGCTCAAATAAAGCCCTGTGACAAGGTCTCCTTTTCAGGACAAGCAAGGGAGAACAGACACCCCCTGGGTGAGGTGGTATGGTGAGTTGGCAGCATCTCAGTCTTCCACTTACTAATTACAATCAATCAAATCATGGTAGGCCTGTGGCAACTTGCTGATGTTTAACTGGTCCTGAGAGAGGAAGCCCAAAGACCCAAATAAGCCAGTCTATTTCGGGGCTGGGAATCCCAGAAAGATTGCCAAGTTCAGACTGACTGTCAAGAAGGACATTTTCTCAGAATGTTGACCAGCCTTGATGATGACTGGCCTGGAACCCATCAATGGCAGGGGGCGATCTAAAATCTTAGGTATGCCCAACTACTGTCCAGAGCAAGATTCTCATCAGTAGGACCCCCCCCCCCCCCATTCCAGTGAGACTAGTAAGAACAACCCATTAGTACTGGGTTGTTATTACCAGGCAGAGACTGAGACACAGTCTAAGGACTAACTCTGCCATAGCGCAGTTGCCCAGGAAAGACCACATGCACGTCTTAAAAATCTAAATTGCATATTAATAATCAGAAGTTTACAATTTTAAGCAACAAGCTTAATAAGAACTGTGAAAGACCAAAGCAAACTTTTTATTAGTATTATTTTAAATCGATATTGTAGAGGCAATACTAAACTTATTTGGGAGCAAATTAATTGGTGTTAATCACAATGGATCATCAAAAGAATTACAGTTTAAACTGAGTGCATTTCAAAATTCAAATAAGTAGAAACAGAATTGTTAACCCTTCCCTTTGTTTTTCAGATGTGACACATCCTCCACTTAAGACATTTATCATGTAAAGAACAAGCCCTCAGGTTACCACAGGTACCTCTTGAGGTACCACAAAAGGAGGCTGCATCATTCATATTCCTATTCAATCTGCTCTGTGACGGTATCTAAAGAATGGAATTTACTACCAGTCAACATTCAATAAATGAATACTCACTGGCTGATCAATCAAACGTGAACATTAGCTCATCAGATCACTGCAGACTACTTTGATCTACTACTGATCTTTTCTGCTTCCTAAAAGGTTTTTGTTGTGTGCAGTAGCTATACTGGCTATATTGTACTTGTTTGGCTAGTCTCTGTTTTATTCTTCTTATTATTATATCTGTAAGAAAACCATCAAGCAGATTGATTGTGACGATACAGGATACAATTTCCAAAAACAATTTTAAAGTAAATGAAATGGTTTAAAATCATGACAAATTCAAATTGTTACAAAAGTTCATGAGGGATGTGATTGGAGATTGAACTACAAACATACCAGAATGGACAAGGCTTTGGATCCACCATAAATGTTTCCCACGAAAAGAACTGACCCAGGGAGCCAGAACACAGCTGCAGAGCTACACACACACACACACACACACACACACACTTTTATTTGGAATAATTTACTATTCAGACATATAAATGCAGTGTCTAGTTCAGCACACACACCACCGTCCCGGAGAAGGCCTGCTGACCTGCTGGCCAGATTTTGATCATCAACACCTCCACAAAGAGGGTAAGCTCACAGGTCATTGCTGTGACAGTGGACTGAGGCTGGTGTCAAGAGCCACCAGACGCTGAAAAGGAAAGGAAGGATCTCCAGGAATGGAAGACTGCAGCGTTCCTAATAACAAGCCCCTCCTAAACCACAGGCGTTAGATGTGTTTTGGGCTCAGGAGAAAGACTGTTTTCATTTGAAATTCAAGCGTCTCAGCACTTCTCTGAGTACTGCACAGCTTTGTTCTCCTGCTGCTCAAACACACCTTATCCAACAGTCTGTCTGTTAGAGCAGGAGCACGGCGGCCCAGCCGGGTCAGGAGAAGGGTGAGAAACAGCTGACCAAGCAATATACACAACTTCAGACCAGCATTACAGCAGCCTGTGGTTCAACACATTCTCAGCGGTGCTGCAAGCTGTTATTCATGATCAAAGAGCCCAACCAGGTATCCAGTGTATGAATGAGGGGCTGACTTTCCTGCATTGCACATGCTTTATGGTTTGATTGTATGAAATATTGGTATAATTGGAGATACCGGATTCCTTATTTTCACAAGCCCTAAGTATTTATTTATTTACGGACACTTTGCCTTGTTGTAATGCATGATTAAAACAAAAATCACAGTTGATTTAATAATGACTAAACAGAAAAAAGCCTTTTTTTTTTTTTTTACATTTCCCAGGAAACATCTACAATTACTGGCAGTTTTAGTGGCTCACCAGCCTTCACTGCCCCCGCCCCAGCGCCCAGTCCCCGCTCCCAGTCCCCGCCCCTGCCCCAGTCGATCAGTTTAAAGTTTATACCTGGAAAACCCGCTCACATCCACCCATCCCAGCTTCCCAGTCAGCAGCAGCAGAAGCGCTCCAGTGCAGGTCTGCCACCTGGTGGCCACAGAATGACAACATTTAGCAGCCGGACTGTAAGTCTGATGCTCACTGCTGTATGTGGATGCCAGAGGACTTACCCCAGGAAAAGGGTGGGATATGTAAACTTCAAGATAGACAGGACATACTGACGAAAACAGAAATAATAGTTGTGCACTTTAATCCAGTACAAATCACACAAACCCACACAGATGAACATGTGCAGATGAAGGAGGGAAGACAGTGTAATAATGTTCTTCCACATCAATCATTAAAAACGTCCTATTTAAACACAGCTGAACAACGCAAAACTTCTCTTTAGAAGACGACTGGTTGTATTCACCTTGTTTGTGAAATGTGACACCACGAAGAAGAGGCAAAACACAAGTCCAGGACCCGCTCGCGCTGCATTCATCTGTCGAGGAGCCAGTGATCGGACGACACGCTGATTATCAGCTATTACTGAGCAAACGTTTGGTCCCAGAGCCACAACTTTGCTGTGCCTGAAACTACTTCCTACTTCCAGACCTGTGACACGTTGCTGTGCGTTTGAGTCTGTACTGGTTTAAACACAGACTTTCTGAAGGCCTTGTGTTTGTGGAGTGAAGCACAGAATTCGGTAATATATACATATTTATTATTATTATTATTATTAGTGAAATGATGCCAGTAAGAGAATACACACAATCTGTTATAATACGGACAGGAGTGACTTTTATTTTGAAGCTCAGTAAGTGTGTCGCCCCGTGTTTACAGAATAAGGGACTTTTATTTTGAAGGTTGGTAAGTGCGTCACTCCCGTGTTTACAGAGGGAGTGACTTTTATTGTGAAGTGCGTCACCCCCGTGTTTACAGAGACTGAGTCGTTTCACTGCTCCTGTATTTATTACAGTCAGTAAGTCCAACCTTTACGGCCTGTTTAATCGGCTTCGCTGAGCGAGAAGAGCGACTGAACACTTAGAACAGCGCGGTTCTGTTTGTTTGTCTTCTTAATCAAGCTCTTTGTCTTGATCTTGAATAAAGTCCTGAGCTTCTGCTTTTCCATTGTTTCCAGAAGATCGTCTGTTGAGTCTGTAATCCGCCGCTATGGACCAGATCACCGAGCCGCACACACAAGCGAAGGTAGGGCTTCGTCGGGTGTTCGGGATTTAATGTGGTATGAGGGAGATGAGTGACGGTGAGCAGGCCCGGAGGCCCTTTGTCTCCCGGAGCTTTAATGTCTTCGTCCCTTTGTCCACTTTCTACTTCTGGTGTGTGTTAAGCTGCTCTGTGACATCAGATGTTAAAAGCTCTTTATAAACACGTCTTAATGTGATGTGATTTGTATGAAGTGTCGGTGTTTCCGCACTTAAAAACTAAAATTCTGGAAGGTTAAAATCCTTTAACACCCTTAAATACGCAGAAGCGTTTCCTGGATCAAGGACTCCGTTTCTCACCTTTTAAAGGCTCACTTTCCACCGCAGGGCAGAAATAGGCGTGACGTCACCAGAGCGCCTCTAGGGGGGGTTGCGCTGGGTGAGGGGTTCCGGTTTGAGACACTAGGGGCGCTGCGGAGTCGGTCCGAAAGGGCTGGGACTATGTGGTGCAGGCGGGGGGTGGATTGCTACTTCAGCACACCTGATCCGACTCCACGGTGAACAGGCAGGTAAACAGACAGGGTTTGCAGATCTGCTGCAGCAGGGAAGTCAGCAGACTGTGCAGGCGCTCAAGGACCACAGTCTGTCTGCCCCTGACGTGGAGCAGATGTTCAAGATCCAGGACGTCTTGTTATCTACACAGAGGAGTGATCAGTTACAGTGAAGCTTTTACTCTCCTGCTCTCAACTGCTGTTTAAGTACTAAAACCCACATCACAGGCTCGCAACTGTATGAGATTTTCATGGTGCTATAAATCTCACAGTGTATGAAGATTTACTGTTCTTATTAGATATATTGACCCTTAAAGGAATTAAAAGCTTATTTTGGTTAAACAAACCCTGTACTGGAGTTTAAACCTTTTAAATAGTTTTATGGCAGAATGTAAACGTTCAATAAATAACCATGATGCTTCACATGAAGTGTTGGTTTTGTTCAGCAAATGATCCCTTGAATGCTGATTACATCACCATTAGTTGATTGGGTATTTTTTTCACTCTGAAAATTATGAAATTAAGTATAAAATTAAGTATTTGATACAAGTTTTTCCCACCTACAAAGAATGGATGTCTGTGATTCTTGGGCCACTCCTTCACACAGATCTTTCAGGTTTCAGGGCTGTTGCTGGGCAACATTCAGTGTCAGCTCCCTACAAAGATTTTCTATTGGTTTCAGGTCTGGGGACTGGCTATGCCACTCTAGGGCCTTGAAATGCTTCTAAGTTGCTCTGCCTGTGTGTATCAGGTCATTGTCATGCTGGAAGACCCAGCCATGACCCATCTTCAATGCTCTTACTGAGGGAAGGGGGTTGTTGAAATAGGTCGTCCATCCTCCCTTCAATACGGTGCAATTGTCCTGTCCACTTTGCAGAAAAGTTAACATATAAGATGAATAGGATAAGGGCAGTCTCCTCATGAACCGTTAAAAATGGTTAAGGATTTGTAGGGTGTAATGCTGGGACCTGTCACTGGCCTTTGATAACATTCATGATAAGATTGGATGACAGACACACTTTAACACAAAACATTTATAATACTAATAAAATATAAATGAATCACCTCATGTAGTGTTAATAAAATACTGTTCATTAACGACAGTATTTTTTTTTTTTTTTTTTTTTGGAAAAATAAAAATCAAATGGAAAATCCAAAAACACCCTCATCAGGGCAAAATGCTTTCCCTCTGTTGTTTATTTACTGTATAGACTGCTTTTAGTCAACAGGAAAAAAAACGGTTTTCCTGACATACGCCTTCTTAGTGAGGGAGGTCAACAAAGAATGATTAGACTGGTTCAAGCTGACAGAAGGGCTACAGTACTGATTGTTCAGTTGTGTGCAGCTCAGGATGCACAACACATTAAACCTTGATGTGATTCAGAACACCATGTCAGTTTCTGAGCCTGTCGTAAACAGAAAAACAAGGCTGCAGTGAGCACGGACTTACCCAAATATTTAAATTTCACAGGTGGTCAGAATTTGACATCAGCATGAATCCATAGACCAAATCAGCCTTGTGTGAAATGTCTAGGCTGGAGGTGGTTTAATGGGGTTGGGAACATTTTGTGTATTGTTGCTTACCATGTGCATCCCTTCATGATAAATTACCAGTATGATTATGTACCATAATACTAAGTAAAATGTGATGTAACTGATTTAATGATTTTATGAGTGTTCTTCAGTGGCCTTCTTGATTTTAAGATATTAGTTCAAAAGAACATCTTTGTGATGTGGCAGATCTGCAGAAATTATGTGATGCATAGTCAGTTTTAATATTTATTTTAGTGTATAAACATAAGCACTAAATCTTCCATTTGAAATGTGCTAACGTCTCATCATTCACAACCAGTATTTCTAATAACTGTCTTCTGGTTCACAAGCTCACTTGACATTACAGTTCAACTTGTATTTCAATTTCAGAGCCCTTGGGGGTCTCAGAATGTACCAGCACCCCCTTGTTCTTTGGCAGAAGTAATGAGTGAGCAACTTGCCAAGCAACTACATGAAGAATGCAATTTCCCCAGCTGCACTAGGTGAGTCTAAGATATTCTAACCCTTTTTTTCACGTTTTTTTTTTTTTGCTGATTTAGGACCAGTTATGCTCATACAGAGATTTTCACATGCATTTATATAAATGATAAATGATATGACAAAATGTGCTGTTAATTAACTCTAGAAAACATTTCATTCATACTTCATTAGAGTAATTCATCTTAATGCATTGTTAAAGCAATGATCTGTGGCTTTTGCTGCCAAGACAGTCTGCTGCCATCATGGAACCCGAGGACAAAACTTTCTGGATGCCAGTTGGGGTACCCATACAGGCCCCGTATGGACATGTTGTCTTGGAAATAACTTAACAAATTGGAATATGAGCAATGATCTCATTATGAATGAACAACATAATCAGGATCTAACAGCTGAACAGTTATATTTTACTGTGCAACAAAAGGTGCCCCATACAAAAGCCCCATTTAGCTGTGCTGACTCTTAAATGTTTTTTTTTTTTGCACATTGTTTCAACACCTTAAAATAGTGGTTCGGAAAGCCTCTAGAGATGGTTTAAACAAAATTAAATGAATGAGATTTTTACAGCTCACAGTGTTACTGAGTTTGTGCTGAATATAAGCAGGTATAACCCTTTAACAGTTTTTAGGTTGGTGAATTTTATGAGTAGGTCAGAAAATGTTGGCAAGGTAGGCATGTCTCTATTCTCAGTTTGTTTACTGTGCAGAATCTGTTTGCAAACCTGACTGACAGAATTTTGTTTCAGAACTGTGTAGATATTTGTATATTTTCTATCAGTTTAGTAAGACCTTTATAATTTTGAGCGTTACCAGTGGTTTGCATTCTGAAGTAAACCCTCCTTGTTTAAATTTAAGGCATCTTTTGATTGTAGACTTTGACAGTCAAATATCAATCTCCTTAAGGCTGTTCTTGAATTGATTAGATGCCATGTTTTTACCAAGGAAAGAATTCTGCAGATATCATCCTGTGGTCTTACAGATCTTTTGATGTTCCTGATCTTGCAAGCATGTTCCTTCTTTTCAGAAATGTAACATAGTTAATTTGGCAAGTTCTAATGTTTCTGATATCTGTTTGACCAAGGTTTTTTTTGTTTTGTTGGCTGCCTTTACTGGAATCACCTCTTTGGATGACACATTAAGAATGTTACCAAACAGCTACCAAATGCAAATTCAGCAGTTGATTTCATAATTTTATTTTACTTAGTTTATCATGGAAAGACACGGGGAACTGGCCAAACCTGATTATGACACTCTTTTTAATAATTGTCTAATTACTTTTGAGGCCGTAAAATTAGTTGCAGTTGTCAAACAGTAAATACAATATTTTTGTCAACCTCTGGAGTCAAAGCTTCAACTGCACATTTTAGTCTCATTTCATTTTGAAACCCACTGTGGTGGTGTACAGACACAAAATGATAAAAAATGTCATTGTCCAAATACATATTGACCTGACGATACTAATGTCTGAATTATTTTTTTTTCTAGTGGGGACTTGAACCTAGATAGCATACCACAAGATGCTGATACATCTAGTGATCTAATGCTGGCTCAGATGCTTCAGATGGAGTTTGATAAGGAGTTTGATACGCAGTTGCGTAGAGAAGAAAAAAAAATCAATGGCGAGAGCAAAGGTAAGTCTTTTATTATGATCGGGGTAACGAGTTACTGTTTCACACAAGGGTGAGAATGAAGACATTTAGCTTGACCTGTAGTTGCAGTTTTTCCCGTTTTTATGGTTGTAACTAGAAGTGGGTTTCTTTTTTTTTTTAATTTAAATTGATCTTTGTTTGAATGATCTGATATTGATTCATATAAAGCTGAGATCTTTAACTCTCCGGAGTTGACACTTTCATTGGCAGGGAAAAAACACTTGAATAACTCTGAATTAGAAACGTAATACATTCATAATATATAAAGGGTGAAACAATATTCATTTTTTAGATTGTTGTGAGCGAAGCACAGCTAACAAGAGAAATGCTTTGGTCTGCTAATCACAGTGTAAGCTTTGATAACTTGGCCAAATTCAGCTGTTCTCATGATAACAGCTTTACAAGGTGAAAAAAAACTTGTAAAAAATGACCTTTTTACACACAAGAGTTGTTTTCAGCCTGACTTTGGAACTTGGAGACGCACAGTAACAATTCTTATCTAGTGCTTATTTAATAAAGGCTGCTGGACGTCACAACACGCCTCACAACATTATGCCTAAATTAATTGATATTGAATCAAATCAGGAATGTAATCAAATTGGAACCTTGTGAATCTGGATTAAATTGATTGAGGAAGTCAGTGGTGATACAGAGCCCCAGTATTTTCTTTTGAAGTAACACACCACTTTCGAGTAGTTATGATTGTGTAAATGTATAGATTCTTTTCTCTGCTTTACAGTGTCCATTTCATTTGAGAACTACCGCAAAGTTCACCCATTTGAGGACAGCGACAGCTCTGATGATGAAGTAGATTGGCAAGACACTCGGCATGATCCTTATCGTCTTAGTGAGTGGCATTTACAAAAAAAAAACAGTTCAGAATTGGTATTATAGCCTAGATCCAACTGCCACGTAATTTTCATATGAGGTCTTCTTAACACATAGAATACATTACTATTCATGTAAACATTTTAACAGTTTAACAGTAATATAGCAACTAACAGTTACCATGGAAGTAACCGTGACTGACACTTGCTGATGATCTTCTGCTATATCTGAGCTGGAGAGAACTTTACTTATGAAAACCTCTTTTGGAAAAATAAAAATGACTCGCCTTTTATCTGTGTTACAGAAAAGCCAACCACTACACCCAAAAAAGGTTTTATGGGGAAAGGCAAAAACATCACTACCAAACATGACAAAGATGTTTGTGGACGGAAGAATACTGCACGCATGGATAATGTGAGCCATATTTATCACTCGTATTTTTACATTTCTAAGGTACAAAATATAAAAGTTATGTTGATATTATAGAATAGAATACAGTTTACACTTGCAAGAACCATTTGTCTTGGTATATTGATTAATATTTTTTTATTTATTTAGCTTATTTTAACCTATTTCTTTCTGTCATCTCCCCTTCTCAATGTTTTCTAATTTTTGTAATCAATGTGCCATAGTTTGCACCAGAGGTGCATGTAGGTGATGGGATTAGTATGGACTTGAAGCTGTCGAATCAAGTGTACAATGCTCTTAAACGACACTGTCAGACAGAACAACGACGCAGTGCACGACTGCATGAGAAGAAGGAGCACTCAACTGCTGTGAGTTCAATACTGTAAACTTAAAAATAACTTGTTTTCAGGTTTTCATTTGATTAATTGATTAACTTGTAGCAAAAGGAACTGTCATACCTCTACCAGAGGTTGCATTTACATCAGAGATGAAAAGGCTTCATATTTTTCAGAGCATCTGCACTTCCATTTTGTGGAGTTTTTATTAGTGCATCTCAAAAAAAGGAATATTGTGAAATTTTTCATTTTTCTTCATTTAATTCAATAAGTTTCTCTGTCATTTACATGTAACCTTTTTTGGTTTAATTTTGATTAGTGTGGCCCATGAAAACCAGAAATTGTGTATCTTGGATCACTAGAATATTTAGTTTCAAGTTTGAATAAATTACTATTCAAACATTATGAATGAATACTAAAGTTCACCATGCACAAAGGTCTCCAGACAAGAGGCTTTAAATGCATTTCAAATATCAAATCACTCCTGAACCAGACACAACCTTCTGGTAAGTTTTGTCACCTGGTGATTGTTGCTCAGAGCTTCAGAGTACATTTTAAATTTCATTTGGAAGTGCTAGAGCCTCATCTTAAGGTCCAAATTTCTAGAGAGTTGACAGGCACAAAGTCCAAGGTGACTGAAGTTCTGCTGTCTGTAATTGTTTAAGCTATGAGGTCATCGGCTGGTGCGCTACATTGTGTTTTATTAAGTCCTGAGTCAACGCAGTGACTATCAGGAGTGTTTAGAGCACTTCATGCTTCCATCTGCTGACCATCTTTATGGAGATGCAGTAACTTAAGGTAAAGGATCCCCAACCTAGTATTGAGTGTTTAACATATTTGTCAGCAGTTGCTCATTTCTGTGTTGTACATCCTTTTCTGTTTTGATCTTATGAAACATTGCAACGTGAGATACTGGATTTCTATGTTGTTAGCTATAGGTTATACCCATTTACAGTATAAAAGGCTTGTTTTCATGAGTTAAATTATGAGCAAAAACCTTTTCAGATTTTTTTGAGATGCACTACTATATATTGTACATTTTACTACACCAGGGCAAGACTGAAGACTCATCTGTTTAAAGCTGTTCTTTGTCTAAGTGCACATATGTTGGACATCTCCCAATAAAAATCTATCTTGGGCAGTTTCTCTCTGATGGTAGATGCATGTACTTTTATGTCAATCATAGCTACCGGCAGACCCCATGATGACATTAATTTACTAAAATTATAGATTTTTAGAAGTGACCATTCAGTTCTAAATGTAATTTCAAATCTGTGTCTGTATTTTTATCTTCTCATCTGATTTAATAAATTTATGTTTTACTGTTTCCATTACCTAGGAGCAAGCCATTGATTCCAGGACCAGACTTCTCATGTACAAAATGGTAAATGCAGGAATTCTAGAGAATATTAATGGCTGTATCAGCACAGGAAAAGAGTCAGTGGTGTTTCATGCTGATGGAGGAAGGTGAGTGGTGGTCCTAGTTGTACACCTCCTAAGCAGACAACTAAACAGCAGTTATTCCTGTAAATCTGTACCTAGGCTCTAATTTATTTTTAATTACTATTCAAGGCAAAATTTGTCTCAAGTTGTGTAGAACAGTTGTGGAGTACCGGAGCCTGAAGTACAGCACAATCTAACAATCTAACTGTTGAGTTTAATGAGGTCTGTTTTGTAATTCAATGGTGGATATTAATGAAAAGAAGTTTAGAAAGACTGCTAATGAGTTCTCGATTATCCTGTCTAGCTTTGAGGAGATGATCGTTCCAGAAGAATGTGTACTCAAGGTCTACAAGACAACATTGAATGAATTCAAGAACCGAGACAAATACATTAAGGATGACTACCGCTTTAAAGACCGTTTCAGCAAGCTGAATCCTCGTAAGGTCATCCGTCTGTGGGCTGAAAAGGAGATGCACAACCTGGCAAGGTAAATTTGCTCAAATAAACTTGCAAAGTGGCTAATGCAATGTTTGAATGTTTGATGTTTGTGGATCATTCAAAACTAATACAAACACAGTAATGAAAAAATTAGGACACCCCATGAACACAACATACTTCAACATTTGATCTTCATTTGTTTTATTGGGGAATGGAGATAAAATAACGAAACAAATATAACTTAATGTCTCTAAAAAAATATATATAAATGAGATATGGAGTAAGGCTGTAGCATTTATATTGAGAGAACCTTTTTTCTGTTCTCTCTCTCTCTCTCTCTCTCTCTCTCTCTCTCTCTCTCTCTCTCTCTCTCTGAGCTCCTCTGCTCTCCTCCAACTAAATCCATACAGCACTCTGAGGTCTTCAGAAAGAACATGGCTATGCCAGGTAGTCCTAGCAAGTTCAACAAAAGAGCAATTTATTAACGTAAACCCCCCCCATGAGCAAGCCAAAGGGTGACCATGGCGAGGAAAAACTCATTCAGAGCTGGAGGAAGAAACCTTGGGAGGAATCAGGCTCACAATCCCCACACATCTGCTGTAATTCTCAGGTGTAAATTTCTACATAGTTGGTGAAGGCAGGTGGGTAATCTAGGGTTGGGTGGGAATCCAGTTCAGGTCCAATAGCCAGAAGATGGGCATCCAATGTGAAGTTGTGGCAGGGGACAGGGTCCTTCTCAGATGGGGCAGAGGAGCTCAAGGTTAGCATTTCATCAGCTCAGGCCGGTGGGTCATCATTGATTCTGAAAAGATAGAGAGATGTAATTAGTTTGGTGTTTAGATTTATGGAGAACAGAGAATGTAAACAGTTTGGTGAGACACTCTGGCAGATATGACTAGAACAGTCTAACTAAAACTAGAAAATCCAATTTTATCAACACTGCACTGGTTTCTGGTCAATATAAAACCCTACATGGGCTTGCTTCTGAGTACCTACAAGATCTAATCTCCCATTATGAGCCATCATGATCATTCACATCACAGGGTGCTGGCTTCCTACTAATTCCCAGAATTCTGAAGCTTTCAGCAGCCTTGTTTTACAAAGCCCCCCAGCTCTGGAATAACCTTCCAGATAATGTTCGGGACTCAGGCACAGTCTCAATCTTCAAGTCTAGGCTGAAAACATAATTGTTCATTGTATAGTTTGGTAATTAATGTCTTAGTTAGTTACAGGCTGCAGATCCAGGGATTCATGGACAAAGGGATTTATGTTAAACTGGGATGTTGGTGCTGCCGTCTGACTCCTTCACATGATCACTTTGTGATGGTGGAGCAGTTGGATGTCATTGTTTCAGGATGCGGGGTATTTGTTACCTTCTGGTTCTCTCCTTTTAGTTAGAATGCCCTGGATGCAGCATTTTGAACTAACCAAAGTCTATTTAGGTTCCTCCTTGAACAACCGGATGAGTTTATTGCAGTAATCTAACCCTGCGGTGATAAAAGTATGCTAGTTTTTCAGCATTGTGCAAGGGCATTTCTTAACTTGGAAGTATTACAAAAGCTGTCCTTAGCTGTCCTGTTAGAAAAGCTGTCCTTGTAATGTGTTGGTCAAATGATAAATCCGAATAATCAATTGTGAATCAAGATTATTTGCTACTGAGGTAGGTACAACCGAGAAATCAGCCAGATTTAACACTGTTTGATCAATTATGTCTTGTAATTTTAGGACCCAAAAGGAGGAAATCATTTTGTCACTATTTAGAAGTAGGAAATTATGCAACATCCAAGATTTTACATCTTTTACACAGTCCTCCATTTTCTTTAATTTTGTTTTATCACATTTGGCTGATATGCACAGATGAGTATCGTCTGCGTAACAGTGGAGGTTAATGCCATGTCTGTTTATTACTGTGCCACTGGGTAGCATGTAAAGTTTGAACAGGAGTGGTCCTAAAATAGAGCCTTGTGGGATTCCATCTCTCATTTCAGTGAGATTGGAAGACACATCCTTTACCTTTTACAAATTGAAACCGATCAGTTCAGTAATATCTGAACCATAAAAGGGCTGTCCCTCTGATTCCGAGCACGCTGTCTAATCTTTCTTGGAGAATAGTGTGATCGATTGAATCAAATGCTGCACTTAAATCTAGCAGCACAAGCAGGGACACACAGCCTTGATCAGAGAAAAGATGATCATTTGTAATCTTAACTAGGGCTGTCTCAGTACTATGCTGAGGCCTGAATCCAGATTGGAATTTTTCATATATGTGATTCTTGTGCAGGTATCTTCACAGTTGTTTGGCCATTTTCTTAGCATTTTCTAAGATAATCAGAAAATCAAAATAAAAACAAGTTGAAATATATCACTTTTAAATGTAAGGAATATAAACTCTCACAGTTTTACTTAATTAATTAAATTATGATCAAAAAAACCTTTCAGAATATTCACTAGATGCACTAGTATGTCGAAGTTGTTTGTGGGTGTGCTAATGTTTTTATGTGTCTGTGAGCGAACACTTGTGATTTGTGATGATGCATTCATTAAATTTTTTTTTATCTCTTGCAGAATGAAAAAGGCTGGGATTTCATGTCCAGAGGTGGTGATTCTAAAGAAGCACATCCTTGTAATGTCCTTCATTGGTCAAAATCAAGTGCCTGCTCCAAAACTAAAGGATGCAAAGCTGAGTTCAGAGGACATGAATAAGGCATACTACCAAGTCATTCAGGTACACTGAACCTTACAGAATAGATTAGATAGAACTTTATTAATCCCATGGGAGTGTTCCATCAGGGAAATTAAGGTTCCAGCAGCAGCATCAATACAATACAGCAAATAGTAGATAGTGAAGATAATAATTTAGTAAAGAAAGACCATGTGCCTTTTGTGACCATGTTTAAAAATAAAGCCATTTAAAGTACATACATAAAGTTTTCTTGTTCATCGCATATTATAAAAAATGACATCCGAAAAGATGGTCATATAGGAAAAGTTTTTCTTGTTCAACATAAATAAACCAAGGTGACTTTAATGCTTTACTTTTCTTTAGACTTGTACATTAAGGCAAGTGATCTTTGTAAGTTATGTTCCTGCACAATAAAAAGGTTTTTCTGGGCCTAAGTGAAAAACGTGTCCTGATGATGAAAGATTTAAATCTGACATTTGTATCTTTCAGAACTTATTTCAGCATTTACATTTACAGCAGTTTGTTAGTTTTGTACTGTGAGTTCGAAACACAGAAATCTGTTGTTCTAAATGTCCAGCAAAATATAATCTGGAATGTTTTGCTTCCTTGTAGATTATGCGGCAGCTGTTTAATGAATGTAACCTGGTTCATGCTGACTTGAGTGAATATAATATGCTGTGGAATGATGGACAGGTATGGACTACACTTTGTAATCATTCCAGGCTTAAATAGTATCAATTGTCAAGTTGTTCCTTAAAATCGTACTTTTGTAAAATGTGTCTTTGAATTTAGTTGTGAAAATTTGTTTGCCAAACAAACTGCCTACTTTCTGTAGGTTTGGTTAATTGATGTGAGCCAGTCTGTTGAACCCACTCATCCTCATGGCCTGGAGTTTCTGTTCCGGGACTGCAGGAATGTATCCACAGTAAGTGTTTCTTTGAATTTTGCAGACATCCTTAGACTAACATTATGCAGTCAGTCATAATTGTTTGTAGGTATGCAATGGGTGACTATTTAGATGCTTCTTGTCTTTTTTCCTAGTTTTTCCAGAAATCTGGAGTGGAAGAGGCTTTGAATGTGTATGAACTCTTCAACACTGTGTCTGGATTGCAGATAAGCAGTGACAATGAGACAGATTTCTTAGCCCAGGTAAGACGTTCTGCCACTGTCACACTGTTCTACCATGCTGTTAGTGTTTTTGTGGAAAGAAAAGATAAAAAGGAAACCAAAGTTAAACCGTGTCTAATGAAATGCAAGTTGTTTGGATCATTTTGTTCTTTGTTCTCTGTATTTCACTGTACATTATTAATGTTACTGAAACTAATGTAGTATTTGTATTAGTCTAGTCAGCAAGAAATATTAATACAATATAAAGGGATGCTGGTATCAAATGATAAAATGATGTAAAATAATAAAAACAAAAGAAAATGTTTTAATATGGTTGGTTTTTAGTTTTGGTTATGGAAAAATGTTCACCTACAAAAAAGGAAGTTTAACTGATGAGATCTCTGTCTACAGATTGAAGCACTGGAGAGGATGAATGAAGACCATGTGCAAAAGCGAAGCAAGAAAGTCTTTACCAATTCTTGTGATGATGGCCCACCTCTGTTAAATGACGATGATGATTAACGATAAGACAGTGCCCATTAATAATTAAGGACAGTCAAATCACAGATAGGTGAGAGGGGTAAAACATTGGCATGTGAGAGTGTTAAACAGCATTCTCTGTTCACACTCTTCTGAGACAGCCATCCTACCCTCCACTTGCTGCTGCTGCTGCAGTGGTTGCTGTGAATGGTTGGCTTCAAATAGCAAATGTAAGGTACACTTATTGTACACTTATCAGTAGAAAGCATCCTCACATCTGGCATTTGAACACAACCTGATTTTGACGATGAAGCAGTTTTTAAATGCAAAAAAATGTTGTGTGACATTAAACAAACAATGAAATTATATTAGAACATTTACAGATTAATGTTGACCCCCAAATTTCTCCCTTTATTATATGAAATGGTAGTTCACACAGATGGAACACTGATTGAACACGTATGCTATAAACTTTGTCTGTGGTAGGGTGTGCATTCCAATGCAAACAGGCTGCTGCTTGTGGAATTATTTTAATATTGAGTGATGTGTTGCTGGTCATTAGCTATTTCAAACTCTTATTCTTTAAGTTCAGGTGGAGAAACTTAATAAAAAATAAAAGTGAAACAGATGAAGAGTGCATATATCTTTTTTCTTTTTTTTTTTTCTTTTTTTTACCCTGCATACCTTTGGAATGCTGTTGCTTTTCACATAACATCAGAATTACATCAGCTACCTTTATTGTTGTTCTACTCACACTTGTATAGTACAACAAAATACTTCCCTTTGCATGTCTTAGCTGAATCATAGAAAGTCAGAAAAAATAGTTTGCTGAAAAATGGTCAATGTCCATGGCCAATATTTTGCAGATATTTTAATATGTCTTGTTTGTGTAGATCAATCAAAAACCATGGGCATTATTGTAGTGTTGGTTCTTCTTTTGGATTTGGTCCTTCCATAACAGGGAAGGGTTTTAACTGAATTTTGGAATGGGGCTGGTTCCGTTTAGCAATGACAGCATTAGCTTTTTGTGCTTTGAAAGTTTCTGACCAAGAGTACAAACATTTTTTTTAAATTAGCTTAAAAAATTAAACAATCTGTTACTATTAGTACTAAATATAAATACAATACTTTATGTAAAAATATAGTTTGACACCCCTGGTTAAACCAGTGGGAATTTCTGTGGCTGGTGTCTGGTTGGTACAGTCCCACTGGTGGGATTTGAATGTTCAATCAATCAGCTTTAATTCCACTATTTCATTTAACCTGCTTCCCACAGCAAACAAAATGTCTGTACAACACTGCTCAAACATTAATAAGACAGTCTTAACATGCGTTCGTTACACACTTGCTCATAAAAGCCCTGTGTGTGCTGTTTAAACTCCTTGCTTAAAATACTTGAGTGATGTTTGCCTTGTAAATATTAAAATATTAAAAAGCTCATTTGAGATCACAATTTCAGCCAAAAAGGTAAACAGTCATTTTAAATTAATTGCATGTAAAGTTACTTTTCCAGTGGCTTATATCTCACAATATCCAGAATCTCAAAATATGACATTTTTATTCAAATTTGCATAATTACTAATGTTTCATCTTTCAAAGAAAAAAGATTGAAATAAATCACTTTAAAGAATATAAAATGGGTTTAATTTTTGAATTAAATTATCAAAACCTTTTTCCAAGGTATTCTAATATTTTGAGATGCACATGTACAGCACAAACTTTTTGCCTGACATGCCTCGGACAATTAAACCTTCTTTTCATTTAATCAGTATAAAAGTGTAGTGATTTTTCATGCTGACAAAACACAGCTGCTATTACAAGGCTGAAGTTACTTACATTCTCCGTTCCATCTGTGAATGGGTCAGAAGCTATGTGCACAATTTTAAAGTGGAATATCAGCTTCATGCTGTGAGATGGGCATACATCAAACATTTTGTGTTATCTTTCAAACAATAACATGACTGAAAATTGTCTATGGGTCAGCCTTAGGTATGATCTAATGACATTAAGGATTATGTGAGTTTTCTTAAATATGAATATGGACATTCCATTAATTTGCTTTGACACAATATTCCAAGATCAGCCAGTACTGACTTTTGTGGCTGATCTTTTGGAGGGTGTGAATGATTGTCTTCTGGAAATGTCAGGTCGGTGTCATGATTGTGATTGCATGTGCTGAATTAGACCCAGTATTCTGTTTGAATTGTAATTTACATAGAGTGCCTTGACATTATTAATTCTTCTTGAACATTTCATATTTTTTCACATTACTTCCTCAAACTGAAATGTATTTTATTGGGATTTTATGTGATGGACCCAAAGTATTTGTGAAGGAAAAAGAAAATTATACATCCTTTTAAAAAATTATTATAAATGAAAATCTGATTGAAAATCTAAGGAACACACCAGCCGGGTCAGGATTAAAGTTATGGAGACATGTAAAGCAGGGATAGATTATAAAAAATATCCCAAGTTGTGAAAATCTCACTGATGTCCTCTAGACCCTATCCCTTCCTTACTATTTCAGACAATTGCTCCTGACCTCCTTCTTTTCATTACTTTTATCATAAAAAGCTTGTGGTAATCAGGCCATCTATCTTCAAGGCTCTCGGAGGGGTCCCAATCTTGAAAAAGTCAACTCTAGATAGCACAGACTTTAACAATTATAGACAAGTATCCACAGGTCAGGTGGGAGAAACTACTGGTCATGTATTACACAAATCTGGCTTTTATAGAAGACTGGCAAGAAAAAGCAAGCTATAAAAAGTCCAGTTTGCACTTTGCCACAAGCCATGTAGGAGACACAGCAAACATGGAAGAAGGTGCTCTCGTCACATGAGACCAGAGTTTAACTTTTTGGCCTCAATGCAAAACACTGTGTGACTAACACCACATATAACCCTGAACACACCACCCGCTCACCATGAAACATGGTGGTAGCAGCATGCTGTGGGGATGCTTTTCTTCAGCAGGGACAGGGAAGCTGGTCAGAGTTGATAGGAAGATGGATGGAGTTAAATACAGGGCAATCCTGTATTTCTGTTATACTGTCATTGTCATTCCCAACATGTGACACAATGGAATGAAGTTAACTTAAAACAGAGTTAAATAAAAACAGAAATAGACTTATATAGTTAAATAAGTTAACTAAATATCCAAGTAAATGTATTGCACAATTGCAGCAAGGACAGCTTAAGTTTTAGATGAGTTGTAAGGTGTGGTAGTGCTGAGGGAGCAGCAGATCTTGGCAGCAACACAAAGTGAGTGTGCATACTCAGTATGGGTGGGGTTGTGTTCAGTCAAGTGTCAGTATGTGGGCGGTGGAACAGCATTCAGGTAGAAACTGTTTTTCAGTCTAGATGTTTTTGCCTGGATGCAGTGCATCCTCCTTCCAGAGGGAAGGGGGTGAAACGTACGTGTGCAGCGTGGGTGGGTCACGGAGGATGCAGGTGGCTCTCTCCTTGCATCTGGTGGTTTAAATATCACTGATAGGTGGTAAGCTGCATCTGATGGCCCTCTGTGCAGACTTTACCACTCTGCCACATCTCCTTCTCTGCTACAGTTCATAATTTGAAAGACATCTACTTGCTTACTTATTTCTAATAATATGTATTTATATTTAGCAATGTATTGTACATTTCTTAGATTTTTTGTTTAGTTAGTTCACTTTCATCTCAAAAGAATAAAACATCCAAATTGAATGTCAACGTATAAATATGGTGCACACAGTCAAACAATCAAATAAATGGGGCAAATTAATGGGGCATCTTAAAACACAAGACTGTATTTATGTATATCTATGCTTAGAGACTGCATTTACCACATACTACCATACTGAAAAATATGACTAAATCAATTGCATTTATTCTAATAGTAGTTTAGTAGTTTGTGGGGTGTAGTTCACCGGTTTTGTGCTTGTATTTTTTGCTCCAATTATATATATATACAATACAGCTAATAATTTGGAAGTGACCAGGTCACTGCTGGGCCTCACTCATTTAAGGGGTCAGGAGCTGCAGGTGATGTTTATTATGGCCTAATTAGGAGAACTCATGCTGCTCTGAGACTGAATTCAGCACAAGGCCACATGTGCTGCTGCTCTTTACTAGAAGCTCTTCATTAGTTTTGAACTGTTTAGTCAATATTTGGTTTCTTTTAAGAATTCGTAGGTTGTACAGCTTCTTTCCAGCATACATTTATTAGCTGTAAAAATGAGATTTGTAGTCCTGTTGCTGTTGCTGAGTGTGGATCCATTGTGGGTAAGGCTTCACTTCATTTTTTTTAAAGGAATATTTAATGTTCTTTAAATTTGACATTGTAAGATCTATCTATCTGTCGACACACACACACATGAGTGTCTTGGTGAGGCACTGCTCTAAATCTTTGTTCTCTTTCATTCCTAGGGTCAGTTGTCCCTGGCAAGTAAGATGAAAACCTTTTTTTTTCTCTTGTTTTTCTCAAAGGGAACCATGACCTCCCTGCTGAAAAATCCAAGTATCAGCTTTTGCTGGTCAACCAATACATACCCTCTGGTGGTAAGCCAGCTTCATAACCAGCTCTTGACCAGCACACCACATTTCATTTGAGTTTGATTGACTAGTTGATCTATCAGCTTGACCAAGCTGATGATAGTCAATCTGGTCAAATGCAAAGGACAGCTTTTTATACTGGTGGGATGATTTGGTAATGCTGACTGTGTTGGTTGGCCAGTTCAAGAGCTAAGCTGGTCTGTTTTTTCAGCAGGATCTTTAGGCTTGCATGCCTTAAAATTGTTTATATTTTCAATACTTTTAACATATAAAGTATATGTTGTCATATGATGGTGTCCTATGGTTGCACTGGAGTCTTACAGAAAATGAGGCAATCCAAAATTTTCTCTTGGCTAATTCCACAATAACTAGTATTTAATGCAATTTCATTCACTGTCCCTTGCTTTCTGGTTAATTGCATCTCAAAAGGTAGTGAAATTCTCAGAGTATTGTGAATTGTTTTTGTTCATAATTACATGTAAAATTAAAGTTTCTCAAATTAAAATGTTTAATTTCAATGTTTGAGTAAAGTACTCTTTTTAATTCATATAAATGCTGTGTCTAGTTCAGCACACAACTATGTCTCCAGGCAAAGTTGCATTCCTAATGGCATCCTGCTTGAAACTGCTGGTCAGTGCTTCAAAGTCTGCTTTTCAGATGAAAGCAATTTTTTTGGAAATTGTCCTGGAGTATGGTGGAAGAATAGAGAAGCATAGTATTCCTGTTTCCATAGTCTGTGATGGTTTAGATTTTTGCTTCTATTTATTTATGGAGATGCCAATTTCCATTTACAGCAGAACTTGGCACCTATCCATAGTGTTAAACTGCTACCCAATGATTTTCTGATGCTTTGTTTGTGCTTGATTAGCCAGTCAACCATCCCATCATTTTCTGTTTAATCTTATGAACAATTCTAATTTGGTGTTACTGGATTTCTGATTTAATTACTTATAAGTCATACTGATCAAAAGTAAAAAGTTTCAAATATATAAATTATGAGCAAAAATAAACTTTTCACATTGGAAATGCACAGGTAGTGTCGCTTGCATTGTCCTCTCCCCTGGTAATCATGGCTCCATCACCAAACTAATAACAGCTAAAGGGTATAAAAAGACTGAAAAAAAAGCTTCACTAATTCCAGTCTCATTGATCTGACTGTTGTCTCTTGCTGTGTTGCCCCTCCCCCCAGCTCTCAATGTTGCTAGTGTCACTATAAAGAATCGGACTGAGACTGAGCTGACCTTCGAGTGGGCCAAAGTGAGCAATGTCAATTACACATTGAGATACACAAATGGAACGGAGATTCCACTCTCTGTATCAAAAGAAGGACCTGTAATGACGCACACGGTCTCATCTCTCTCTCCTGGAACTAAATACAACTTCAGTTTGTACACTATTCTTAGAGGCGTCAGGAGCAGTGGATTCATGTTCACTGCAGTTACTAGTAAGGTGCACTTATGTGTTTTAGTTGTATTCGGATGTGCAAAATGAAGGAAGGCATTGCAAATAATCTCTTTCTGTCTCTTTCAGCTCCTTCTAATGTTGTGAGTGTTGCTGTAAAGGCTCGCTCTGAGACTGCAATAACACTAGAGTGGAAAAAGGTGGACAACAATGATGCATACACTTACATACTTAGGCAAAGCAACAAGACGGACGTTTACACTCCTATGTATAAGGGAGGATCTGTAGCAACACATACAGTCTCATCACTTTCTCCTGGGACAAAATACACATTTACTCTCTACACAGTATTTGGAGGAGAAAGGAGTAGCGGCTACAACTTTTCAGCTGTGACCAGTAAGTTTGTACAGTACACAGTCTATTTTAATGTTGGGGGGAAACTGTTGAATCACAGTTCACGTGTGGTGATGACAACCATTAATGGCATCGTAATTAAGCTTCCTCACAAAAGGCTATTATACAGAATGGTTAAAAATGCAATGCCTTTAGTTATAGTATTTAAGATTTTCATCATTTCAGCAGTTCTACCAAGAAGGCTGTACATATTACACACTCTCACATTCTGTGTTTCAGTGCCTGTGAATGTTGCTACAGTTAATGTGACTCAGCGATCTGAAAATCAGCTGGTGTTGTCTTGGGAAAAAGTGAACAGCAATAACATCAGCTATATCTTGGTGCACAGCAACAGGACTGAAACCTCAATTACTGAAAAAGACAAAAGTTCTCTAATGACCTACACAGTCACATCACTCTCTCCATTGACCAAACATACCTTCACGCTCTATAGCGTCTATGAAGGTGTGAGGAGCAGAGGCGTGAATGTCTCCACAGTCACAGGTTTGTTTTGTCATTCCTTTTTTACAGATATACATAATGTCTAATACAAAAGTTTGGACACCCTATGCCAAATGCTCCAATTTGTCAGTGTAAAAAGTGATGGGCAAAGGTTTTGGCACCCTAATGTGTTGACCCCCCCAACTTCTTTCTCTCTCAATGCTCAGAAGAAGGATGAAGGAACAGGCTACAAGAAGCCAATCTACCATGATTTGGGATTGTTTCCAAAAGTGACATTGGCAGAATTTCATGGAAGAATGACTTCCATAATATCAGGAAATCTTAATCTGAAAAGATGATTTCTGCAACAGAGAATTATACAATACATAACCATACACTACTGAAGAGGCAAAACGGAAGCTTTTTGATTGGTCCTTTCAGTCCACTGACCTAAATGGCAAAGAAAATTTGTGAATAGATTTGCACACTTTGCTGGAACTACAGGCCAACTACAAGAGCTGAAACATTTGGCTACAAAATTTCTGACTGTAAGATTCCCAAACTTTTGCACAGGGCACGTAATGCCCGTAATGTTTTTTTTCCTTTTTATTGCCCATTAGGATTCTATAATCTATTCTAAAAATATTGTTTGATTAGCTGCAGATGATGGATATAGTTCTTCCAACCACTTTATGCATATAAAAACTTGACCTTCATGTGAAAGTAAATGTTTATAGGAGAAGTAAAGCAGTTTTGAAAATTTGGTTTTGTTCCTATGTCTTCTGACTTCGTGCTACTTATGATTTAATATATACAGTACCTTTAAGTGGAATTTTGTTCTGTTTTCTTAACAGCTTCTTTTACTGTAACTGGTGTGCGCTGTGAGCGTCTTTCTGGTGGTAATGGTTTGGTTTTGGTTTGGAATGCTCCGGTTGGAGTGTGGACTGGCGTGGAGGTGCAAATGATTGGAAGGAGTCCACAGTACTCAAATGAGACAAGACTTGAACTCCATGGGCTTCGACCTGCACACTGGTATAATGTGACGCTGAAATTGTACTCAGGAAATTTAAGGAGTGCTCCAGTCACAATCAACTGTCAGACTGATCCTAGAGGTGAGGCTGTTAATATAGGTTTAGAAAATATTCACCTGCTTTTGGTTCAGCTCCACTTGACTTGAGGTCCATCTTAATTCTACATTTTTCAACAGATTATTTTTTTTATAGAGATTTGTGGATTTTCTAGCATTTGCACAAATATTATCGCAGAAGATTTTCTCATGACAGTTATGTAATGGAGTCTGCTTTTTTAAAGTAGATAAATTGTAGTTGAGAAAAATGTTTCTAAAGTCTGTAATCTTCATAGTACAGACCTACAGTCCTAGTGGTGAGGCAACAGCCACCAATTCTCTACCATTTGGCTTACTAAAGGAACCTTTCAGTGAACATCTTCAGTGGTCACCAAACAGTCCATGTATTTGTTCTTTCTCTCTCTTAGGAGTGATAGCAGGAGCGGTGTTTGCTGTTCTGTTCATCATTTTTGTTGTTGGCCTTGGAGTTTCTGTAACTTATCGACAGTCTAACAGGTTTGTCTTTTCTTTTTTTTTTCCCCTTTAATACTCATTATGTATTTAAAACTTCATCTGAAACTACAGAGGCAACTTGATTAATTTACTAGTATTTATATTAATCATGCACGTTTGAATTTTGTAGAAGATCTACTGATCAAGCAGTCGAGTAAGTCATGTACACTGCTCCTGTCCAGGCAGAAACAAGGCCTCTGTTTTGAGAATGGAAAACACTTTACAATGGACAAAAGTAAGCAAAACGGTGTTAAATTCCTTAAAGAAAATCCATACAGATGTACAATCTCAGGAAGAAGTCCTGGACACTAATATTGGTAAAGAGCAGCAGCTGAAGGAGGATGTGAAACTCTAATAGGATGGAAATATGAACCTTGTTTTATTCTCTTTAAACCATGTTGTAAATTTGTAAATGGTGAAAATGACTAAGATGTAATGAATGTAAATATTGTCAGGCACATTTTGATAAGTAACAATGTATTTATTATTTTTAAGCTTAATAGAAATGACCGAAGTAATTTAATGACCAGTATATTGCCTGAGTGTCATGTGAAGTAACCGGTTAAGCAACTGTTACTGAAGCGCTTCACTCAGACATTGTGTATTTTCATGAATATAAATGTAATTTTTCAATAAATACTGATTTCTGAAACGCGTTTCCTGAGCTAGTTTGTCGTGTGTGTGTGTGTGTGTGTGTGTGTGGGGTGGGGGGGGGGGCGGATTTAATATGAAGTAAAAATTCATCAAAGGTTGATTTTTAAATTAGGTAGACCTTAAGGACTTTTATTTTGACGGATCACTTTAGTGTTGACCGATTGCTGCGTCCGTGTGTTGGGGGATCACGTGACTCGGGCAGCGGTCTGGCGAGAGCTGAAAGGTGGTTGTTATGGACTCGGAGTTTTATTTACAGCTGAGCGGAAACCCTGTCCAGTTTGAAAACGCGTCCAGCGTCAACAATGTCTTCTTCGACGAGGCTAATAAACAGGTATGGAGCTGCTGTTACTAACCAGCCAGTGAACTTAACTGAGGGCTTCTCTTAAAGACGCTCCTCTGCAGAGACACAGTCCAGGAAGACTGACCATTAGCGCTCTCAGGACACCACCTGCAGAAACCCCACCGAGAAACATCTGCAGAAGTTTAACTCGTCTTCCAGCTGTCCAGACACCACCCAGTCACAGTAAATACTTTAAACATTAGACTCCAGTCAGTCCTGTGTTGTCACACACAGTTTAATAAAGTCCTTCAAGGCTCTTTATGGTCTGGCTCCTCTGGAATAATGTGATTTGCTGGTCCTCGGTTTCTACTCTCACAGGTCTGTTAAAGCAGGTAAACCCTTTAGAAATGTCTATTTCTGCATAGAATTGACCTGAAAATTTTCAGTCATAAGAGTAGAGGAGGAGAACCAAATAAAACAACTGAGACAAGAAAAACACACTTGGTCATTTGTTTATTGAGTAAAATAGTCCAATATTACAGTTCTGTGTGTGGAGGAAGTTTGTAGGTTAGTAGATTTCTTGGGTGTTTTCAATCAGTGGGTGTCCTGTTGGGTTTAAAGAACAGGGAACTATCAAAGTCTGATCTTCACACGTTTGTGTAAGTGGATCATGGCCCAAACAGGAGATTTCTGAGGGTTTGGAAGAAGGGCTTGATGCTCTTTAGACTGGAAGGTGTTACACCGCTCTCAAACTGGACAGAGAGACAACGTCAGGAGTGTCTCACCTGGGCTAAGGAGACATCCGGACTGTTGCTCCTTTTTTTGGATAACTGATGTTTATGAGATCACACTAAACTGTCTCTGATTAATTTAGTGCAGTATATTCCAGCATATTACAGTGGTTTTAATATTTGAACATCCTGGTTGGATGTTTACATGTTTTTTATAATGACAACAGAAATGTTGGTTGTGCTTGATAACTGCAAAATGATTTAGTATAGTATGACAAGAAAAAAAGGTGTTTGACGTATTTTAAACCAGTGTGTTGAGGAAGGAATTGTCCCTATTGATATTTAAGCTCTCAGTCTTTAAAGGCATATACTCAACCTGATGCTAAGTCTCCAAGCTGATGTTTAGGTGAGTTTTAAGGTGATGTTTCTTGTTGCTCAGATGTACCGTTAGGTTGATTGTGTAATAGTCATAGCTTTTGATAGGTCTGAGTCATAGGCTTTGGTCATAAATACAAAATTATAAGCATAAATAGGCATATAATTATACAGTTTATGAGCATTAAATGACTATTTCATTAAAAGAAAATGTTAAAAAGCTCATCTGTGATCACATTCATTACAGGTAAAGTGACATTTCAAGCCTTTTTTGTTTTAGTATGGCTCATAGCTCATGAAAACCAGAAATCCATAATCTTAAAATATTAGAACATTTAATTCACATTTGAATAGATTACTAAACCCAGTACCAACTTTAAAACAAAATGCCTGGAAATATATAACTTTAAATGTTATGAATATAAAAACCACAGTTTAATATTTGATTTAAGTTTTCAGAAAAAACCCCCAACAATATTAACATTTTTTTAAACATTTGTGTATGTGCTCTCTAGTGTGTATGTGTGTGTTCACGGTATAGATCGATAAAAGCCGATCAGACAGAGTATTGTTTAGTGCCGGCAAGTGAATGTGTTATAAATATCTCTGTGTGGTATTCTCACTTAATCACCCATCAAGAAACCAACCTTAATACACGGTGTGCACAAATATTAGGCTTTAATTATAAGTCCTATTTTTCTGAATAATTTTTATTAATCACCAAATCTCTTGGTTAATCCAAAATGTTAATAAACATAAAAGTTTGAGGTTTAAAAGTAAAGGTGAGGTTTTGGCTTTCTTAAGAGAATATCTATATGTGCACAATTATTGGGCAACTATTATTGTTCAGAGTTATTATGCAGCTAAATGAAAAACTCACATTTTCTTATCTCACTTTTTTAGTTTCATCCGTTCAAGTGAAAATTATAAACAAACAACTCAAATCTTTCCAATAAAAATTTGACATATAAAAATCATCAGTAATTAGCCACCCTTCTTTTCAACAACAGTGTTAAGCCTTCCATTAATGGAGTCTGTCAGTTTCTTGATCTGGTGACAATCAACAAGTTTTCATCTTTAATGCCTTTACTGGCTAGCCATGCAGAGGAGTACTTGGATACATGTGATGGAGCATTGTCCTGCATAAAAATGATTGTCTTTTTGCAAGGTGCTGACTTCTTCCTTAAAGAAAGTCTAAAAACTGGCAGTAGGCTAAGGAGTTGAATTTGAGGCCATCTTCAACCCGAAAAGGTCCAACCAGCTCATTGTTAATAATACCAGCCCATTCCAAAGTGCAGCTTTGTGCCCATTACTAATCCAGCCACGAGCCCATTCATCTGGTCCGTCAAGTGTAACTCTCATTTCATCAGTCCATAAAACCTTTGAAAAATTGTCTTCAAATATTTCCTGGACCAGTCTAGACACTTCAGCTTATGTGTCTTGTTCAGACATGGCCTTCCGTACCTTGGCCATGTCTTTAAGCACTGAACATCTTGTACTTCTTGGTACTCCAGGTAGGTTGCCGTTCTTGAATATAACTGGAAGATAATGGGTTCCTGGTGGCATCACGATTGATTTTTCTCAAAACCTTGGCAGTTAATTTGCGTCTTTTTTCTCAACACGTTTCTTGCGAACCTGTTGACTATTTGCAACAAAATGTTCAATGGTTCTGTGATCACACCCCCATATCTTAGTAATTTCAAGAGTGTTGCACTCCTCTGAGAGACTTTTGGTAATTTGTTACTTTTCAGAGTCAGTTAAATCTTTTTTTTTTTTTTGGCTCATTTTGCCTAAAGAAAAAAAACTGCCTAATAATTATGTACACCTTGATACAGGATGTTGACCTCCTTAGGCCACACCCTCCCTCATTACACAGACACACATTCATGTTTATCCAGCTTGGATTTAGGAAATATGCCTAAGAATTATAATTTGGTCAAAATACTCACTTGCCTAATAACTGTGCCCACAGTGTAAATCTAATCTTAAACAGATCTGACAGAATTGTTTCCATAGGTGTATTTGAGCCTGGTCTTAGTGACCAATGCTCTGTCAGATGCATTAGAGAAACTAATATAAAAATGTCTTACTCCTACTACTACTTCAGAAAACCCAGATGTCAACCTGGCTATAGAACATTTTAGCTAAACTTTTCTAACAGTTGTAAACGAGCATGCTCCTTAAAATTTGGATATGAGTTAGAACTAATCCCTGGATATCCACGG
The DNA here is from genome assembly GCA_034509495.1 of Acestrorhynchus altus. Taxonomy (NCBI): domain Eukaryota; kingdom Metazoa; phylum Chordata; class Actinopteri; order Characiformes; family Acestrorhynchidae; genus Acestrorhynchus; species Acestrorhynchus altus. The sequence continues at coordinate 9,515,302 of CM067507.1, read as the reverse complement.
AAATATCCTTGTTGAATGCAAGAAATAGACAATGGTTCCTTGCTAGTAAAAATGGGGATAGAGACCAATGGCTGTGTTTCAGGAAGTTAAGGAATAAATGTATTTCCTTCATCAGAAAAGCTAATTCAGAATACTACCCGCATCTACTTATAGACTCTTACAAATTCTGAAAGACAGTTAATTCACTTCAAAACAATTCAGAGTTCATACCAACCCACATTGTACCAAATCATCATCCCAGACAACCAAGCCTTTAATTCTTCTCTACGTCTACAGAGGTTTCCCCAACAACAATACATACATCATCTACAGTAAACCATGGTCTTTTTTCCATTTGCTTCTCTGGTCATTTTAACACAAGGTACATACATTTTAATCTCCATTTTATCAAGTTCTATTCCCAGTATCTGGAAAACAGCACATCCACCAACTGATACTTCACTTAAGAATTTAAGGTTTCTTAAGAATCCTTAGTTATTAATCTAGAAAATGAGGTCCTGTTGGACTAACAGTGTGGTTTTAGAGGGAAGTGCAGTTTCTACTACAACATGTATTGTAGATTATCTTTTAACTGCCATAAATAAAATTGTGTAGCCATTTTTCTAGATTGCTCTAATGCCCTCTAATGTTGATCAAAACCTTCTTTTAAAGAGCCTGCAAAAATTGGTTTTGACCACAGTGCTACAGACTGGATCAGCAACTACTTCGCTGATAGACAGGAGTGCTTCCAATTACTAGGTGTCCCTTTTTTGGTCCAATAGTATTTAATATATTTATTAATGACTGTCACCTCCATTGTGGACTGAAAATATATTTCTAAAGTTATGACACAGTTCTGTACTGCTAGTCTGACCACATTGGTGCTTTCTTAGTTAGATCAGGTGTGCTGGAATTGGAGAAAACTCTTAAAACGAGCAGAACAGTAGAACATTTACATTTACATTTATGGCATGTAGCAGACACCCTTATCCAGAGTGACTTACAAAAGTGCTTTGCTGTTCACTAAGAATATCCTTAGCTAGTAAACACGGTTAGATCCTGTTGAACACAACTGTCTTTATGGAGTTAAATACTCCTGAAACAGATGAGTCTTCAGTCTGCGTGAAGACAGTGAGCGACTCAGCTGTTCGGACCACCAGGGGAAGTTCATTCCATCATTTTGGTGCCAGAACAGAAAGAAGTCTTGTGCTCCATCATATATTACAAGAATGCTCCATTAAAAATAACAACTTTACCAGACTCTACACACCTTTTTTACCTTTTGTATAATTTTCACCATTCATTTTATTCTTATTATTTATTTTAGTCATTGTTTAATTGTACTTCATTGTTTTGTTTTTAATTAATTATTTCATTTTTATCATCCTTTTATTTGATTTTTGTGGATAGCTGTCTCTACCAATGTTGTGACCAAACCTACACCAATGGGTGCGGCAGTATGCATGTGCCATGCTTACAAATCCTGCCAATAATACTTTTCATAAGTGACTGGATCTTAGTCAGTGTATGTAACTGACTCCCGTTCTGTTGACAAGAGTTTCAGGGGATGTTTTTTCAGTGTCTCTGGTGTCATTTTGAAATCCCTTTTGTTATTACTGTTGTTTATTTGTGGTACCTCCAACAAATGTAAATATTGAATCTCTAAATGTAGTTAAATGTTTTTTTTATATAGACATGTTGTGCTCCTATTAGTCACACATTCATATACAGTCTCCTCTAAAAATATTGGCTCAGCAATACCAATTTGATTTGTTTTGAATCAAATTGGTATTGCTATTTGATATTTACATCTAGAATTTTTAAAACCTAGCACCTCTTTAAACTTCTTAAACTTGCTTATTTTTTAATGAGCAAAAATATTAAATATGACTGATGTGTTTCTTGTTCCACATTGACTGTACAACAGCTTAGAATGTCTTGAAAAATAAATAAAATGTTGGGAAAAGTAAATAAATTAATTTGGGGGAATCCAACAATTCGCTTTTCCTGTACTTTTTCTCACCCAAACATTTGTTGGCCTGCCCCCAAAAAGGTGATGTTCTTCTACTTGTTTTTTGATGTCAATATCAGAAAATGAAAGCCTAAAATATGATTTATTTCTTATTTATATCTTTTGGTCTTAAACCCTAATATCTTCAGTATATACCAAAAGCAGAAGAATTGACGTAAAGTATGACTATGATATGCTTGTAGGTGTTTGCTGTGCGATCTGGTGGTGCCACTGGAGTAGTTGTGAAAGGGCCAGAGGATAAAAGCCCAATTGCCTTCAGGTAGGAATGGTACTTGCACTATGGTACATGTGGTGTTGAGCATTCAGCCTTCTGTAGATTTGTATGTTAGTATGTAAACTACACTCAAACTTTTTATTTTGCCAGCATGTTTAATTAAAAAAAATCACAACAAATTAATACTAAAAGACAATGTTAGCAGAATGTACCACATTTACAGCAGTATACATTTTATTATTACTGTATTATAAAAGACACTTACATTTGCCATTCCCATATTGGCTGAACAAAACTAATAATTTGTTACAGGCTGCTCATTGTTATTGAATCTTCAATTTGTTCTTCAAATCAAATCAAAATTTATTTTTATAGCGCTCTTCACAACTGAAGTTGTCACAGAGCAGCTTCACAGAAATAAAATAAACAAACAAACAAACAAACAAACAAATAAATAAATAAATAAATAAGAAAGGTTAAAACAGAAAATTCTTCGGTTTTGAATGGCCATGTAAAGCTTTATTCAGACATTTTCTACACATCCATTAAATATTAAGACATTCACTTGTGAAATACCATCATTTACTTACAGCTGGTATTGGTCTGAGAAAGACCCTAGATTTATTTATTTTTCCAATTTTGCCTATATTTTGCTCAACCCTTTATGTCTTGGGTTCCCATACCAGTAGTGACACAGCCACCCAGGATGGTGTCAACATCTAAAATGACCTGAGGGTGAAAGTGTTCATACTAAACCTCAGCCCCTGAGATATGAGACAAATGCAGAACATGTTTTTTTTGTGGAAAAAAGTGTTTTTGTTTTACAGAATGGATGATAAAGGTGAGGTGAAATGCATCAAGTTTTCACTTGGAAACAAAATCTTAGCTGTTCAGCGAACCCCAAAATCAGTGGTAAATATTAAAAAACATATATAATCTACTGTGAATTTACAGAAAGCTATTGCTATTGATTATACTTTTCTTTTTATTTAGGATTTCACAAATTTCATCCCTGATTTCCCCCATTTGGAATTTTCTCATGAATGCAAGGTATTTTCAGAGACAAGAATGTTATAGTTGGCTATTTTTGTGATTGCAACAAAGAAAATATTGGCTAATTTATTTGTTCATTTTAACAGACTAAGAATGCAAATGTTCTGGGGTTCTGTTGGACTAACTGGAATGAAATTGTTTTCATCACTGACCAAGGAATTGAATTTTACCAGGTACTCATTTCTATTGTAAGTGATGATGTTGGAAAATATGTCCAGATTAGTATAAATGTTGTGGAGAAATTGCATATTGTTTATCTAATATAAAATCAGACATGGTTTCTGACATCTTACAGGAGTATAGTTTATTACCCATGGTCAAATATGATAATGAATCCCTGAATGTTTCGGAAAGAAAATAGCCCCAGATGCACCTCAAAATCCACACAGAAATGGTTTATGGGAACACAAAATATACAATGGTCCTTGCAGTCTCCAGATTTGATCCCAACTGAAAATCTTAGGTGTGTATTGAGGAGAGCAGTCCACCAGTGAACACCCAATAATGGAACTAGGGCTGTTCTGCATGGAAGAAAAACATGAATATGTGAATATCTAAAAGTATTGTTTAAGTATAAATATAAGTATAGTACATAATTACTTGCAGTTCAAGACATTTGCATAAGTATATAACCTCCTGTATAAAGACTTTTTTTTTTCCTTTGTTCAGGTCCTGCCTGATAAGCGAACTCTGAAGATGATGAAAAGCCAGAGCATTAATGTAAACTGGTATATATACTGTCCAGAGACTGCTGTGCTTTTGCTTTCCACCACTGTACAAGGCAATGTTCTTCAGCCCTTTGCTTTCAAAGTACGTTTCTTTGTGATAGAAAGATGTATAAAGTAAATATAAAAAAACAGAACAGTTGTATATAAGGTATCTGTGTGGACTATCATGATTAACTATACACCGCTTGGCTTTTGGGGTGAAATTTCTGGAAAATGTAAAAAGTTCACACTACAGTGGTATTATATCATGAAAGTAGGGCATTTAAGTAGAAGAACGCAATGGTGATTTCCTCATCACAAACAATTAAAACACAAACAAACAAAAAAAAAAAACAGTGGTGGGTATACCCCAACAAAAAATGTTAATGTGTCCTTGAGCATCCATTACAGCTTGACAATGACATCTCTTGCTGTTCAGAAGTCAACTTATTATCTGCTAAGGCATGGCATCCCACTCTTTTTGAAGGCTGGCCCCCATGTCATTGAGGTTTTGGGGTGCAGAGTTATGAGCCGCTAAACGGTGACCCTGCCTATCCCATAAGTTTTCTATGGGATTTAGGTCAGGAGAAAGTGCAGGCCACTCCATTTGAGGTACCCCAGTCTCCAGCAACTGTTCCCTAATGATACAACCTCAATGAGCTGGAGCATTGTCATCCATGAAGATGAATTTAATCCTGTGTTTTTCATGCAAAGCATTCAAGAAGTATAGGTTTGGCACTCTACAAGGGTAGTTCTGTATTGACTCATTGACACATGCCCACACTAACCCCACTACCACCACCACCACCACCAAAGGCTCATCTGGCAACAACAGTGGCTGATGCATAGCACTGTCCTTGTCATCTCCAACATTGTTGGTGGATATCATTTTTGCTCAGCATGAATCGTCTTTCATCAGTGAACAGCACTGAGGAGGACTGTTTTCCAATTCTAATTGAAACAAGAAATGTATTGGTTGATTCATGGATCAAAAACCTGTTGTGAAATTCGCTGTTATGCTCTTTGTTAGAGAACAGCAAATTTTGCAAAAAGTACTGAAACATTGAACAGTTGAACATCTACAATTCATATTAAGTTCACTTGTAAAGGTTAGAGTGCATTTAGGTCCATCCTGAAATTTCACCTGAAAGCCCATGAGTAATGTAGTTTAGTGCAGAATTATGCCTGTTTAAAAATACAGTTATAGTCATTTATAGTCAGTGACAGTGATCACCAACCTGGAGATTTGTCTTCTTACAGGTTTTACCTTTCAACCTAAATCTGACACACCTTATTTAGTTAATAAAATATCTATAATATGGGACTTATATACAATAATTAGATTGATTGGGTTGAGTCAGGTCAAGTCTGCAGGAGGGTAGAGCTCCTAAAGCAGACTTTTTGACCTTTATTTAACAAAATCAATTGCAATGTTGGATATCTAGTCAGTTTTCACATTTTTAGTTTGTCTAACTGTAATATTTTTTCAACTGCTACATATGCATTAATATTTCAGATTTCAACTGTTTTTCTGATTTTTCATAGAATGGGACCATGTCAAAAATGCCTAAGTTTGAAATAGAGCTGCCAATGGTCCCCAAACCAACCAAACTTAGCCTTTCTGAAAGGGACATTGCAGTAGCCACCATGTAAGTATGATGAACATAATATGTGATTTTTTGTAGTAATGTGGTAATGTCTAATAACTTGTTGTAGGCCTGCTCAGTGGTGGATTTAAGTATGGCTACCACCCATTGTGACATTTATTGGGGACAGCATGGGGTGCCCACACAAACATTTGGAATGATGATATTTGGACATGACAATGACCTCTTCATATTCCTGTGTGGGTGCATTAACTTTGGCTACCTATTTCTAGTTCTTGAGCTAGGCAGGCTACTACTTGGGAAGATCTTCCACTAGTAAGTACAAGTTGAGGAGGAGAGTTGGACTGGGTTGACTTCAGGTCTCCCCACCTGAAGCCTGAGGTAGAGGGGAACAGGTTACTAATGCAAACACTGAAAATTATTTCCAAATAAATCACATCATTCATAATACACAGATGCTGTTTTTATTCTGGTTTATTTGAAATCTAAGAGTAGAATAAAACCAGTCTACAAATGGTAAACCATCAGAGTGATCTAGTTTAGTTCACAACAGTCTCAATAAAACAAATTAATCTGAGCCATCAGATGGCTATGCAAAAGATGTTTCCAAAAGTTGGGGTATGTGGAAGGTCGGGCTTCACTCAGGGTTCCATACAATCTAGAATCACCACTGGCCCTACAAGTACAAGTGTAATTTTACTCTTAATAGAGAGCAGTTGCACTTCTTTATTGTCATGATCAATAAAACATGTCATGTTGCTGTTTTCTCAATCAGTTATGGTCAACTGTATGTGATGTACCTCAAACATCACTCCAGAAGCACCAATAGCTCAGGAGCAGAAGTAGTTCTGTATCATTTACCCAGGTAAGCACTGTAACATCGGAGATTTACAGAATCAGTTAATGTCACTTTTTTAGTTATTTGAGTTGTTTAAAATTGTGGGACATTGATTGAATGCTTACTAACCACCAATTCTTAAACCACAGCACAGCGTCAGTGTTTGTATTTTCTTAATTCCACGGTTTAGTGCTGAATCCAGTGTTGGTCATAGAGTCATAGCCACATAAACATAAAACCCAAGTGAAAAAACACACTTATGTTTTTCCAAATTTAATTCCCTCATAACATTAAAAAGTAAAAAAAAAAAAAAAAAAAAAAAAAAAAAAAAAAAAAAAAAAACACTTGCTTTCTGTAAAAATGGAAATTAAAAATAAAAAGTGGTAACATGCAATTGAGCTGGGTTTGTTCAACTCAAATAAATACTTTGGTTCATTTGAAGCAGTTATTTGAATTGAATTAACCCAGGTCAGTTGCTTGTTACCACCTGGCCTTAATCTGGGTTGAATGAACGTTGCATTATTGAGAGATAGATCTGCACATTGAAATAAATCTCTCATTTTTTTCCACAGAGAAGGGTCATGTAAGAAGACTCACATACTGAAACTAAACACAACAGGCAAGTTTGCTCTGAATGTTGTGGATAATCTTGTGGTGGTGCATCATCAGAGTTCACAGGTAAGTTTTATGTTAAGTTGCTGTCAAAGCATATTTCTTTGTAAATGTCAGTGCACCCCAACGTCATCTGCAAAATTGCCTACTAGTTCCGTTGCAAGTGTAAACTTGCATTTACACTTAATCATTTGTAAAAACATTTTCTATACTTGGCTTGAAACCCACTTGACTGTAACATTAGCTAATATTTTATGTTCTGTATTTTGAACAACATGTCTCAGTACACCTTTTCTTATTCCCTCAGACCTCCATTATCTTTGACATCAAACTAAGGGAGCCAGACTGTGCTGTGAATGTTCACCAACCTGTACTTCCTGCACGTTCCATCCACCCTTACAAGATCCCACTCACAGGTGAGTAGAACTTACTTGTCATTTAAATATTATAGAATATGTTTTTTTTTTCTCACATTCATTGAACTGATGTGCTGATTAGTGGTCATTTGTCACCTAACATCACTAACAGTATAGTTACCTCATGATTTAATTCTAAATTTAATAGGTACCCTAGTATTTCATGCAATTTAACTATTACATTTTCTCATGTCTCCTAGGGCCAACAGCAGCTTCAGTGCCATGTGAGCTCTGTATCCTTTCAAATAAGCATTGACATATGTAATGTCTGGAGTGTACATTTGTATATGATGTGCTCTGTGCTGCAGTTTTATGTATTTTACAGTTTGTATGTATTTACATATTGTATGTCTCATAAGTACGCATTTATTTGGGTACACAGTTATTTAATTAGAAAATGTACTGTTGTGTGTACTTTTTATTTAATTAGGAAATGCACTGTATTAACAAATATATCTGTATCTCTGTACACAAGGTGATAGGGTTGTAGCATACAGTGCCTTGCCAAAGGTAGTTTCCCCCCTTGGCCTTTTACCTATTTGATACATTACAAAATGTTTGTTTTTTATCTAAACTGTATTTGATGCATCTACACAAAATAATCCTCTAAATTGATGATGTGAAATGAGGAAAAAAAAATACATATAATTTTTTTTGAGGAAAAAACAAAACACCCCCCCCCCCCGAAAATGTGCATATGTATTCATCCCCTTGCTATGAAACCCCTAAATAGTTCTCGTGCAACCTGTTACCTTCAGAAATCGCATGCTTAGTGAAATGATGTCCACTTGTGTGCACCCTAAGTGTCACATGGCACCACTAACCAACTAACACCATGAAGACCAAGGTGATCTCCAAACAAGTCAGGGACAAAGTTGTTGAGAAGTACAAGTCTGGGTTGGGTTATAAAAAATATTCAAGTCTCTGATGATGATTTTTATCAAATGGAAAGAAAATGGTACCACACCAAACCTACCATGAGAGCGCTGCCCACCAAAACTCTCAGGCAAGGAATTAACCAGAGAGGCAGCATAGATACCAAAGTTACTTCTGAAGGAGCTGCAGAGTATCTGTCCATATGACTACAATAAACTGTGCACTCCATAGAGCTGGGCTTTATTAAAGTGAGGCAAGAAAAAAACCTTTACTTACAGACAAAAATAGGAAGGCTTGTTTTGAGTTTGCCAAAAGTCATGTGGGAAACTCCCAAATGTATGGAGGAAGGTGATCTGGTCAGATGAGATAAATCCCATTGGCAAGTGGTGGCAAGCTTATAGAGAATTATCCAAAGTGAAAAGGGGGCTCTACAAAAGGGGGGTGTCAATAGTTATGCACACTGGCATTGTCTATTTTGTCCTATTTGTAGTTTGCTTTACAATAAAAGTCAAAGTTGTAGGCATGTTCTATACATGAAATGAGGCTAACATATTACACTTTTTTAAATATTTTACAAAAATAAAATAAAACTGCATTATTGCAAATTAATAAAACATTTTTGTTATATTGGCCTACATATTGCAGGTCCAGTTTTTAACTTGAAAGGCTTATTACATTTGTTGTGTTTAGGAATATTACCACAATGCTGTAGTTGTTGTCATGCATTTACATACATTCATCATGGACATGAATATGGTTACAATCTTTATACATCTTTATTAGAAAAAACAATGCATCATCTGAGGTCAGAAATATCTGTTTTCTAATGTAGCCATCAACAAGGTTAAGCTTGATTCTGTCTGAATTCTGGTTGGATATTTGAGCATTTTTCTACCCCAAACCTGGTTTTTAATCACAGTCAACATATTTTCAATAGGGTTGAGGTAAGGATTTTGGGAAAGCAATTCCAAAAGCTTAATTTTCATCTGCTTTATCCATTCCACAATCTCTTTTGTTATGTGTTTGACGTTATGCTAAGGAATTCTTCATACAATATTCAGCTCCAAAGCAAGATGCTGCTACCACCATGCTTAACAGTACAGTGTTCTTTACCCTTAACATTTAGACTCATCATCTTGGAGTGTCTTTCAACCAGATATCATCATTAGTGCAAGCGAGGGTAGGAGACATTTTTTTATGCTGACTGTGCATTGTTTAGTAGCTCTTTTTTATATTAGAGATCAAAACAGGTATATATGGAACAAAAGAAATTGTTTCTATAAGGGTGTTCCTATAGTTTATTTGTTCTATTTATGTACCTGTCAGGGTATCTGTGGTACCTCCAGGTGAAGCTCCAGCCTACAGTGAACCTCCTTCAGGACAAAGGAAAACTAATGGACTTTCTGCTGCGAAGACGTGACTGCAAAATGGTCATCCTGTCCGTTTGCTCACAAAGTATGACTCTTAACATATGATGACTATTTTATTCTGTATTTATTTTTGCATAAATATAAAAGGTAGGTATGTATAAAATGTAGGCAAATAGAATGCAAATAAAATGTAGATTAAATAATAAATCCAGTCTTTGATCTCACTAATGTTTTTATAATTGGTGTGTTATATTACATATTAATCAAATCAATCAAATGATTACATGATAATGTGAGAGAACAATATGCTCTATTTTCTTGTCTTTGAAGTGCTTGACAGTGGAGAGAAAGGGAACTTGCCTGTGGTTGCCACTGTATTCGATAAGCTTAACCATGTTTATAAGGAGTATCTGGAGGCAGAGCAAGCATACACTGTGGTACTAATATTCTCCTGTTATATTTAAAGTAAAAATCTTAATTTGGATATTCAAGACTCAAATATTTGTTTTATGTCATAAAACGTGTTTTAAATATGTTTAAATTATGTGATATGTATCCTAATTATACTGTTTAATTTTGTAGTATTGTTTTTGTCTCATACAGGCTTTGGAGTCAGGGCCCAGTCGCTTCAGCAACACATACAAAAGACCAGTGCGAACACAAGCAGTCATTGACCAATCAGACATGTACACACATGTCCTCTCTGCATTTACTGAGAAGAAGGTGATGCATTGTTTTTAAAATGGTACTTAGTTTATTTTATGCTTTATTTTGCTTATCATACCTTTTCTGTTGAGCAGGATGTGTCCCACAAGTTCATCATTGCAGTTGTCATGGAATATATTCGCTCACTGAACCAGTTCCAAATCACAGTTCAGGTACAATGTGTTTGATCCATGTTACTAAGCTACAGGCATCATTGCGGCTCCAGGTTTGCTTCGTAGATATGTTATGATGGCAGATTTTTTTTTGACAGTACCCTTTTCTGCACCCTGCTATTTCCCCCTTTAAAGATGCCATTTAATCTTTTTTAAAATTAGAGTGATCTGAGACCACTGCTCTATGCAGAATGTCTCCAGATTCTTCAGTGTGTATCCTCTTAGCTCCTGCTACAGGTTTGAAAAGTGTCTAGATCCAGGTGACCTGAAAGTTGTTTATTTTTAATTGAATTTAAAAGGCCAAACTGTCATTACATGTAAAAAAAATTATTCAAGCCTTTTTAATTTATTTTTTATCAGTATTACTTATAACTCATGAAAACCAGAAATCTAGTATCTCAGATTATTAGAATATTTAATTTGGAGTTTGAGTAAATTACTATTTAAACAGTGTACTTTATCTAGTTTAGCACACAGAACCACAATCATGGGGAAGACTGCTGACATGACATTAATCTTGACACTGTCTTGGACACTCTCCACTATGCAAAGTCATCTCCAGGAAAGAGCACTTAATGCTTCCATCTACTGATAACCTTTATGGAGATGCTGATTTCATTTTCCTGCAGCAACTGTCCACATTGAGTATCTTGTATATTTCATGAAATATTCCAATTATTTTTAAGTACTGGATTTCTGATTCTGGTTTTTGATTTAACATTTAATGATGTTCTGAATATTTGTATCTGTCAAATTTAGCAGATAAGCACTGTCAGAGTTGCTGCCTTGGGCCTCCCAGAAATATCTGAAAGATATTTTTTTATGCATTTTCTGTTTCACAGCACTACTTGTATGAACTGGTTATCAAAACTTTGGTCCAGCACAATCTGTTCTACATGCTTCATCAGTTCCTTCAGTATCATGTGCTGAGTGATTCAAAACCTCTGGTGAGTCAGTTCTAGTGAGTGTAAGTGCTTTTGTGAAAGTCACAGAAAGACAGTAAATCTGAGTTAATTGATGAATAATAACAAATAGCCCCTCATTTTTTTAACACTGATTCCCTGGTGTGTTCTGGGACATGACCATAGAAGTTTGTTAATTTACACTCTGAGCCTACCAAGATGGACATTAGTTGAAAGGACTTAAGTTGAAATATAATGTGCCAATGAACAACCTGACACACTTTTATGGGTCTAAAGCCTTAATCTTTTCCGCTTTACATGTCCAGCGGTTTGTGGACACCACTTCTAATGCAAGTCGCATTCATTACTGGCACATGCACACACAGATTGTCTAGGTCCGGTAGAGAAGTGCTGCCAATAGAATAGGATTGTCTGAAGATGCTAGGATTTTCTGTGGCACCATCTCTAATGCCAGACTCAAGGGATATAAAACCCCATATTAAGCACTGAGGTGGGGTGGTGATCATCCATTATCCTGACCTCAGTAACACTTTTGTCCCTGAATGCAATCAAGTCCTCACAACAATGCCCCAAAATCTAGTGGAATGACCAGAGGATAAAAGCAGGAAAAACTCATTTTAATACTCTTGTTTTCAGAAGAAACAATTAATGGGTCTCCTGATGCATTTTTCCTTATAGTTCATTTGAAAAATAGATTTTTTTCTTCTTAATGTCGTTTTGACATAAAAAATAAAAAGGTAAAATGTATATAGGTTATAAAAATATATACTGCATATAGCTTTAAAGGGTCCATATAACATTTCATTTTAACAAATTCTTTGTATGTTTTTAAATGGTTGGTAAACACTGAGATAAATTTGCGGTTGTCATACTGTGAAAAACTTAAGCTCACTGTTTTGCCTTCCTCTGCTTTAGGCTTGTCTGTTGCTGTCACTAGAGAGCACATATCCCCCTGCCCACCAACTTTCTCTAGATATGCTCAAGGTAGAACACATTTACAGTGTATTTTTGCTCTGCTATGTTTGTGATGTAGAATAGCATAACATTCTTAATGAGATTTGTGTGTCTGTGTGTGCACACCACAGAGGCTCTCCACAGCAAATGATGAGATTGTGGAGGTGCTTCTGTCGAAGCAGCAGGTGCTTGGAGCTCTCCGGTTTGTTCGCAGTGTCGGTGGTCATGACAATGTGTCTGCACGCAAATTCCTGGATGCTGCACGACAGACCGATGATACAATGCTATTCTACACAATCTTCCGCTTCTTTGAGCAAAGAAACCTGCGATTACGTGGCAATCCTGCATTCAACCCAGGTGGGTGTTGCTGAACTACTTGGGCTGCTTATATATTGATGAGTAAACATTTGACTTTTGTCTCAGAGGAATCTCAGACTAGATAAGTAGAGCAAAACTAATCAGTAAATTATCTGTATATTTATCTGTATTTATATGCATTTATCTGGGCTCTTTACTTGACCACATTTTTGTTTTTAGGTGAACACTGTGAGGAGCATGTTACTTACTTTAAAGAAGTGTTTGGAGAACAAACCCTGATGAAAGCTGCAACTGTCTGAGGGGTGTAAGATTTGCTGCAGGGGTTTAACCCTAACATTTTTCAACTCTGTGAGCAAGTCAATGTTTATAATGATGAGCTTATTACCCCCAGTCTTAACAATCCTGTGGTGGACAGCTAGCACCATTTTGTTTAAATACATACATGAAGATTGTTGTGTACTTCATGTGCTTATGTGCCTCTGTTTTGTGCATCACTGAAAATATTTTTGAGGAATGGTTACTGATAATATTCATCATTTGTTAATTAACATTTGTTCTTAAAGGATTAGTTGTAATAAATGTAATTAAATGTAAAGAATGTAATAAACATGATTTGCAACTTACCCCAGATGCAGATGATCGACAGAGACATGTTTGAAATCTGATTTGTGGTTCTCAAGTTTACATTTACAAGTTTAGATTTTTGTCTAATTTTATTAACCACCACAGCAGTAGATCTTATAGATCTTAATTTGTTTGCTTCAAAGATATATTGAAAAGCTATAAAACAAGCTTTACAAATGGCATAGATAGACCTTATTTAAACTTTTAAGCAAAAAATGGGAAAAATTAACTGTCAAAGTGTCTGGCACACCATTCAGATATGTTTAGAACTTTATTTTTGGGTTTATAGACAAAAGTTTGTTGTTCAAATGTTTGCCTGTGCAAGACAATTGAAGAGATGACATTGGGGACAATCCAATCCAGCGTTTGCTATAAATTAGCCTACACCTCCTGTTTATTAAAGCCTTTCCCCCTCAAGTCTCAGCACATATTGGCATTATATTTCTGCATATTACAGTCATGATTTGGATTGTTTTTTCTTAAGAATGGTCTTCCTTTGTGAAAGATGTTCTGCAATTCCATGGCAAGTATTTTTTCTGGTATTTTGGCATGAATTCATTCTATGATGCTTTTAAACATTAATATGAAATTAAAGACACTTCAATAATAATTGTCACACAACACAATATTAATTTAAAGGAGCTACGAGTAAAATTAATTGGGATTTTTAATGTAGCATCTGTTGAAAGGCACCAGAGCTTGGGAGCAATATTTGAGCTTTGTAGCCTTCATAGTGTTTCATGGTGCACTTTCATTTGCAAGACATTTTATATGGGCAGGGCTTATTTAGAAGTGGTGAAAGGAACAGTAGCTGGTTTGTGACCAATCTTGCTACAATCTAATTGTAAATATTGTGTCTTTATTTTCTTCAATCTATTGTTCACATTTTCAGAAGTGTACCTAATATTGTTGTCAATAATAAATGTATACAGTATATTATACTACCTGTTAATAATTGCTACCAGCATATTTTTTTTAATCTACACAGGCAAGCAAGTTGTTTAAACCAAATTATTTCCTTACTCTCATTTTGGTGTTAGGTTTCTAATACAGCTGTACATGTAAATGTGCTAAATGCTGAACAACAGTCAACAGATATCTTAATTTTTGGTGCAATATTAATTTTCTCAACATATGTAAGACAATGCAATCACAGTGTTTATTGCGCATGTGCATAAAATCAGATCAGTTAATTCACATTGGTGCAATCACAGGATTAATCCCTCCATGGTGCATTTGAATACTACAATGTACAAAGAGGATGTAAATGTAATTTATGCCATTTGTTACAGTTTCACCTTTCTGCAAATTTATGAATAAGACACAAACATGCAATTTATAAATACAGTGCTAAAACTTGAAGTGTCCAACAACGTCAGCATTTTCTGTTTGCCATATTAGAAAAAACAAAGTACTTAATTATTCAACATGGAATTAAATATTAAATGATGTTTCACTTTGAATTCTTCAGTATTTATTTACTAACTGGACTATACCTGTGGCAGATTAATTTTTTAACAATGAACTGTATTAATACATTTTAAAAGGGAAAGAATGCCAGCTAAGTGCATACCTGGACCAAATGTCCTGGTAAAACAGGTCAGCTGAATTGCTGACTTTAACTACGGAGAGTGGAAAAACAGAGACAGACCTTTTATATTAAAAATGCAACAAATCTGTCCATTAAATGGCTATTGTTTCAATCAAATTGGTGCAAGTTATTTAAAAAAACATGTTGTGTGAAGGTGGGCACTAAGTAAACTGCCTCAATTACAGTTCAGTCATAATGTAAGAAACAGTGTATTGGTTTTCTTTTGCCACATTTGAGGAATGTAGTAAAAATGGATGAAAACAAGTCAATAAAGAGTCAATACAACATTCCCACATCAACAGTCTCTAATGCCTTGGGATCTGCACATCTGTAGTAAGACTCACATATTCCAAGTTCTCTGCTGCAGGAAGATGTTCCCCAGATGTTCTAGGGAAGAAATCGTACTGATATTCTGGATTGTCCAGACTGGCACCACGGGACACTGGGACATTACTTGTTGAACTGTTCAGGTACTCTGGTCTCTCCAGTTTACTGTCAGATGTACCAATGTTGTTTCCCTTGTGCTTGGTGTTCTCATAGTTGTGGTTTGCCATGTCACTTTGTATGCTCATGTCCTGGTTCATGTACTCTGTAAGTGAAACAAACTTTTAACATATGGGCAAAGTAATATAACGAGAGATTACCTTACCAATTATCATTTTTATTAATTATTTCCCTAGAAAGTTAGAGAATGATTAGTGAATTTAATATCTAATTTCATAGTGGAAAGCAGTGATACCTGGAATCAGATGGTCCTCATCCAGACAGGTGTGTATTGGATCAGTGATGTAACGCAAAATCAGGCTGTTTCCATGCATCAGGTTGTTGCCCTAAAAAAAAAGGGGCTTCAGATGAAAGATCCGTGTGAAATCAACATCATATAAACCTCAACCTCAACCAAAACACCAGTGTTTCACTCACTGGTGGGGGATGGCTAACTAAGCATAATTAAATAGGGGCTACAGTAGAGCCATTTAAATTCAGAAATTAAATGTTGTAATATAATCTTATCATTTGACAGCTGCCAATTCAAATACAAATTAATGCTAAACATGATTTTTGATAAAAACAAAATGGACAAAATTACAACAAATAGTTCTGAATTGTTTAGAATAATATCTTGCACATTAATGTATATTAGTTAAGAAAGTTTTCCTTTTCCTGTAAATTTTCCAATTTGAAGGGATATGGAAAGACTTTTTAAATGAGACAACATTCCAGGAATAGAAAATAAATATATATATATATATATATATATATATATATATATATATATATATATATATATATATTGTATATATAGTGTTGCCAGACTAACTTGGGTCACAGTCATGCACAAAGTCATTTGTATTTTTGGAATTGTTCACATTTTGGCAGTTTGCAGCTGACAATTATTTTTTTGATTATGTCAAAAGTGAATAATGAATGGACCAATAGAAATGGTCCAAAATTATTTGGAATAAAATTTTTTGCATTGGTGTTTTTTGGAAGTTAAGAAGGTTTAGTCCTCTGTCAATTTGCCAAGATTTTTGTGACAACAACAATTTGCTGTTTATCAAACATTGCCAATGATTGTATCTATAATAAATGTTTCAAAAGTGTCCATAACTACCACTTAACTCACAGTTGAGTTTTGATGCTGTGATGGAAGTGTCTGTGAATTGTTCAAGAAGGCCTTAGAAGGCAGCAGGTACTCCTCTGCATCAACTACATCCTCCATGTCCTCCGTGCTGAGCAGGGTGCGGTAAACTCTCATATCAGTTGAACCAGATAGGTGCATCTCTCCATCTCCCTAGAGACAACCAAGACCATGGCACATTATAATACTGTATATTTATCATTATAAATATTATTAATTTAATTATAAAATCTGTGGAATTAATTTTTTTTTTGACACTGGTATGACATTTTTCTGTCATGTCTCAAAGTAAAGCTTTTATTTATTTATTAACTTACTACTACAGAAGTAAGGTATAACGTAAATTTACTTAATACTGCTATTGAAAAAAAATATGAACAAAGAATCTTACTATTATCAAATTTGTAAATACTAAACTCATCTGTTCAATGTAGCATATTCTCTATAATTCTCACTTTAATTTCTCTACAATTTCCCCCTAAATGTATGTGTTGTGTTTTCTGTATGTCTGTTTCTATCATTTTTGTAAAGTGTCCTTGAGTGTTCTGAAAGGCGCTTATAAATCAAATGTATTATTATTATTATTATTATTATTAAACAATTGGTCATTTAATGACGATGAAGATAATTAGCAGATTAATCTGTAATGTTAATAATTTAATTAGTTAATAATAATTTGCTGGATGTATAATCGGTCAAAAGGTAGAGTTTTTTACATGTATTAATTATAGGAAAGTATTATAATTTACAATAAAAAAAAGAATTGTGAAATGTATACTGTGATACTGTAAGAGATGATATCTTCTGAAACTATCATGCTGTGAAAAATTCATATCATTGCAACCCTACTTAATATTAAGTTCAGAATATTTTATATAAATAATAATATAAATAAAATTTATTTTTAATCTTTCCATGAACAAATAAAGCACATGTAACATGTATCTTGAGGTCACATGTCTATGGGCTAGATTGTCCATGCAGCATAAACTTTATATGTCTGTAGCTTTATTTATAGCACACACAGTTATGAGTGCGAGTACCTGAATTACAAGGTAGCGAGATGGATCTCGAGCCATTTTTGAGAACTCTGTAATGAGCTCATGAAAGCGAGGTCTGCTGTCTGCATCTATCATCCAACCTGTGGTGGTTTGTAAATATGACATAATGTAATGAATGCATCACAAAACATAGCTACATGTAAGTGCCCTTTCAAGGTGTACAATAACTTAACAGCTTATCTGTTCCTGTGCTATCAACCACCAGCAGAAATGGGTGGTGGACTGTTCTCTGCACACCAGTAACACCAACATGGTTGACCCATGTTTATTAGTTGAAACACTGTTGATCATTTTTTAAGCACTCCCTTCACTTACGGGTAGAGATGACAAATTGTGCATATCAATGGATGAACTACATTAAACCATGTGATTCCAGAACTTTCAGAGTCAACTCCAAGTGTGGCCAATTCCAAGAATTAATTTTCTGCACCTTGTCTGATCATGACATTAATCAAAATATAGAAAAGATAAAAACAAATCAATAGTTATGTTTTGATTCTTTGACTCTTGATTCCAAGGCTAGTCAATAATTCATATGCAATGATGTGCACACACACATTTGACCATGATTATGTAGACATCTATAGTGCATATGGAAGGCTGAGGTAACCGCTCTCCTTTCTTCAATAGGTCTGCAATGTCTCTTGCAGGAATCTCATCATAGGGCTTTGCACCGAATGTCATGATCTCCCACACAGTTACCCCTGCAATTATGAGAGTTGACAACAAAGGCAATTAGAAAATATATATGATAAATAAAACTGCTCAAGTATTTTATGGGCAACTTTGAATAGTGAAGTAAAAATGGACTGGATTGGGCTACTCCTGACCATAACTCCAGACATCACTCTGATGTGTGTAGGTCCAGTGAAGAATGGACTCTAGAGCCATCCATTTTATAGGAACCTGGTGAAAAAAGAGAATCAGAAAAACTTGATTAATCCCAGAGTTTAATTGAAAGCAATGTTTTCATGCAAACAGTACAGTGTACACAGCCTTCTATAAGTGTTATTAAAAGGTATTATGCTGTATAAAATAGCCTGTAATGCCTGTTTTCACAGGCTTATAATGTGGTATAGGTTAGTCACAACAAAAGCAATAGAATAATTATTCTATCATTGAGACCTGTGAGGAGATCTGTATGTTTTTGTGGATTATTACTATAATATGTTAGAAGGCCAAACCCTGGATTTACACATCATACCCCATACATTAAGGGTTCATTTCTACATTAACAGCTGTGGTTTTTGCCAACTTTTTGTGAGTGGATCCAGTGACTGGAACAGGTTCCAGGGAATGATTTTGGCGCTATGTTACAATTAGATTTAAAGTAGTTATTTCAGAATTGAATGCTTTGCCAACAGGATTAAAATGTATTCAAATTCAAATTCAATACTGGGAATTCAAATAATCATACCTTTCCTCCAGCTGAGTGGTACACTTTCTCATCTGCACCAAGAAGCTTGGCCAGGCCAAAGTCGGTGATCTTTACATGATTGGGTGTCTTCACAAGCACATTCCTGGCTGCTAAGTCACAATGGACAAGCCGATGCTCCTCCAAGTAATTCATGCCCTGTTAGGACAGGAACAATGGAGCATGGAAATGCCATTAAGAGGAATTTGCTGAAATAGTGTCATTAATTTGCTGAAGAATGTGGCACAAATATTTATTGTAGAGGTGTCACACTACACTATTTGTCCAATTGTTTCTGGACACTCCTTTTGAATGAATGCATTCAGCAACTCCCATTCAGCTGAGTCCATTGCTGACATCGATGTGCAACTGCACACACAGTTTATCTAGTTCTTGTAGAGAAGTACTGCCAAAAGAATAGGACTCTCCAACTTATACGTTTGGGATGAGTTGAGTAGATGTTGATGAAGTAGAGTGATGATCTACCAACATCCTGACTTCACTAATGCTCTTATCAATCATGAAATCAAATTAAATATGCTTAAGGGAAGTATAGTGTTATGGTATCAGTAATTAATTGTAACATCTCAAACAAAGCATACTGTAAGTTTAAATATTAACCATTATTTGTGATATTTTTAAGGCATATTGGGAACAAAATGAATAAATAATATTTTGGAATTAAATCATACAGAGATGGTAACCACCATAACAGATGGAATATTAAGATATGGCTATTTTATACACATGTGCACAAAACTGTTGGTACCCTTCTATTAAAAACCCACGATGGTCACTGAAATAATTTTCTGAAATATTAGAATAAAGTAACAATGAATAAAATACTGAAAATCAACTAATGAAAACCAGACATTGCTTTTGAATTGTGCTACAACAGAATAATTAAATTGGCCTGGACAAAAAATGTGATGTCCCTAGAAAAGATTGAATATAATTTGACCACATGTAAAAAAAAGGTTGTGTTCAAACTGTAATGTATTCACACTGAACATGGACCACAACATGCTGAGGAGAGAGTTGTCTCTTGAGATTAGAAAAAAAGAATATTAATATTAAAAGTTAAGGATATAAGACCATCTCCGAGCAGCTTGATGTTCCTGTTGCTACAGTTATTACATATATTTTTCAGAAGTTTAAGTTCTACAGGACTGTAGCCAACCTCCCTGGATGTGGAGTTTGAAGAAGGCAACCTTAAAAGCTGAGACAGCTGGAGCAGTCTGCTCAAAAGGGGGGGGGGCAAAATACCTGTGGACAGGTGCAGAAGTCTCATTGACAGTTATCAAATAAATCAAATAAATCAATGTCGCATTGTGATAACGTCTTTGTTGTAAGACGTGCTATATAAATAAACAATAATTGGTTTATTGATTTTTATTAGTCAATTGTCAGTACATTTTGCTATTGCTTTTGTCAGTTTGGTCAGTTTAATGCAAGGGTACCAAAAATTTTGTCCACATGTATATATGTTGTGCAAACATATCTTTATGATATGTTTATAACAATGCTCCAAAATCTAGAGGAAATCTTCCCTGCACCGTAGGTTTATTATACGTAGTCACATACAGTACAACTAACACTGCAATGCTTTCACTGTAGGTAATTAGTCCAACAAATGCTGGATGATTGCAGAAGAAGCAACTAATGAGCAGATGTCCCAGTACTTTTGTCCATATATTGCATTGATATATATATAGTATAGAAAGATACATTGTAGATATTTTAAACTTTTTTGTGGTTCTCTGTTTCTTGGCCCTTTGTAAGAAAGGCATATTTTTAATTACACTACTGTAACCTCAAATGATCAGCTGATGTAAGCTAATTCATATCCTAGTAATGTAATGATTTCAAGATGTTTCCTGACTCACCTTGGCAATTTGAACACACCAGTTGAGCAAATTCTGTGAGCCAATGTTGTCTTTATTTTCTCTGATGTAATCCAACAGGCAGCCAAAAGGCATAATCTGTGTTATTAGCTGTATAGTTGATGTCAGGCATATTCCCAAAAGACGACATACATGTGGATGGTCCACACTGGCCATAACATAGGCCTCCTAAAAGGTAATATATCAGGTTTGGTAAGTTATATACAGAACTCTTAATTTACAGTTTAACACTGATATACACTGCATCCAGAAAGTATTCACAGCACTTCACATTTTGCATATTTTGTTATCTTACAGCCTTATTCAAAAATGAAACAGTATTCACAGCCTTTGCCATGACACTCAAAAACTGTTTCTACTGATCATCCTTCAGATGTTTCTACAGCTTGATTGGACACCTGTGGTACATTCAGTTGATTGAACATGATTTGGCACACACCTGTTTATATAAAGTCCCATAGTAGACAGAGCACAAACCAAGCCATGAAGTCTACGGAATTGTTTGTAGATCTCAGAGACAGCATTTTATTGACACACATCTGTTGAAAGGTACAGAAAAATTTGAAGGTCCCAATGAACACAGTGGCCTCATCATCCGTGAAATAAGAAGAACCACCAGGACTCCTAGTGTGGGCTGCTTGATCAAACTGAGTGAAGACATTACTCTGTAGAAGCCACATGATAACTTGACTGGAGTTTGCAAAAAATCATCTAAAGGACCGTCCATCCGTCCGTCCATCTGAAACAACGTGAAATGTTCACAACGTGAAACAACAATTTAACTCTTTGGCCTCAATGCCAGGCATCGTGTCTGGAGGACACCAGGCACTGCTCGTCACCCAGCCAATACCATTCCTACAGTGAAGCATGCAACAGTAACTGGGAGACTAGTCAGGGTTGAGGTGAAGATGACTTGTGGTGATGTACAGAGACATCCTTGATGCTAATCTGCTCCAGAGCACTCTGGACCTCAGACTGGGATGAAAGTTTATCTTCCAAAAGGACAACTATCCCAGGCACATAGCCAAGGAGGGGCTTTGGGACAACTCTGAGAATGTCTGTGAGTGGCCCAGACAGAGCCCAGACTTGAACCCGATTGAACAACATTGGAGATGGCTCTGCGTCACAGCTGCCCAGTTAATCTGATGGAACTTGAGAGCTTCTGCAAAGAATAATGGGAGAAACAGGTGTACCAAGTTTGTAGCATCAAATTCAAAAAGACTTGAGGATGTAATTGATGCCAATGGTGCTTCAACAAAGTACTGAGCAAAGGCTGTGAATACTTATGTACGTTATATTTTTGTGTTTTATTTTTAATAAACTTGCAAAGATTTCAAACAATCTTTTCTCTCTTTGTCATCGTGGGGCATTGTGTGTAGAATTGTGAGGGAAAAACAAATTTAATCCATTTTGGAATAAAACTGCAACATAAAATGTACCAAAAGTGAAGGGCTGTGAATCCTTTCTGGATGCACTGTATATATTTAACAACAGCTGTTCAACAATAGTAGAACTGGTGTAAAAATGGTCTCAACCAACACACACAACACCATGAAACACAAAAAAACATACATTCTGTTTAGTTTGGCTTACATCTATTTCACTATTAGTTGGTTAGTTGGTCCCTTGGTTATTTCTTTATTTCATGCCTTTGTTATGTTAATTATTTTGCTATCCAGTGTCAACCAGAGGAGGATTGGTTTCTATCATTTGCTTTAAGGAAGTCGTTCCTTGCCAGTGCCTCCTGTTTCAGTCTTGAATCACAGTACAGAAGCATCACAATTTACCATCCAGAAACACTTTAAACAACATCTTCATGCTTCCTTTGTCCTTCCACCATAATTATGCTATTCAGCCTCCTTTTGAATACCCCCCCTACACAAATACAACTCTACAAGCACTTAAATGCTACTCCTCAAATCTGCTTAAAACTCCACTATATATTTATCTGCTAATGCTAAGTAGAAATTAGAAATTATGTTTGCCATCATTAAAAGGGTAATTTTCTTTTCAAGCCTCCTTTGACAAATTTATGAAGTCTTTTTTTGAGTTTGTGAATATTTTGGACAGAAATTGGAGGATAAATTTGCTCTTTCTGCCTAGTAAACATAAACATACACAATTCATGTGATAATGTTTAATAAATGTATGGAACTTTATGATTGTGAAAAAATGTTTTGATCTGCACTTGATTATAGTTTGAATGTGAAATAGATGCAGATTAAATAGTGTGGGTATTATCAATGGAGGTATGTGCCAAAGCACTAGAAATACCTTTAATGAATCTTTATCTTGATATTCTCATTATGTAGCACTGATAGTGAAATGCTGAGAAGAATCTTTGTTGTGTTGTGGTCACCTGTCTGTATAGGATTTTAAAAGTTCAGAATTTATTTTTAAAATATATCAGATTATTATGAAATTCATACGCAGATAGGTTTTGCATTCTGCAAAAATGCATGGAGCCGTTTGGAATAAGAATGAAATGCAGTGATGTGTACAATTGTTTGCCAATGACACGTGTAAAAGACACTTGAGCCTGAGATGACCCACTAATCTGTATGTAAAACCAATGTGGTCAGCACCAAGATCAACGTTTTGTTGTCCTGTGTCATGTGGGGTTCAGTTTCACATGATGATCAGATCACCTTTGATCTTCATTACAGGCACTCTGACAGCCCAGTAATACATTAATGAGGTCTTGCAACCAGTGGTCCAACCTGTTCTGAACACAGCTGCTCATCCGCATACTGATGCCATCTAAAGAACTTGCCTTGAAGACACAGATACAATGCCATAGCCATCGCATCACAAGACATATCCCCTATTGAAAATGTGTGGGATTCAACTGGATAATCTAATATCACTCCATCCCTACAGCAAAATCTACAGGATCTGCTTATGAATAGTCAAACTGCATGGAATAGACTATCACAGGACTCTGTTGGGAACTCAACCTACAACTCCATGCTGAGATGTTTTGCATATTGCATTTTATCCATACTGGGAGACACTACATCTGTATATGTAGCCCAATAAATATTACTCATATCAGTCTAAACTTTTAATCACTTATTGCCCTTTATCTTCCTTCCCAATAGCATTGTAATCCAAACATTCCAGTGCAACTATTTGGGCAACTAATTTTGTTGACAATGTGCGTATTTAACACTACAGAAACTAGTAAATGCTAATGGTGTATGTATCATTTACTGTGATGATTCTCCAGACTGAGCTGTGTCCAAGTGTCATATGTTTTCAGTTGAGTAATACACTCACGTTCAAAATATCTTCGTTAACTTTAGGAGAGGTGACCTCTCTCAGAACTTTGATAGCAACAACAATCTTCACATCCTCCCCTCTTGGAATCCAAAAACCCTGAGTGAGAAGACAAAAAATTACATTTAACAAATGTGTTTGCCTGCATCCTAGAGACAACAGTAAAACTAAAATCAAGATAATTAATTATGAATCCATTATTATACATCATTTATACTGGGGTAAGAAGCTGAGGTCATTCCTTCACCTTATACACTGTGCCAAATGCTCCAGACCCAAGAATTTGGACTTTCTTTAATTCCGTCTCTTTAAGGATGCGGAGGAGGGCTCGATTTGGTGCTTCACCACTTGGAGTCAAAGGTTCCACCAACTGTGGAGAACATGGTCAGCTATGATTTACTATCCTGTGCTGAACATTTTATTACTTGATGACTAGTACTGGGACAAACGGTGTAGTGCAATGGGGTAACAATTCTGCCTTCCCTGTGGCAGAGTTTGATTTCCCAGCAGACTTTTATGCTGATTACAAGCTATCAACATTGGTATAAAAACATTACATGCTGAGATGAGTTTTTCAATATTTCATGATGACTTTAAAGTACTTCTACTAACAAATTTTAAAAGCTTTTGATTTCATAGCGAAAGGAAATCATAAAACATCACACATTTATCTTTCTGTACCTCTCTCTCCTGCAGTAGGCGACGCAGTGTCCTCTTCCTGCGGATGTGTCTTCGGCGCAGCAGAATAAAGATGCAAAGGACAACCACCAAAATAAACAACAGCCCACCGACTATGCCTGATGCAACCATGGACATGTGGGAGCTGGAGATGAGATTGTTGTTTAATATATTGTTTAATATATGTGATGTGATGCACACAAACAGACAATAACATTAAAACACAGATTGGCGAACAGTTTGCAAGAGTGGTTATACTAAAAAGAAAATGTGGAGACCGTTTCTTAAACACAAACACAATTACAACCAACAAGAACAGGCTTACATATTAAGACAATACAATCATATGTGTGCACTATTTATATATATTGTATTTTGTAATATAGTCTCTATATTATATATTCTTTTTGTTTATATGGTGTTTTCTTTACTAAATTATAACTTTCTTCTCTTTTCTGTACTATACTGATGCTGTGGCTGGAACCTCAATTTCCCTGAGGGAACCCTCCCAAGGGACCAATTAAGTTCTATCCTATGCTATCCTATCTTATCCTATGTGAAAAAAGTTAGGACACCCAATGAACACCTTTGACTTCTTTAAACATGTGGAATTTTTTTCATTTTAAAACATTTTGAGAGATGGAAAAGATATAACTAAACACACAAAGCTGAAAAAATGTCTTTTAAAAATAACTTGTAAAATGTAAGAGACACCCTAATAGCCTGTATTTATTTTTTAGTTGAAGCAGTATCTGATATTGACTCAAAGAAATATTTTCCCACTCCTCCATGCCAAATGATTTCATTGTGCAGATGGATATGTTAAAGTCAATAGTGTTCAATGGATTTCCTAATGTGACTGTACATGAATTACTACTGAAAATTCTCAGTGCAATATCACAGTTAAAAGTGACAAAACATCAAAAGACAATTCTATAAATTAGAAAACAAGAGAAACCCTAAACAATTATTTAATGTGATAACAAGCAATTGAACTGGGTTTACTTAACCCAAATAAATGCTTTGAATGAACCATAATTGAATTTTTGTATTTATTTTAGTGAAAAGAAAAAAACTGTTCAAATGTTTGTAATAAACAAGAATTTCCTTCAAATGTTTGTTACCACATGAATAAATTTATAAAATAGTATAAATAATACAATGCTTTATTACACAGCATTATGTAGTTGTAAGGAGCCGCCTGCACCGTGGCCGCCCAGCCACCAGAGGGCAGCCATCCACCAATCAGGGCCACAATCAGCCTGATTGAGATCAGGTGTGTGGAGGCCATTTAAGGCTTCCTCATGTTCCACTCAGTGTGGTGTCTTGGTGTCTCTATGCCAAAACTCTGCCTGAAAGCACCCAGAAATTCTCCTCCTTTACAAAAAGGAGTGCTCCTCCACTTTCCCTCCTGTAAAAGGAGAGTGTTGTTTTTCCTTTCTTTTAAAAAACTCTAGAACCTTTCAAACTTCCTTCTTTAAAGAGAAGCACCTCTCTATTTTCCCTCCTTATAATCAGGAGTGGTTTTCGGTTGGCCTTTGTCCTCCTTTTGAAGGAGAAGTTTTGTTTACCCTTGTTCCCTCCTCTCTGAGGAGTGGTTTTCAGTTGGTCCTTCTAGGCTCCTGCCAGGTTCATAAGCTGGGTTGCCTACTGATTTTTCCTGGGTGACAAGTTGGCTCACTCGGTAGCGTGTTCGCCTCTCAAGTGTCCTAGTCGGGGTTCAAATCCCGTGTCAATTATTTATTTATTTTTTTGTTTTGTTTTTTTCCCCTTTTCTTCCGTTTCTTTTCAGAGCACTGGTTAAATCCTCCACCAGTGCTCTGCTCATTAAAACTCACAAGCACCTTTCACCCATTTACCAGCCCAGCCTTCTGCTTTTGAGTTCACCCAGCTTCGTCTGGGAGTTAAAAAAAACATAAGGTCTCAACCCTGGTGGGTTTACGTGTCACTTCCCACCTAGGTTGCAGACCCATAACAGTAGTATGCTCATAGCCAAACATGGAAGTATTATACACAATTACATACCTCTGTGCATCACATCCCTCCAGCCCAGGGCCTCTACATCTAGAAAATAAACAATTTTGTACTATTTATAACAGAACATATAAATTTAGATATGGAAAAAAAACTGTCTCAATGACTTTGTATGTAGCTTCAGCTTATGTAAATGTAACAGCTTACTCACCCATGGGTACAGTTAGGATGGCATGGCTTACACTCTCGGTTCTTGTCCGGGTAAGTCCAGATAATTCTGTTGTTTATGCCACGTACCCCATGGGGACATTTGGAAACACAATGGGACCCATTCTTAAAGTGGGCACATTCAACACAGTGATCAGCTCCCTAGGAGAAAAGGTCAAAAAGCAAGGGAAGAGAAAGGCATTTATTTATTTATTTATTTTACCACAGAATTCCTTAACATATTTAGATACACTGACACAGGCATCAGTCCTAAAATCCACAAACTATACATGAATGTGACATACTAGTCCATGACAGCTTGGAGTTCCGTTGAGAGTCTTGCACTCTTGGTCACATTCCACACACATGTGGTCAGATATGTACTCACGAGGTGTTCTGTAAAAAGAAAAAGCAATAACATGAATCAAAATGGCAATGAATGAAATAACGATTACATGCTGAATCAGTTCAATAAACAAAAACAAACCAACAAAAAAGGAAATGAATGGCAGGGTTTTTATTTTTTTTCAAAAGAAAGAAAAAAGAAAGAAATAGAACATAAATATTGTTAATGACACTATTTGTCAAATCTGCATGCATACATATTATTGACAATATTAATTATTAATATTACTTCAATATTACATCAACTCAGCTTCATCTGGATTGCTATAACAGACTTAACCAAACTGTGGTCCACTTAATCATCTTTGTGACATTCTTAGCATAAGAGATGTTTTCTTTTATATATATATATATATATATATATATATATATATATATATATATATATATATATATATGTATGAGTTACTACAACACAGACATTGTTTGCTGTAATGTTTACTGGATAAGAATAAATTACAGACATGACTGAAAATTTATAAAGTTGAATTACACAATGACAAAATTTTGAATCTTCTACCAAAGGATTCTGCCAGATATACAGATTGTATTACACACAACCTTTTTACCAAGAAAATAACAACAATATCATATCATAATACTTTTTAATGTTTTTTTCACCTTATTTTTTCCTACTTATGAATTAAGCCTTCATATGAAGAATGGAAGCCAACATTGTCTCAAATAGTAGATTGTGTAATGTACAGTGGCATGAAAACATTTTGACATCCTTGCAGGGTCCAAAAACTGCAACAAATACATGATTAGACTTTATGTTAAATCTGGCCCATTTCTCTGTTATACCTGGTTCAGCAGCTAAAAATCTCAGTATCATCACTGATTCCAACTCCACCAACTCAGCTTTTCTTAATCTTTGGAATATTTCCATGTTAAGACTTGCCTTATGCAGAACAATTTGTGCATACTTTTATTTTGTCATGGTTCAATTATTATTCATCTAAAATGACTACATTTAAACACAACACATTTAATCTCTGTACCTATTCTCAGTTAATAATGGCTCACTTCCAGACAAGCTAAATTCCTTTTATGTTCATTTCAAAGAAAAGCACTGCGTGTCCATGGACAGAGCCTCCATCTCTGTAGCTGACGAGCTCAAATCCTTTAAGCGTGTCAACACCCACAAAGCCACCAGCCCAAATGGTGTTCTGGGGCATGTGGTTAACGCATGTGCTGACCAGTTAGCAGGAGTCTACGCAGACATTTTTTAACATCTCTCTCTCCCTCTCAGTCATGCTAGCATGCTTCAAACTGGCCACCATAATCCCTGTTCTGAAAACAGCCAGCAACAATTCCTTACATGACTGGCGACCTGGTTGCTCTGACCTCTAAGTGCTTTCAGAGGCTGGTCAGAGACCTCATCTGTTCCTCACTGCCTGCCACCATGGACCTGCTGAAATTTGCACATATAGACAGAACAGATCCACTAACAATGCAATTGCCATCACTCTGCACACTGCGCTCTGCCACCTGGACAAGTAGAACACATATGTGAGAATGCTGTTTGTGGACAACAGTTCAGCATTCAAGACAATCCTTCTCCTGAGGCTCAACATGAAGCTTTGGAATCTGGGTCTGAACAGCTCTCTGTGGAGCTTGATATCAAACTTCCATTGGCAGGTGGTGAGGATGGGCAGAAACCCAATCCTCCTCACAGACCTTCAACACTGGAGACCCTCAGGGCTGTGTGCTCAGCCTACTCCATTACTACACAGCCACATGCAGCTCCAACATCATCATTAAATCTGCTGATGACACAACAATCATCGGCCTGGTCTCCAATGACGACCAGGCAGCCTATAGAGAGGAGGTCAGCCTCCTGACACACTGGTGCCAAGAAAACAACCTCTCTCTAGGTCAGCCTCCTGACACACTGGTGCCAGGAAAACAATCTCTCTCTAAATGTCAGCAAGACCAAGGAGCCAATAATGAACTTCAGGAAGCAAGAGAGAGCACTCCCCTGTTTCTATCAATTGGACCACTGTGGAGTAGGTCAGCAGCATCAAGTTCCTCTGTGTTTACATCTCTGTTACATGGTCAGAACTCACCACATGGGTGGTAAAGAAGGCACAGCTCCTCTTCTACCTCAGGAGGCTGAAGAGGTGTGGTCTTAATCCCTGCATCCTGAGGGGAAAACACTGCAGAGGGTGGTGTGCACTGCCCCGTACATCACCAGGATGCAGCTCCCAAACATTTTGGATTTATACACCAGCCAATGTTTGAGGAAGAGCAGGACGATTTTAAAGGACTCCATCTACCCAAGCCACTGCCTGTTCTCAAAGCTGCCCAGCAGTAGGAGGTACAGAAGCATGAGGACCAGAACAGGCCGGTTCCAAGATAGCTTCTTCCCCCAGGCCATCAGGCTGCTAAACAGTCCATGGTGAATCCAGTCCATAGCCAGTCACAACTCATCTCATCTGCCTCATCACACCATCACACCTCCTCATGAACTCTTTCTGCATCTATATTTTACGAAAGACTGTCTTCCACTGCACTCAACATATACTGTCTCCCACTACCTTCTCCCACTACAGCTACATTGAATTCTAGTGCAAATGTAAATAGAATACAGAAACCCACAGTTCATTACATTACATTACATTTATGTTTCAATGCAATAATGTATGTATAGTGTTAATATAGTATTAATATAGTACAGTATGTAGTAGTAATACAGTTCACTGTACTGTATATAATATAGTATATGTTTATATTATATTGATATTTTTATCTTTTTTTAATTTATTTTATTTTAGATATTTTCTTCTCCTGTGTTTTTTTTGTATTTGTTTTACTGCTGTGAGGGACTTGTATCTAAGTTTTTCACTCACCCTGTAATGTGATGTAACTTGATTTGATGAAATATTCTTTTTACATATTAAGCAAAATTAGTATTATTTTGTTTTCATTATGCAACATTCTCACACCATGAGCACTATTTGGTTGTTGCTTATTGGCTAAGGATTGAGAATATAATTTTCTTTGTTCAGTTGAAAGTTGGGTTGTTTGCTTTTGCTTTTGTATTGTATTCTATTGAGTGTTTGGCCATGTTGCTAATAAAATGTTTTTTGGTTAGGTAAGCTCCTGTTTATTATTGTTTCATCATTCTGTTTTTAAAATAAAACATTCTGGATCATTCTGGTGGTCCATTCATCATGAAATCTGTATGCAATGTGAAATTCAATTCCTGTTTATAAGTGATGCACAAAAATAAAAAATGAAGGCAATGACACAACAATAACAAAACGGACATGTTATCTTTGCTATGTAACAATGTATGGCAAAATATTTTCACTGTTTTTACTATAACGTATTCAGAGAACTAAATATTTGCCTCACCCTTCAAGCAGATTGCAGCCATCCACACAGTGCTTCTGACGACTGAAATGCCTACAAGAGAAGCACATAGAGGGTCCTGGACCCCAGCAGCCATCCTCATTACACATCCCACTGCAGGTCCTGTTTTGTAACTCTGATGAAAGAGAAGGGAATCACAACCTTACTCTCTCATTTTCGTTTACCACTGGTTACTTAGTATGACCATTCCAAACCATCCCTTACCACATGCACTGAAAAGTGAATTATTTTTGGTTTTTAGCTCCTGTTTGGCAGATCTGAAGAGTTTCTTCCAGTAGCCGCTATTGATGTAGCAGAGCCGGGGGTTGCTCTTTATGACCACATCACCATCACTGATCTCTTTCAGAGAATGAAGGCCTAGGTATTTTAATTGGGAGATGTTCAGAACAGCAAAACTGGCTTGACCACTGTATTTGGAAGAAAAGAAGGAAAAACCATCCTCTTTGGTAAAATGCATATTAGCCTTTTAATGTTTGTTATAACCAACATAGATTAGTGTAAATATAAATATTTATTGCTGTATCTATAAAATTGTTGAGCATAGCAAAGTAAATATTTCTAAATGCTTAAGTGTGTAATAAAATAGAACAACATACTGAAATGAATACTAAATATGTTTCTACTTTGACTCTTCTATACCAAATCATACTCATATGACATAATACATAATTTGCCATATCACAGCACATATGGTTAAAAAGAGACTGACTGGTGCTTGGTTCTGCCTCTGATGATCTCAAGATTTTCAAAGGGACTCAATGAAGTCAGGTTCTCTGGCCAAGCCTGTATCAGTAGAAATCCTGTTGAAGATCACAGACAATGATCAGTCTTCTAGAAATAGGACATAAAAAAAATTCCCTACACTTTGGCTTTGGAATATACTTAGTGTCACAGGATGATATTCCCCACCCTCTACAACATCAACAATAGGGGGCAAAACAAAATTGTATTGTGTAGCAAATGTTTTTTATTTGCTAAATTACAATGAAAGCTTTTGACTATGAGTGCTTTTGAAAAATGTTTATTATCTGTCCAAAAACTTAAATAAAAATAATATTTCTATTCCAGTAGCAATTTGCACATTTTATGTGGGCATGTGCATTCTATCACCTTTGTCATCTGCTGTTTCCATTGGCCAAGTTAATTTCACCCAATTTCTGCAGCTTCTTTGTGGATTTTGGCTGTATAGCATACTTTTTCTTAATCTCAAATTCTGTCACAGGCCAAAAGTGACTCAGATCCCATGATTAGGAAGAACAATCACTGAAGAACAATGAACTCATTGTCATGTTCATGAAACCAATTTGAAATGTCTTTTGCTTTGTGACATGGTGCATTATCATGCAGACTGCAATCATTAGAAGATAAAATAATAGGACATACATTGTGGCAATGAAGGGATATACATAGTCAGCAACAGTTCTCCAATAGGCTACGGGATTCAATTGATGACTGGTATTAACATGCTCAAAATATGTCAAAAGAAATTTCACACTACCTCAACCAGACTGGACTGTTGACAAAAATAGGTGTGCATACATTAATTCATGCTGTTGCTCTGAATACCCTACCATATGTTGTTCTCAGCAGAGGTTTATTAGACCAAGCTACAGTTTTTCTAGTCTTCATCTGTCCAGATTTCCTGAGCCTGTGCTCAATTGGCTGACAGAAGTGGGGCATGATGTCTTTTCTTCTCTGTAGTAGATTATCTAGCTAAAGATTTGTTTTTGAGATAAATTCTGAAATTCTTTTCTGCATACTGCAATTGTAAACAGTGGTTATCTGATTTACTGCAGCCTTTCTATCAACTTCTCTCATAAACAAGGCATCTCTGTCAATAGACCTACTGCTCAAAAGATTATTTTTATCTTTGTCACACCATTCTGAGAGTCTGACAGCACCAATCAATTCAATGTGTAGATGTAATTAGAGGAAAAAAGCATACATGAGAATGAACCAAATGTACCTGTGATTTCCTTCACTGTGTTAAAATAATCCAGTTTAGCAGGATCCAATTTAGGTGTTTTTGTGTAGGGATCTCTGAAAAAGAACATTTTTACTCAATTCAAGTTACTGTGTAAGGAGTTCAATATCAGCATGTAAAGACATTAAATTAAGCAAATATGTTGATTTCTCACCCATGTAATGTAGTTGCAATTATTGAGATATCTCCATTTATTTTGGTGCAATTTTTAAAGGTATCGATATTACTTGCATTGACTGTTATGGCACCAGAAAGCTCCCCAAACCCAAGTCCACTGCAAACTAGATAAAAAGTCATCATTCATACTTTACATTCAACAAGTAATTAACCTATTTACAATGAACATATATAACACCCAATTGTTTTGCACTGCAATTTAAATAAACCTTTAGGACAGGGTCCATTACAGCTCTTGCATTTTCTAATTCCATTTTCTTCTACTTCATGTGTGTTGTCACTGCAGGTGCGAACACAAGCTCCATGATCTGTCACAACATAGTTACCTATAGAAGACAAAATAACACAATGTTTTCAACTACATATTGCATGCTTAATATGAACCATAGATAACATGCTTCAGCTTCTCATAAGAACTCTGAATACATCTGTGTCAGCAATGTGTACAAACTTGCATTCATTAGAAAGGGTGTCCAAAAATATAAATATAAATATTGGTAACTTCCAAAAATGTTCAAAATTAAGCCACCAAATGCAACTACAATCAGATATCAGATAATCAGACAATCTATTTTTGTGTAAACTTTGTTTTTCTTTAACAGTGAAATTTTATTAGTTGACCTGTTTAATTTCTGAGGTAAATTATGTAAAAAAGCATAAGGTCAAATGCTAACCTTGCATGCCTTGATGCCTTGCGCTTGCAATTAAAAGTCCCCTGTTTTGGAAAGGAACTCTCAACAGTCCAGGTAGGCTGGATTCAGTCCTTTTAATTAAGTATTTCTATTAGTGTCTGCACCCCAATTCATTCTTAAAACCAAACACCAATTTACAAATATTTTCATCTACATTTTCTTTTATTTTCTTGGGTTTTTAGGAACTATTAAATAGTGATTCATATAATCACTTTGTAAATTACTAATAAAAAGTTTTTTTGTTAATTGATAAAGTCATAACAGTGTCAACAATATTTACATATACTTTCACCTCATTGTAAATGGACAAAACATTTTGTCACATGTGGAAACTTACGTGGACAATTTTTCACGCAGGTGGCTCCAAAGCTGAATTTTCCTGCTGGGTTAACTACAAGCTGATGTGTGTTCGGATCATATAGCATCAGTCGGGGACAAGTATCTTTACACATTCCATCATCTTTAAACTCTCGACAGGCCTTAGAAGCACAATTAAAACATACATTTGTTCCTGAACTGTTCTAATCAATCTTATATGTAATATTTACTGGAAATGTATTCAAATTTTGAAACATGCTGACATTTAGATAGGATAGGTTAGAAGGGTAGGATAGAACTTTAATGATCCCTTGGGAGGGTTCCCTCAGGGAAATTAAGGTTCCAGCAGCAGCGTAAGTATAGTACAGGAAAAGGTAGAAAGAGATAATAATTTAGTAAAGAAAACGCTATATAAATATAAAGAATATATAATATAGAGACCATATTACAATATACAATATAGATAAATAGATGGATAAAGCAGTAGAAATTCTGAAGCATGAGGAATCTACCAAGCACTCAGTGGGCTTGTTTCCAGTGCATCCAGCAGCACACTGTTCATTACAGCAGTCACTTGGCTTGGGACCTTTGCACCTATGTGAACATTGCTCTGCACAGTTCAGCCTAGTCACTGAGAGAGCAAAAGAAGGAAAATAAATACCTCTGTATTTCATTTGTATATTTATATATGAAATCTACATTTGGTAAATCATCAACATTTAATGCCTAGTCTGAATATACTTACATTTTTGGCAGTTTTCCAGTCCTGGTGCCCAACATGATCCATTATAGCAAAGTGTATGACAAGGTTCACCTTTAGAAGAAAACATTAAGATGAATTTCCGTCAAGTCATGGAGGGAATTATTAGTACATTTGTCTGTTAAAATGATCTTATAAATATTAAGTGCTTCTCCAGGGATAAAAAGGAAATTATACACTTACATTTAGAGTGAGAGATATTTATTTTCACCATATGGATCCACTCTTTGTTCACAATGTCACGCCATTGAATTGTCTCTATATTACAGAGCCAATGATTACGAACAATCTTTACACCTCCTTTCAGAACCTCTGAAACAGATTGAAAAAGTGGATATTTGATGTAGATCAATGATGGGAAAATATATATTTTACACAAAGGTGTACTACTTAAATTATTGCTGCTTCTTACAAAATTATTTGTTTTTGTTAATTTACGGAAAGCACAGAGTGCCTTTTTTACATGGACTACAATGATGTCAATGGAATTTAATGGCATGCAACACTGTACAACTTCTCTTACCTCTCAAGTTATGCAGAGGAAGTTTCCTCAGTCCACCAGGGTTGCTAATGTCAAACGAACTGTTTGTTGGGTGGTAGTTGGCAATTACAGCCAGTGCAAATGTGCCTTCATAAAGGGAGTGTCCCCGAATTAGTTGAAGGTTCTCCAAAGGTATTACATTTACATAATTGATTGCAATGAGGACATAACCCCCAACTTCTTCAATGCTCTGAAATTAAAGAACAGCAATCAGGAATGTATTATTTTCTTCTTAATAGCTCAGTTAATTTACAGGGAATTCTACTTCCTATTCAATGTTAGAATCTTGACACACCCTGAGGAAAGAGAGGTCATAGTTTTCTCCAATGTGTGTGATCTCCAAATTCTCCAACACCACAGTACAGTTACTGTACATCCTCATCAGGGCCTTGTAGTGGTCATCTGCCTGGGAGAGAAGGTTTAGTCTGTTGCTCGTTCCCTGGCACACTGTTGGGAAGGATAAAAAGGAGCCTGTCCTGAAACATGCCATATACTTTTCAAAATATGTGAGCTGGAAAAACAGCAATAAAAACCCAAACACGACCACGGATTTATCACAGATTTATCATTTTCAAATAACAGAGTTTACAAATAAAAAGAAAACCCAGAATAAACAAATATAAATATACTGACATAAGTGGCACAGGGCAGCAGCTGCCATGCTTCATTAAAAAACAAACAAACAACAAAAAAACAACCCAAGTGTATTTTATGTAATGATAACAATAAAACACTGATGCTGTGACACATAAAAACAATGTTATTTAAACCTGGTAATTATGATGTTAAAATGCATTAAATATGTTAAATATTGTCAAACGATCTAAACATCCTAAAGTGCAAAAGATATTTGAAAGTTGTGATTATAATTTTTTTTATGCACTATTTATATATATTGTATATTGTAATTATTTACAGTATATTGTAATTGTATATAGTATTATATATTATTTATATATATAGTGTTTTCTTTACTAAATTATTATCTCTTTCTACCTTTTTCTGTACTGTACTTATGCTGCTGCTGGAACCTTGGGATCAATAAAGTTATATCCTATCCTATAATGTTAAAAATGCTGAATCATGTTTAGATATTTAAATTCTAAGTTTGAACATTCTGAAAAGGTAGGGAAAATACCCAAGAGCATAATGTTTTTGAATAAACCTTTATGTTAAAAATACTACAATTTCCTGAAAATGGTGGATGCTAAGATTTTGCTGGGCTAATGCTATGGTAACAGGTTGTTGGAAAAGTGTTGCTAGGCAGTTCTAAATTGTTGCTATGCAGTTAATAAGGTTTTGCTAGATGGTTGCTGTGGTATCCCAGGTGGTATCTAAGGTAGATGTGTGGTTTTCCAAATGGATACTAATATTTTGTTTAGTGGTTAGTGTGTGCTTTCTTAAGTATTCCAGGTGGTTGCTAAGGTGTTGGTAGGTTGTTGCTATGGTATTCCAGATGGTTAATAAAGTTTTGCCTGTCTGTTTCTATAGTATCCAATGTAGTTGCTAAGTTGTTGATAGGTGAAGTGGGTGGGTAATAAATTGCAAACCAACTCTGTTACATGTATGTAATTTAAAGTTGTTGTTGTTTTTTTATTTACTTTTTTATGTTTGTCTACAATATTTTTAAATAATGTTTAATTATTAAAGTGTACATTGCCTGGGGACCTCTGCTGCAGCTGAACTCTGCTGTAAACTATACAGACCCAGACAGTTGGAACAACATCCTAGGGTGGATTTTTACTTTATGGAGCTGGACACAACTTCACATTGGCTTCCCACATTCCGGCTACTGGACCTGGACTAGTTTACCACCCTGCCCTGGACTAATTGCCCACACACCATCACCGACTATGTAGATTTCTACTGTTACTATTATGTCCACCAGCAAACTAACATTATTTCAGCATACCTGAGTATTAGAATAGATGTGTGTTAATACTCCAGTCTCCCCTAACTAACTGTGTATAAGTAGTTTGACCAGAGGTGGATGGGTCCCCCCATTTGTGAGCCTGGTTCCTCCCAAGGTTTCTTACTCCAGCTCTGAGGGAGTTTTTACTTGCCATTTTTGCCCTTTGGCTTGCTCACTAGGGAGTTTGTTTCTTATCCTTTGTTCATGTGTTGTTAACCTTTTTATTGTTTGATCTCTGTAAAGTTGTGAAAAGCGCTATACAAATAAAAGTTGATTTGATGTGATTACAAACTTCTGATTCAGATGCATCTTAGTTCTGTACTCCAATCAAAAGCACTTTAACTGACTTTGAGAAATTAAATGCAGTCATGAGTATGTTTTAAATTATGTGTAACAGAAACACTGCTCTGTCAACCTAAGAATGTGCACCTCAACATGCAGCTGGAGAGAACTTTGCACTTAGCTATGTTTTTGACAAATGGTGTGATGCAATAAGCATTTCATAGTGGCATGAATGTGACTTACCACTTAGTACAATGCATAATATTTATTGTGCTTTAGCTGTGGTACATTAGTAATGTTAATAGTGACCACTGGGTATGTGTCATGTACCTTGTCTCTGTTGTTGTTTATTTCCCATATTTATTTCCCTAAGCATGTGTGTCTTGTTTTGGTCTTGTCTCCGCCCATTCCCAGTTGTGTCTGATCTGTAACCCTGCCCCTTCGTAATCATGTGCCAGCTGTGTTGAATGTTCCTCTTGTATATATGATCCTTCATGTCAGTCAGTCCTTGTGAGTCTACTGGTTATCAGGTTATCGTGTATCCTTGTTCTCTAATTTCATGTATCTTTGTTATTGTGTCTGAAGTCATTAAACCCCTGCGTGTATTCCGCCTTTACCGGTCTGTTCAGTTCTCGCTTTGTGACAGTATGAATTAACTTTACAATTTTGTGGTTTGTAATGTTCACTTCATGAACTCCACTATATGTCCAAATGTTTGTGGACATCCCTTCTAATTAATGCATTCAGCTATTTGAAGTTGATCTCTGGTGACACAACTCTGCTATATAGATACACATACCGCTTGTCTAGTCCATGAAGAGAAGCATTACCAATAGAATAGGGCTCACTGGAGCAGATAAACACCAACCTACTGGCATCATTCCTAATGCCAGGTATGGGCTAGAAGGGTAAACAGTCCGCCAGCATTGAGCTGTGGGGCAGTGGAATTGTGCTCTCTGCAGTGAGGGTATTTCATGCAATACTTTTTAAATGAGTTGTGGATTTGGGAATGAGTTAGGATGGTGATCATCCAATCAGGATACATTTTTGAATACTCTTGATTCCTTTGAAGAAAAATTAATGAACAAGTGTCTCGATACTTTTGTTTATTTAGTGTATTTAATTGTGAATTATTGACTATTATTTAATAGGTGTTTGCAAATGACTTTTACATCTCAGTTTACTTGAAATAAAATTATGGTAGCATATATCTGATCTGGTGTGTGTAAGAGCTGAACGATATATCTGATTTGGAGTGTGCATGAGCTGTGGCACTGTTGCCTAAACATTTTTTAGTTTTATTTTGATTAGTAAATGAGATCTGAAGAAGTAACACTACTTGAGTAAAGTTTTTACTTGATACATTGTTACTTTTATTTAATTAAGAATTTAAATGAGTTTTAATTATATTTTACTTATATTGTTACCTAAATTACCCACCTCTGGCTATGGCAAGGGTGTCAAACCAGGTCAGAAAAGGGGTAGCCAAACAGAAGTGAAATGAACTGTCCAAGGTATCCAAGGTGGTTGCTAAGGTGTTGCTAAGCAGTTGTTATGGTAACAGATTGTTGCTAAGTGGTTGTTTGGATGTTGCTATGATATTGCATGTGAATACTAAGGTGCTAGTAAGCACTTGCTATAGTATAACACACATTTGCTTAGTGGTTGATTGGCAGTTGCTATTGCTTCCCACATGGCAGTTAAGGTTTTCTGTGGTATCCCATTTGGTTTCTAAGGTGGTATTTAGGTATTTAGTGATAAGGTGTTGTTAGGCAGTTTCTACAGTGTTAGGCTGCTAAGCTGTTGTACCAAGTTGTTACTAGGTCTAGAATGTGGGGTACAACTTTTGATTTTTAAGTTGGCACCTACACCACCAGCTGGCACATCACTTGCTCCATGTGCTTTAAAGTATATCAGAGAGTTGCAGAACTTCAGGAAAGATTTCATACTCTACATTCTATAAGAGAGGATGAAGAATATCTGGACTCTTGCCATGCAAACAGTAAAAAAAAAAACATCCCCAGGACTGGTACAATAATACGTTTAAACAACGTTTTGGGTCTGGTGCTGCTGTCTGACTCCTGATGTTGGTGCTGCTGTCTGACTCCTTCACGTGATCACTCAGGTTTGTGAGGGTTGAGTGGTTAGACGCCAATGTTTCAGGATGGTCCTATGTTTATGTTACCTTCTGGTTCTCTCCTTAGTTAGGCTGTTATAGTCAGATCTGCCGGAGTCAGTTGCCACACTCTGGTCATGTTTACATTCTCTCTTCTCTTTAAATTTAAACATCAAATTAATTCATCTATGTACTTTTTCCAAGTTAATGATGACCCACTGGACTGAGCTGATTAGGTGCTTACCTCAAGTTCCTCTGCCCCATCTGAGAAGGACCTCAAGCTCCCCTGCTACAACTTTACATTGGCTTTCCACCTTCCGGCTACTGGACCTGGACTAGTTTACCACCCGGCCACGGACTAATTGCTCACCCACCATCACCAACTATTATGTCCACCAGCAAACTAACATTACTTCAGTATACCTGAGTAATAGAACAGAGGTATAGGGGTCCAGTGTCCCCTAACTGTGTATAAGTAATTTGACCAGGGGAGGATGGGTTCTCCCCCTGGTGAGCCTGGTTCCTTGCAAGGCTTCTTCCTCCAGCTCTGAGGGAGTTTTTCCTTGCCACTGTCACTATTATCCTTTGTCGATGTGTTGTCAACCTTTCTATTTCTTGATTTCTGTAAAGCTGCTCTGAAAACTTCAGTTATGAAGAGCGCTATACAAATATACAATGATTTGATTGCTTTGCATTAGATCTTGGTTTCTCAATCTGGCAATATACAACAATAAGAACAATGACTGGAAGAAATACAACAGAAGTAACAGCTGCTGCAAAGAGATTTCATCAAAACTAAACATTTAGCTGGAAAACAGGTACAAAGTTCATTCATTATTTGAACAACCAGCAACTGAGCAGTTAAGCCATGTACTGCTTCCCTCTCCAGGAGATCAAGCTGCACAGTCCCTTCAGCCTCAGGGCTACAACTCTACTATTTGCAGTGCTGGCCACGTTAATCATCAGCACAGGGGTTGCTGACCATGTTAGCCACTAGTGGGCCAACTGTCCTCCAGAAGTAGGTAGGCTGAGAATAAGACTGGTTTAGATCTTACATAAATGGGCAACACTACAATTGGGTCCCTCAAGGGTCAGTTTTTGGACCTTTATTGCTCAACATTTATATGGCTCACCCTTAGATCATTAAGCAGCATGATATTAGGTAACATCAATATGCTGAAGACACTAGGAGAACTACAGGAGAAATATAGATCTTAATGTCAAAGAGTTTATGCAACTAAATACTAAAGAAACTAAAGACACAAAGAAATAGGCAGATTTATTTAACCAATATATATTTGGAGGCTAAACAATATGTGGGCATTATTTTTGATCATGAGCTCAGCTTTAAATCTCACATCATGGCTACTTGCATCTTTGAAGTACCTTACATTTATGTGACATTCTCTCTCCTGCATTTGTGACATCAAGATTACCTCATTGCAAGGATAGATAAACAATTTGTAAAAAGGAAAGCCTGCATTTTACACTCCAATACCATTTAGTTTCAGTGTGCAAGTAAAAATATACTGTGCCTGACAATTTAAAGACATAACAGGCAAGAAACAAATTAGAAATGAGTGAATTAGTATTTTACAGCACTGTTACAACATAATGTCAGCAGAACTACTTCATTATCCAATGGAATTATAAGATAAAAAGGAATAAATATTGGAACACATATTGCTATAAATGTATTAAAAACCCCACATACAAATTGTTTAGTATAATATAAGCAAGTAAGCACATTAAAATCACAGTGCATAAAAGTAAAAAAAGAGACTTCAATTCACTTACTTGAGAAACCTTTCTATTTTGGGGAATGTTGTTGAGACTGGTTGTCTTTTCTTTGTTAATGCTAACACAGACTGTTTGCATTTCCCTTCTAAGTAACTGATCTATTTACCATGAACACAGAAGCTCTAAATATCTGCCCCCCCCCCACCCCCCACCCCCCATATCTGATTGCCCAAGTTCTTGTATCATGTGCCATCTTGCACAAAATGCAATGAACCTGATCAGAATACATAGTTTCTTAAACTGGTAAATCAACATATTCTTGGCTGCATTGGTTGCATTAGTTTGAGGTTGTGGGCATAAATTAATAAATAATCCCTGGCATATAATAATGGATGACAGAAAAGAAAATATTTGTGGGTCCAGTTGATCATGGCAATTACTTAAATCAATTTATTTAAATACCCAGCAGTTAATAATACCATGGTGTTGTAGTGTGTATAATGGCAGATCTACCACGAACACATCATTTTCATTTTTGTGCACAAAATTCACAAAATTTAAATGTACTGAATGTAGTTAACTTGCATAAGTTTGTTACATATGCATAGAGTTACAGGACTGACAATACCTTTTCTCATCCCAAATAAGGCTTACTGGAAAAGAATCCAACAGAGAAACAGTGAAGGATTCACAGGTATTTGTTCTTATACGAGCAGAAGATCATAATTCATACAGAATAATGAAGCTTTACTAACAGCTTCCAACAACACATTTTCAATTGAAATAAGCACACTTGGGATGCAAGAGAGAAACAAACAAACAAAAAAATCTGTTCCTTAAGCAAAAATATTGCTAAAAACAATGAAAGATCAAGTTCATGTCTGGGTCAAGGCCAGTGGTTAAAGAACATTTTCAGCACCATGACAGAATACTGTGCACTCTGTTGAACTTCAGTTGCTGTGCTCTGCAGGCAAGAGGATGTGACTGAACAGGTCAGTCTTGAGAAAGGAATGTGAGAGGGAATGTCTCTTACGTTCCACTGTGTAAAAAGTATTGTGAAACCTGCTCATTCATTGTTTCTAACAAAATCAAGGGTATTAACAAATAGTTTTTCCAATCTTTTTGCATTGCTGTGAAAATTTTATTGTATTCATTGATACAAGTTTTAGAGAGGGCAGGATGTTGGATGACGACCGCCTTACTTCATTTCCAACTCACCAACTCATCCCAGCAGTACTGAATAGAACACTATCATTCCAGATAACACCGTAATTCTTCTCCAGATCTCAAAGCTGGGGGCCTTACACCACTTGAGCCAATAGGTGCCAATAGATTCATGTTTATCTGTTCCACAGTGTCCTTTTCTATTGGCATTACATCTCTACAGGGATTAGACAAGCTGTGTGTGTCCATAACCAACATCATTGAGTATAACACTCTTAATTCACATGGGATAATAACAATATAAATGTCTAGGTGTGGTGTATATAGTTGTGTGCATTTAGCCTTGGAAATGGTTGAAATTCTATAGAATCCACATGGGTCCCATTCTGACCAGAGCTCTTACCAGACAGCAAGTGGCTCAACTATACAAGTACTATAGAAGAATAACACAATATAACATCTAGGAATTCTCCCTCTGCTAGAATGGGTGGATAGCAGAAGGCTTCACTTCTGTTTTGTTCACTTCACAGAATGTTTCAAATTGTTGAATTGTATGTGTTTTATCATCAGATTGGAGCTGTTTACTCTTTACATAATAAGGCCACTTGAATAACATGGTTTGAATAGTGTTCACCATATGGATCATAGCTTTGTCCATGAATCTGTCTGACTGAATACAATTCAAAGAAAATTGTGAGTGAATTTATTTCTGAAATAGCTTTAAATTGCTTTTTTAATTCTTCACCTTTTATCCATCATCTTCTTTACTGACATTCTTAGAACATAATCCTGCTAATGTTTACAGCCAGAGGTTATTGGAGAAACAAGAAATTGTATTAAGTGGTTTTGCATTTACCTCTCATCCAATATTGACCTAATGAGCAGTTTTCCCAAGAATATTGCCTATAAGGCAGCTTGTTCCTTAATCTTCTCAAGGTTTCTCAGACAGTGTTAACTGTGACAGCTTTTAACAGAACCATCCATCCACTGGCCTCAGGCAAAATAGGTAGTGCATTGCCACTCTTTATTCAGTGATAAGTGAATATGGGAGTTGATTTATGGCAGTGTATGAGATCAGTGCTGATATAGCTGCTATAGCCACTCAACTGAAATAGCAGAAAGGAATGTTCTGACTTATTGAAATAATACTTTATATAGTGTAAAAGTAGAAGCTCAAGTTTTTAGGCTGAAATGCAAACATTTTGACTTTAATCTCAAATAGATATTTAAAAGTTACTTTATTTTTTAGCTTGTTATTTTTACTGTGCATTTAGAAAGTATTCACAGTTCAAACATTAAAAACACTGAGGTTCATTAAATACCCAGTTAATAATACTATGGTGTTGTAGTGTGTACTGTATATCTACAGCAAACATAAAATTTACTTTTTTGTGCTGTAAAGCTCACAAAATTTACATGTACAGATTAATGAATGTAGTTAACCTTCCTATGTATGTTACATATACATAGAGTTATAGGACTGACAATACCTTTTCTCACCCCAAATAAAGTTTACCAGAAAAAAATCCAACAGAGAAATGCACTGTAACATTCATAAGGTTGTTGCAGAGCATGAAACCATCAATTGAGCTAAACATGTAAGGATTCACAAATATTCTTTTGACGTTTAAATTTAAGTAAAATATTTTTTAATTGACATTTTGCATGGTTTCATTCACATTCATTTGAGTTGTATAACTGCTCACATGACATTTTTAGACTCAAATGCAAACCATTTACTTAAACTGAGTTTAATTTCAAAGAGACATTTAAAATTTTATCAAGCTGTATAACTTTGAATACTTTCTAGTTTGTTATTTTTATAGCGTATCTGGAAGCACTGTATTAAAAAAATATATATATTTTTTTCCCCTCAAACATCTACACACAATAACCCATAATGACAAAGTAAGAAATGTTTGTTTGAAATACTTGCAAATGTATTAAAAAATAAAACTATTTTTACAAAAAACAAAACTATAACATGTACACAAGTATTCACAGCCTTTGCTATGCCACTCAAAATTAAGCGCAGGTGCATCATCCTTCAGATTTTTCTGCAGCTTGATTAGAACACCTGTGGTAAATTCAGTTATGAATACTTATGTAATTTGGAACTTTATGTAATTATGGATTTTGGAGAGAATTCATTCAACTGACATTATCTGCAAGTTTATCTGATGA
Organism: Acestrorhynchus altus; assembly: GCA_034509495.1. Classification (NCBI taxonomy): domain Eukaryota; kingdom Metazoa; phylum Chordata; class Actinopteri; order Characiformes; family Acestrorhynchidae; genus Acestrorhynchus; species Acestrorhynchus altus. The sequence goes on along the minus strand of CM067507.1, from coordinate 9,470,501 downwards.
TATTTAAACAAGCCAGTGGGTCTTTGAACAGAAAGAATAAATATAAACAGCAGGCAAAAGGACTTTGATCTAAACAAAAACCTCACAGAACTGTGTATACATATATATATATTAGCAGGGGGTGAATTCTTACGCAAGGTATACAGCTGGTTGAAAGAGTGAATGTTCTAACTGTAGCCCAACATAGCTTTATGTGCTCAAGCCAACACAGCAAAGACTTCTACTGCTTACTCCTGGATATTCACATAATGCAAATAAATACTTGGGAAGAAAAAATACAGTTTTCAGTGACATTTTGCGATTCAGAGCAAACATAAGTGGAGGATGATGAGAACTTTTCTGCAGTAACTTGTGTGTACTCACCAGGAAATTAAAGTCTGAGCATAATGCTCCAGTCTTATATGGTTTATACAGCTTTCTGTTCACTTCCAGACTTAATGTAAGGTCTTGCTTATGCCATTTATGCCCTTATTCACCTAGCTCCAGTGTATCTTAATGTTCTGTGAGGTGTTGTGGAGTGCTATAACCTTTTTAAGGTTTGCACTGATGTAAAATTGATAATAATGATAATATTGGACCCAGAAAATCACTGGGCCTTTAAAATGTAAAGAATAGCTGCTGGATTCAATTTATGTCAATAACAGCAACAATGCCATTCTTTCAGGTTCAAGTTACCAGTTACATATTTCTTGATGTGAAGTTACCTTCCAGCAGACTTTAAAACCTTAATCCTCCATTCCTGATTGGCTGAATGGAGTGTACTAAATTTGCCTTCATTTATGTTTTAATGAAAAAACAGGTAACATATTTTATGAAACTGTGCAATGTTTTTACAGAGCAGCTGGGTAAAGAGATTTGATTTAGTACATGTACACACATTTAATGTTTATTATTATTATTATTATTATTATTATTATTATTATTATTATTATTATTATTATTATTATTACATCTTTAAACCATATTGTATTGTATTCATGACAGTGTGACAGTACCATGGCTTCAGTATTGCAAATGTTTATCTCAAAAGCTACAGGGGCCTGAGTCATATCACAACAATTACAAAGCAAACAAAAAAGAGAACACAACACCATTAAGGTTAAAAAACACAAGTGGAAATGCTGTGTTTCAAAACCACTGCATAAACTCAAACCAAATACATTCCAAAAACACTGCAATTCAAAAACACTACATTTTAAAAACACTACATTAACTGAAACGATATATTTTCCAAAAACACTGCATTTCAAACCACTGCATGAACTGAAACCAAATACATTTCAAAAACAGTGTATGTCAAAAACACAGCATAAACTGAAAACAATGCATTTCAAAAACACTGCATTTCAGAAATGCTGCATAAACTGAAACCAAATACTTTCCAGAAACACTACATTTAAATAATGATGCATTAACTGAAGCCAAATACATTCCAAAAACACAAAAAATGCAGAATTGGTGCATTTTTAAATTTTTAAATGCAAAAACATTGCATTTAAAAATGCTGCATAAGCTGAAACCAAATGCATATCAAAAACACTGCACTAGAAAAAAGCAAAAAAACAAAAACAAAAAACAAAAACAATGCAGCATAAGCTGAAACAAAATACATTCCAAATGCAGGATTAACCGAAGCCAAATACATTTCCAACACACTGAAATGTTTTTGTAAGCATTTACTCATTCATTCAGTGACTTCTGAATGTAGAATATCCAAGGAACATCTGAGTCAGTCTAGTTCTGTCTGCTATCAAGGATTGTGGGGGAACTTATGTGTAAAGTTCAATGTTTTTCCACTTGGCTAATATATTAGATTCACGCCAGTGTACCAAGTACTTTAATTGGGTGCACAAAGTATATCAATAAAGATTTTCAACAATGAATCATTTGTTCATAAAGATTCAATGTATGATTTAAGTGTTCCTTTAATTATTTTCAGTGTATATAAAGCTATATGCAGCATGGTCTATAACAGAGGTGTGTAACACACGTTTCTGTACCGTGTTCATGTATGAAATGTCTTACAAATAAAAGACTTACTGTTCAAATAAAATATGACATTTCTTGTAGTTTATTATGCTTATTAGCACACCAAATTGAAATTCAATTGCAAGAGAGAAAAGATTTTCTTTTCTTTTTTGTTTTTTTACCATATACAAGTACAGAGTCATGAGAAAACTTTCCTCCAAAACTTTGGTGCAAAATAATAGTACACTTGTGCAATATATGATAAATATTAAGGACAACAGATAGAATAGACTAAAAGTGTGAAAAGACTAAAAATGTGTGATGAGGAAGTGCAAATACATATGCATATAAGGTACCGTCCTAGTACAAAACATGGCATGGGTAGTAATAAGAGAGCCAAGTAACATTTTTACAGTATAATATTCATGGTAAAGCGTTTAACAGTATATGTGTATACAACACATAAACAAATAAAACTTAAAATAATTTATTAAATGTATTGAATAAAAACATCATTTTCTTGTGAGGAAACTGGATGCCCTTTGCCCTAATAGGACAATGCCCTTGTATTTACCTATTTTGCTGAAATAAACTAAATCGGACATAGTCTGATGATGGTGACTCTCAATCCTGGTTTCAGAGTTTTCTGCTTGTTTTAGAGTTTATCTGCTGAAACTTACCCAGTTCAGTTCAGCAAAGACTCATCAGTTAGTTCATTAGTTGGATCAGGTGTGTTGGAATTAGGGAAAACTCTAAAACAAGCAAGACAGTGGTACTTCAGTCCCAGGACTAAGTGGACTACGAGAAAGTTTACCATACCTTCATTCAGAATTCTGCAGCTGCATGAAGTATTTCAGCTTGTAAAGCAATAATAAAGAATTCATGATGAGTAGCAAAAAGGTTGGTACACGGGCAAGAAAACACTGGGAAAGTTGAAGAGTACTCAAAAAACACCTGTTTGGAACATTACACAGGTGAACAGGTTAACTGGATTGTCATTATTGGCTATAAAGGGAGCATTCACAAGCAAGGATCTTGTGAGGTTCAACACTTTGTGAATGACTGCATGAGCAAATAGTCCAACAGTTTAAGAACACCTCTCAATTGCAAGGAACTTAGGAATTTCATAATATAGTCCATAACATCATCATAAGATTCAAAGAACCTGGTGAAATCTCTGCAAGTAAGCAACAAGGCCGAAAACCAACACTGAAAGCCCATCACCATCAATCCCACAGATGACACTGCATCATTCTGTAACACTTCAGAAAACCATTGCCAGTGAACAGAGTTTGTCACTCCATATTTAAGTTAAAACTCCATCATGCAAAGTGAAAGCCATATATGAACAACACCCAGAAATGCCACACGCTTCTCTGGGTCCGAGCTCATCTAAGATGGACTGACTCAAAATGGAAAAGTGGCCTGTGGTCTGATGAGTCCACAATTCAAACTGTTTATGGAAATCATGGATGTCGTGCTCCTTCAGGCAACACAAGAAAAGGACTGTGCGGATTGTTACCAGCACAAAGTTCAAAAGCCAGCATCTCTGATGGTATGTTAGTGTGTTAGTGCCCATGGCATGGGTAACTTGCATATCTGTGAAGGCACCTTAATTAATTAATTAATGCTGAAAGGGGCATACAGGTTTTGGAGCAACATATGTTGCCATCCTAGCAATGTCTTTTCAGGGACGTCCCTGCTTAATTTAGCAAGACAAGGCCAAGCCACATTCTGCAAGTGTTACAAAAGTGTGGCTTTGTAGTAAAAGAACGCAGGTACTAGACTGGCCTGCCTGCAGTCCAGACATGTCTCCAACTGAAAATACGTGGCGCATAATGAAGCGCAACATATGACAATGGACTGTTGAGCAACTGAAGTTGTACATCAAGCATGAATGGGAAAGAAGTACACACCTTCAACATTTAGTGTCCTCAGTTCCCAAATGCTTATTGAGCATTGTTAAAAGGTGATGTAACACAGTAGGAAACATGCCCCTGTCCCAACTTTCTTGGAAGGTGTTGTAGGCATCAATATTTGCAAAAAACAATAAACACCCATTTGAACATTAAATATCTTGTCTTTGTAGTGTACTCAATTTAATATGGGTTGAAAAGGTTTTGCAAATCATCGTATTGTTGATTTTATTTATGTTTTCCACAATGTCCCAACTTCATTGGAATTGGGGTTGTAGATTCCAAGTTGGCTTCTGCAAAGGAGACACAATTTATGACATTTCCTCCTTTATGTTTCACAGTTGGTATGACATTATTGTGTTCAAATGCTGTTTGATTTGTGCCAAACATGTTTTCTGTTCATTAGATTAGATTAGATTAGATTAGATGAGATTGGATTAGAATAGATTAGATTAAATTTGGAGTAAGTACAAGTCAATACAATACAGTTAGCATCCAACCAGAAGTGCAAAGTAGTGAATTTATAAACAAAATGCAATGAGCACAAAGCTCTGAATTGATCAGCAGTAGAACAGCACCAGTATATGACAAGTAGAGGCAAATCCTGTGCCTTCTTGAACAGTATGAAAGTGTCCAAAAGAGGCAAGCCTCCATTCCGGATGATTGTGGAAGAAGTACAAAATTTGAGCTTTACATTCTGTAGTTCCAGTCTAGATCTTAGTTGTAGAGTGAAGAGCTGATGCTCAAGCCTGAGAGGTTTTCAACCTGTTTGGAAGGTCTAACTCTGCAGAACATTGAGCCAAAATTAATGAAATGCTCCTCAAATTGAATGTACTGTTTTGAAGGTTCTATATCAAGCACCACTGTAGGTCCTGTGATTGTTATAGTTGTGGCTGAGTGCTTAAGACAATGGACAAGAAATCTATTGAGGTCACTCCATGCAGTTTTGATTCTTGATTAGTTTGATTTGTATACTCACTAGTATGTTTGGTGGGTGTTCAACCCAAACAATCCAGAGCAAACCCAACTAAATGTCTGTGGTTTAAATTAGACAGCCCTTCCACTATTGTCTCTAACAATGTTGTAAACATTTGCACCTGATTCTAATTTGAAGCAATTTAAGTACTAGATGTAGGTGTGTCCCAGTCTTTTCCTCACAAAAATAATGTTATCACATTCAGTTATTTTCAAGACATTTCTTCAGATTTATCTGTTTACCTTCATCTCCCAATATTGTTAAAAGCAAGATCAAATGTCAAAATCTATTTTTTCACATGACTGCAAATAGTGTAAGTAAAAAACAGGTCTCTCTCTCTCTCTCTCTCTCTCTCTCTCTCTCTCACACACACACACACACACACACACACACACACACACACACACACACACACACACACACACACACAAACACACACTTCCACCAGCAGTGCATCTCTAGCTTATCTGTTGTCACCCACAATAAGAGGCATGTGAAAGAATTGCAGACTAACCAAATTGTTGGAAATTCAATTTGCAGTGTCTTAAATTAAATAAAAAGGATGCCTCACATAGAAGTTGTCGATCTAGACAACAGACAAACAATGACTTAAATCAGTGAATATGTTTATCTGTCATTCCTCACCAGTGCAAACACTGAACTCATGGTCATAGTTTGCTATGACAAAATGAGAATTATTGTATAATACCACTTTTCCTAAAAACAAGGTGATGTTTAAGTACAGAATATGATTAATTATACTATTACAAATTAATGTAATAGTAATAGTAATTATACTTTTTTTGGATGATTTCAGTTGGTAATATATTGTCAGTAATATATCAGTTAAGCTTGATATCAGCAATTGTATCTGGTTATATTATTTGCAGGAAACTCTGGAGTGTTGCTGCATAAATAATGTTTATCATTTTTCTAGGATTAATCCATTTGTGAATGCATGTAAGGAATAGAACAGAATTAACACTGACCCAAATGTATGTCCAAACATTGCTAAAGACAAAACATATGCTGTCATATATGGTAATCAGCAAAACTATATGTATATTTTAAACAATGGTGGTCACACGCAATGGTAGTCTGATCTCCAGCAACTACTAGTATAAACCAGCTTTATCCAGATTCACAAGCTTAGGTGAGCATGGAATTTTTAGCTATAGCTTTACAACAGTTTCTCCAGTCATGTCATTAGAACTGGTCTTAGACCTTAGGATATTGTCTTAATTTTGTCAGGACAGGACATAATTACTGCCACAGGTGTTTTTAATCTTGGCTTCCAGATGTGTACTGAATTCAGTATTTTAAGAGACATTTTTCTTTTAGATCTAATACTGAGTGAAATTCACTCTACATTAAAAATGCAGGGTGGAGTTTTCAGGAGACCTTCCATGTATGTGCCTTTCATTGGAGCCAGATCTGATTGTCTAAGTAGAGTCACGTGTCATACGTTAAAAATATGCAGTTGGTCTGTGAGTTTCCAGGGCCTGTACATTAGAAGCAAGGAAAAAAGCTATGCAATTTAAAATAACCACTCCACTTAAATAGCCTAGTTCTCAATAGTTTATATATTATACTAACAGGTCTGAACAGTACACTGTCTGTATCTGGACCGGACTGTGGTCCACCTAAAAGTGACCTCTGCACTATAAAATTTTGGTAAAACATTCCTAGTGGCTGTAAACTTACAAACAAACAAACAAACAAACAAACAAACAAACAAACAAACAAACAAACAAACAAACAAACAAATAAATAAATAGACCCACGGGTATGAATTTTTGGTTAGAATGAACGTTGCAATGTTGATCCTCAAAATATTCAATATGTCCAGTTTCTAAAAGTTGTAGAACATTTTTATTTAACTTTTTTATGTTTATTTATTTACTCTCAATTGTTTGACATTTGTTGGGTATGTTTAAAAAATTAATGCATGTAATGTTTTTATTATTATATGTTTAGTATTGAGAATGTTACTTCACATGTTCCCTTAATGATAGTTTAGTCTAACTGGAAATGTGTAAGAAATGTTCTAGAAACATTGTGAAGCAAACATTATTACATTTTCACAACATTCCTGGAACTTAATTCCCAAAACACTATGGGATAACTTTCCTGGAACCAATGAAAAACATTGTGGGATGTTCCCTCTAATATTGAGGGTAAGATGGCTAAGCCAATTACTTACTTGACAAAACTAACTAAAGACCGCAAATGAATAAACCAGATATAACATATATCAATCAAAGTCATAGTGTCATACCCCATACATTCTCTCCAGATATATGTAATCTCCATAACACTTTCACTACCATTAATCTACCATGAAACCAACAGAGAGGACACTTTTTTCCTTTGCCTTATAGTAGAACATGTACAGAAAAGACATTTTTAATCTTTCCATTTTATCATGCAGTAGTCAATTATCAAACATAAGATAAAAGGCTTAAAATGTGTCACTTTACATGTAAAATAACACTTTGAATTGAATTATGAACACTAACAAACATTTTCATTATATTAAAAATGAACTAGTTATTATTTATTAATCTGTTATCAGTTTTTCTTATCTGATGATTCAAATTAAGAATTAACCAGCAAATTCAATTCAGAAACAATTTAACACTGAGAGTGTGACAAAGAGACTGCTCTGTGTCCTTCCCGAGGGACATAAAAGCATTTAGTAAGAATAGGAATCAATAGAGCATTTTCATAACCTAAACTAATCAATAACAGATGAGGGTAACAAACACCATATCGTTTTGTACCATTTTTAGACTGTCAAAGTAAATTGATTTGTGAACTTTCAGAACAATTTACCCCATCACTGCTTCAGGCTAAGTGGTAAAGGCCAGTGTTGTTCACAGGAAAACGTTAACATTTCACGGTTCTACACAGAACTACTGGCTTTATTAAAGAACTCTATAGGAACTAAAACTATTGCACACCAGCTCAGTCATTGTTTTGTTCTTTTGTTGGAGTAACTGACTTCACTGTCCAGGGAAGTTTTATTACAAGATTTTAGAGCACAGCAGTGAGGATTTGATATCCTCATCCCCTACTCTCTAACTCATCCCAGGATTGATACCACTCTAGCCCATGTCTGACTCTTATTACTCTATTATCCTGATCTTTACATCCCCTTCAGTGTGGTTGTGATGTTAACTGCAAAGCGCTTTTTGTTTTTCCTCCTGCAGGAAGTAGCACTCTAGCAATCAATAAATATTTAAAATATAGCACTGAGGACAAAACGACCTCAACACCCCTGATTTAGGGGTGCCTTTTTCTTGCGGTTTAACATAAGTAGGAGAGCCTTTTAATGTTCAGTATTTTTGTACTTAAATCCATGGTTCTCAAAATGGGGTCAGAACACATCCAGGGGATTCTGACATATAAACAATGGATCTGTGAAGCAATATAATAAAATGCTCTATGTTGTACTTACAATTAACCTAAAACATTCTAAGAGCAGATAAAGAAAACCATATTAAAAAAAATGAGACAAGTATTAGGAAGATCCAATATTACATAATCCCTGAACGTTAGTATGTGGTGTGACCCCATTGTATAGCATATTTCTGCTATCTGTTGATTAGTCCAACACTAATTTTAGCCCATTTCTTCATCACTGCTTCAACACTGTTATGTGGTAAGTTTCCTGCCATGAAATGCTTGCTTCAGGTTGTTTCACACTTCTGTTGAATTAAGGTTATGACTTTCACTGGGCAACTCCAAAACTTTATCTTTATTCTTTACTATTCCTTTATTCTAACTATTCTTTGTTATAATGACTTGTAGGCTTAGGGCCATTGTCTTGCAGCATGACTTCCATTGTCTTGAGATGTAGCTCACAGACAGATGTCCTGACACTTTAGAATTTACTGGAATAATACAGAATTCATTTATTTACTAGAATGACTAGAACCACCATGTTTCACAAATAGGATAAGGTTTTTATGCTAGAATGCAGTGTTTTTTCTTTCGCCAAACATGACACTTCTTATTTAAACAAAAATGATCTACTGGTCTCATCTGTCCATAAAATATTTCAAAAGCCTTCTGGTTTGTCCATGTGATGTTTAGCAAACTGTGCTTGTACAACTGTGTGCAAACAGACAATTCAAGACAATTATTACTCTCAAATTTGACCATTATTACAAATTTGTCTGACTGTGAACTGGTCAAGTTCAAACTCTTTAAAGATAATTTTGTAACCTTTTCTCAGCCTGGTGAGGTACAACAACTCTTATTCTGAGCTCCTCCTTTCTCCATGCCATTACACACTTCCACAAACATGTGTTGTGAAAATCAGATATATCTCTTCATGTGAATTCATGAGGAAATACATAACATTTTAAAGGGTTTACAACCCTGCAAACGTGCTTCTGTGCTTTCCTTATCCTTGTGAGAACAAGGATATTATTCTGGCCTTTATTCTGGAATACCAGTGAAATAAAATATTACACTAATTCCTTTACAGTTATATATTTTAATACTTTTTGTACTTAAATGTACAAAATGCCATGGTAGAACACCAGCATTTCAGACCAAAACAAATGCTTCATATTTGCCTCCATCTAGTTAGGTTCTGCATGGTGTTGCAGCCCAGAGAAAATATCAAGAGTGTAACTGTTATACACAGAATATTTGGATGGTCACTTTTCCTGACCATTTCATAATGCACACTGTCATCTTTCACAATGCTATGTAGGTGGCCACTCTGTGGACACTTGGGGAGTGCCAGCATTTCCAGAGTGTGATACTAATGTGCACATGCAGCTGGCCTGGCTATGAACACAAAGAGTAGAGAACGACACACACACAGAAGGTGTGTAGCTTCATTCTCAGTTCAGAATGCTATTATTCCACTACACCTTTGTATGTAAATGAGTTTTTTACTTTATTAATATTTAAAATCTCTGAGATATATATATAACTTTTAAGCAAGAGCCAGAGTTAGGCTTGTCTGTACTTGCTTTGTGCTGATTCTCAATAATGGGGAAATTCTGTCACAGCTGCTATTCCCACTCATGTAAGATTGACATATGAGGCCAGTTTCCCATACTCAACACAAGCTTACTAAATCAACTTTGCGCAATTCAACCATCCAGTCTACACCAAGTAAACCAGGCTTAATAAATATGATACACATTAGGATTTAATTACACACAATTTCTAAAATCATCTTTTGGACTTTTATAGATAAGTGTTTTTTTTTATTAATTCCTTTCAAAATAGTGACATACTATTGATACTGTGCAAAGTTCCAGCAACGTCAGTGGATTTTTGTATGCAGGTAAATTAGATGTGCACACATTTCAGTTGTATATACAGACATATACACATCTGAACATAACATAACTAATATGACCCATACCGATAAATATTTCTATTCTTTCTTTACCTTTAAATAATTGTATTTAAATAACATGTAAATGTATGTAAATAACAACCATACTACAGTATATATTTCTGAATACTGTTGGGGACAGTTAATAGCAAAATCTGAACTTATAGAACTATTTCTATTTTCTTTCTATATTTATTTTTTTGCACACTACTATGATGGTCCAAACATATTTAATAACATCATTAAGTACATCATTAAATCAAAACTGGTTAAAAGGTTTGCCTCAAGCATTTTGGAAGACAGTTTGTTTTTTTATGAGAATGTCATGCCGACACTGCATTTCAGGCTTTGATGAGTTTGATTCTTGTTATTTTAATACACCTGAAAATGTGTAAAACACTGATGAAACAGCATTCATGCTTCTCTCACTTCTCTCATTATCTTTATTCTTTACAATTCTTTTATTTTAACTATTCTTTGGTAGAATGAGTTGTGTGCTGAGGGTCATTGTCTTGAAACATAATTCACATTATCTTGAGGTGTAGCTCACAGACACTTGAGAATTTGCTGATATAATTCAGAATTCATTTATTGACTAGAATGACATTAGTACCACCATGTTGCACAAATAGAACAGGGCTTGTAGGCTGGAATCCTTCTGCCAAGCATAATGCTTCAATCTAAACAAAATCATTGGTCTCATCTGTCCACAAAATATTATTTCAATAGCCTTCTGGCTTGTCCATGTAATGCAGATGGGCAAAATTGTTCTTTTTGGAATTAAATCAAAACTGGTCGAAAGGTTTGTCCACGGATTTCCGAAAGACAGTTTGGTTTTCATGAGATTCTCAAGAAAACATCAGGCTTTGATGAGTTTGGTTCTTGTTATTTTAATACACTTGGGGACTGATTCTGGGCTTTTATAATGAAGATATTCCTACATTATAATAAAATAATTATGCAGTATTTCTTAAAACGTGTAAAAACGCAGAAGAAACAGCATTAAAAGCTTTTTAACAGCACTGAAAGCTTTTTTCCCCGCTGCTTTAGTGTCGAGCACAGTCTTGGCGGTGCTGAATGTATTTATGGGTTTTACTGACGTTCGTCATTAAGATCGTCTCCTATAAATGATCTTTAGTGTCCAGATGAAGAACAGTTTATAAGCAAACACAGGTGTAAATGATTAGAACATCACTCTTGTCTACAATCACTCCTGACTAAGATCACTCCTAAAACACAAAACCAGAACATCTGCTCGCTGATCATCTGACACTCAGGAAAAGTACTAAATGACGTCTGCTCACCTTTTCTCTCAGCTGAGCTCACCAGGAACAGCACAGCGAAGTGCAGGGCTCCTACAATCACTGGGGACATTTCACAAGTAAAGTCAGTGTTTTGTTGGAACTGCTCTTAAACGTATAGTTGAGGATGATCGAGCAGCAGCAGCAGCAGCAGCAGCAGCAGATCTGAACGATCTGAAAGTGCCTGTTCTGCAGGGTCGACGTGACGTTGCTCCACAGAGACGTAAGCAGCAGGTTATTAAAGGACAAGCAGAAGAAAAAGAGGGAATATCAGCATCCATACAACATTACAGCTGCTATAACACACCAGACCTGAGCTTTGACTGAAATACCTGCTTAACTCTGTTATTCCAGTTTAAATGAACACGTTAGACTGGTACTGTGTTTACTGTTTACTGTTACCCCTGAACAGGCACGTTGTTCTGACGCCTGATGTTATTTATGAGACACATCTTAAACATTGCATCATTAAAAACAGTCTGCTCAGCTCACCCTGCTTTAACTGGTTATGTTTTTATTTATCAATTAAAAAAAAAAAAAAAAAAAACCCAGTCCAGTAGAGACCAGACCTCCACCCCACACTGGACACCAAGCTGCTGTTGATCAAATCACCCAGTCTGGGCTGGGTTACAACTAAAAACATCATAAGAATCAATTTTAAATGGAGACGTGAGCAACATAATGATCCAAGTTGAGATGATCTTAAGCCCAAGAAGCTTTTTGAAAACTGGTTAACCAGCTGAACCAGCTGACACATCAAACACAAGATTAGAGCATCTGAAAAAAGATACCAGCAAAACTTGGTTTTGAGCAGGATTTTTAACCCATATAATTTCCCCCTTTACAGATATATCCCCAGTCAGAATGCTCATGTGAGTTTCATATGGCTGAAGCCTGTGCAACATGGATTCCAGGTGGGCGTGGGCTCTTAATGGGTTTGTACATGTTTTGATATTGGGATCCAGTCCCAGTCCTGCCCATATTACATTTATGGCATTTAGTCAATTTACAATGTTGCTCATTTTACAGAGGAGAGCCAGAGTAGTGTTGTAGTAAATGCACAGCTTAGTGAACCAGACTGGGAATCAAACCCCAGTCTCCCACATGGTGTGTTGGCTCGCGAGTGGTGTTATCTGTTACACCACACCACACCAATTTAATCTCATATGGGTTCCATCTAGGACTTAATGTGCAGTTGACAACCCAAGAGGACAACGGACAACCCCCTTGTTTACCCTGTTTCTATATGTGGGGCCAACAGGAACCTGAGGAAAAAACCTGGTTTTCATTCGGGTTACCCAAACAAGCCCCACATGGACGTGACAGCTGGGCTATCATGCAGGGATGGGTAACAAGCCCATTCTCTTGCCACCTCAAAAATACATGAACAAGTTTGCATCAAATCAAGTGTGGCAGTGTATCAGTATACTAAATATACTAAACTAGGCATATAAATGTGGATTGCAGAAAATGAACTTTTCTCTCTTCTACTTGTGTCATGTGCTGGTTGTTCATATATTTTAAATAACTTAAAACATAATTTTAGATGTCAAACAAACAAAAAATGTCAAATTTTAAAGCTTAAAATGTGGATGTGATTAGAAAATTAAGCTAGCAATCAAACTGTCTCTATGCACTGGTTTCATAGTTTAGTTTAATTGAGCTGAACAAGCTCTACATTCTGGAGAAAATGCTTGTCTCTGTAGAGTACTCTCAGTTCTTTTTTGAGTTGTATGTGAAAGTTTGGTCATTCTTGTCTTGTTTTATTATTGAGACGTAATTAGTATGTGTGGTACACTGGTACAGATAATAGGACAACCCCAATTTAATTTTTTAAATGATTGCCATGAGAACATTCAGCTCTGCTGTTTCTCTACTGTGGAACAGTACTTTTCAATCAGATCACAAGGGGGTGCCACCTGCTCTGCCTATGGTGTTTATTGTGTCCGAGACTAGACCCTACGGTGGCGCACTGTCACATCACTACAACATTTAAAAGCAAACATAAGATGAGAACACAATAGAATTAAAGGAGAATGTAAACACATTACCAGAAATGTAGCAAAAACATTGCTTTAACAGAAAGCAAATACATTTTCAAAATGCTGTACTAACCAAAAGCACTTACACTGCAATAAATTAAACAAATATATTTAGTTGGTTTCAGTTATTACAAGTGCATTTATTTAATTAAAAAATGAATTAAAAAATGTTAAAGGGGTTAAACCAGAAAACTTAATAGAAAATGTTGATTTAATTTGGGTCAGTGCTGCCAGTATAATAATGCTTGTTAATCAGGCATATAAGCATAATGTTTGAAAATGAGCAGCTAATTGTTTCACCACTAGTGCTTTTCTATTAGATGAGTTGTATTTGGAAATAGCCTGTACTACATACAGATTTGTCCATTTAATTTTTGTTTAATTTATTATTTTGCAATTCACATTCAGCACATACACTGGTTGGTTGGTACACATTTTCATTATAATAAAATCATTTAAGTAATTTGAGGGATAAATCAGACAGACAGACAGACAGACAGACAGACAGACAGACAGACAGACAGACAGACAGACAGACAGACAGACAGACAGACAGACAGACAGACAGACAGACAGACAGATAGGTGGATAGATAGATAGATAGATAGATAGAGTGAACAGACAGGCAAAGTATAGTGAAGAACAGTCAGAAGCAGATAGCAGATGCTTGTGAAACCAGCAGCAGCATTATCTCGAACAAAATATCTATTTTCATGTCACCATCTTTAAAATTGGGACTTGTTAATCAAATTTCCAAACATTTTAAAATCTAAACCTCTACATTTTAACGGTAAATCAGAACACAAACCACAAATACCTCAAACAAACAAACAAATCTGTTTGATGATGATATATATGTGTCCTTTAATGCAGTCTTGTTGGACAAAAGCTGTAATGCTGCTTCTTTAAATACGGTTAGGCAAAGGTGTGTTCTTCTGCATGAACGCCCTACTTCCCAATGCAGGGACATTTTCTGGACATAAACATTTTTGTCATGACCTTAACTGTGTCATTAATGTTAATTGTCACATAGAAATTCCCCATTTATTGACTTGACCTAATCGGTGTCCTGGAGACTGGTTGCCTTTTACAACTCTCATATTATCTCATGGTAATCTCTCTTTCAGTATGAGAAATTGTGGCTGCCTGGCCTCAAGTAAATGTGCAGCAGATTCATAATAAATGTGATTTTCTGAATTGAATTAGCTGTGCTGGTTCTAGAGCTTGGTTTATGTCGTTCATTCTGTAAGTCTTTGTTTATTACTGCTAGATGATGTCATTTTCTTGGCCATACCAACTGGTTATTGATGTATGATCAGTGTATGATCACTTTTTAAATACTTCTTTGTTGTGGTGATAGAAATTAGTTCACTATAAAGTAGGCAAACAATAAACAAGTTTTTGTTCATTTGTTTATTTTATATTAGTTACTGTTACCATGATTTTGAGATGCAATATTAAAATTCCATTACTGAAGAATGCATATAGATGGAAAGCTGGTAGAAACACAATCAACTTCCAACATGGCGTAAATCTTATCTTATTGTAAAACTTAAAAGTATTTACCTATTTTGATGGAAGTGGAAATAATACTAATACAATACGTTGATAATGTAATTATATTCATGATGTAAAATATAAAAAATATAAATAGTTTTTTAATTTCTAAGTGTTTCCTCGATTGCTATGGAGTTACTAGGTGACTGATGAGTATTAAACGCTGTTGCTTTGTAGTGTGCCCAAAGGATTTTAATATGTTTTGTGGATTTTAATATGCTTTTGTAATCCACAGTGCAGAAAGGAAAGAGAAAGTGATAATAGCATATCAATAATGTATAATGAATACATTTTTCTATAATAAAGCATAAATCCTCCTTTAGCACCAGTGTCCTGTAGGACTTATTATTATAATATTCTTGTCAATCAAATAATTATAAATAACCCTTCAAAATATTCAATTTTACAAACACTCTAGATGTTCAATTTGCAAAAGGATTTTTGAGAGTATTTTTATTCATTATAAGCAAAAAATAACAATAATAAAAGTAGGTGAAAGTTCATTTTTGATGAAAACATGGGGAAATTCAAACAAATGTCTGTCTCAATTGAAAAAATAATCAAGTAGCCTATGATCTCCTGAAAATAACAATATCTGGGCATGTGTGACTACCTCCAATAAATACTGTTCTAATGTTTTGGTGAAGCCTAGGGTTATGACTGTTAAGTGTTACTCTAATAGTGCTTTTGCATTTTGTGTTTTGCTGTTTTTATCTCATTCATGATTGGCTTAACACATAAGCCAAGCAACAATAATCTCCCAACTATATGTGTCTAACCATTCAATACCATTTTAGCCATTTCAAGTTCAGGTGTCTGTATGATACATGTTTTGAAAGTTGCTTGCATCAAGGCCTGATTCATGTTAACAGTGAGTTTTGAGAAGAAAAGACATGTCTGTAAGCAGGCTTTGTGTGCTTTTATTTACTTATTAAAGCATTTGTAAAACCCATACTTCAAATCTTATGTTCTTAACTTAAATACCATTTGCTCTTGGAGAAGTCATTAACTCACAGTTCACTTAATTTTTTGTAGCCTGCACTGGGGAAGTTTACTCAATGGGCTCAATAAAAGGCAAGCAGCTTGTGTTTTTAGTTTATTTAAACTATAATAGTGATTTAGATAATGATCAGCCCACCTTTTAATGTAAAGTGTATATCAGCCTTTACCTTGTGTGTTTCACTTTTGTTGTTTTCCCATTTTGATTGTTATGTTTTTGTATGAGTTTTAGAACATGACCCTGTGTTTATATTTTGGTCTTCCAGTGTTTAGTGGGTGCTTCTCAATACCAAGAGCAGGAAGAATGGACTTATTACGAAGAGCATTCTTGACAAGAACAAACTTGCTATAACAGAATGATGGAGGACTGCTGAGATGTGTTCTGTTCCAACGTATCTAATATGGAGGTAATATGAGCCACAGAACAACAGAATAAGCAATCTTTGTATCAAATGAGCTAAGATTTGACAATTTTACCAACCATTTCTCACCTTATTTTTTAAAAGCAGGCCTAAGTGGACCATTTGTTTAAAATATGAAAAATGTCTGACCATTATCTTTTGCACTGCATCAGCACTGAATGCTGTGTATTTCTGTTTTTTCTTGCTGACAATGTACCAATCGATGCATCCTCAGATTTCACAGCAGAACAAGAACAAATCTGAAACATCTTCATAACTGTGTTCTTGAGTGCATCTTGAGTAGTGGAAAAACAGGCAGACAAGAACACAAGGATGGAAGAACACTTAAGAATGCATATTTAGAAACAGCCAGTGTTTACATTTGCCTGTTTTGGGGCTCTAGCACTTATACCACAGTGTCTTTATCTTGACTGTAGTATTTTTTAACATAGATGTTTTATGTTCCTGTCATTATATTCTCCTGTTTTGGTTATTTATATACCAATCAATCACTTTAAACATGGAGTACACTGACAGAGGCCCTCATTTACAATGCAGCCAAGGATTGTCAAAGAAAAAAGATAAAGAATGACATAGCAATAATAATAACAATAATAATAATAACAACAACAACAATAATAATAACAATAATAATAACAATAATAATAATAATAATAACAATGATAATAATAATAATGATATGTATTATATTATTTCTGTGTTTATATATTTATTATATTTATTATATAATTATATGGTATAATACAATACAAAACAAGTAAGAAAGATAAAAGTAGGAATATATTATAAGAAAATCATAAATGTACTAAAAATGATAAATCAGAAGGCAATAACAGATAAATAAATACTATAACAACACCAAAAACAGTTGAATATAAAGCAAGAACTATAATTATTGGCCAGATAAAAGCTTAAAAATTGGCTTTAAAGATAAAACAAATGCATATGTATGAACATGCATTCTGCTTCATAAAACCTGTAGCACCAAACCCAAGTAAACCCATGTTCCATGTCAGTGTTGCAGGTTTACAGCAAGTGAAGCATTTTTTAACCTTTCCAATACAATCTGAAGGGTAGTCATGTGTTCTTTCCAACCTGCTGTATATACCACTACATTATCTAAGTAGGCTGCACAACCAGGTACAGACAGACTATATTTACTAATATCTGATATGTAGCTGTTTCATTCCAAAGTCCAAAGGCCATTAGAGTATACTGCAAAACAAATGAAAAAGGAGTTACAGAAGCAGACACTTCAGAAGCTTGAGGAGTAGGAAAACGTACCAGCAACCATTCAGTTGGTCTAATTTACTAACATATCAAGGTGAACCCACCTGATCTATAGTCCTCCATGTGAGGCAAGGGAAAAGAGTCAGGGACAGTGACTATATAGTCTGTATAATCCATGCACAATTGATATTTACTAACTGGTTTTATCTGTACTCAACAGGGTAAACTTGAACTTTAGCCAGATTATCCAGACCGTGTTCCAGTAAATAGATAACCTTCTGTTTTTGGTCAAATCTGCAAGGTCTAAATGGCCAAGGAGAGATTTCAAATGGTCATATTTCTGAGTTACGTAATCAAATACTTGTCTGGCTCAAGGTCTGGATCATGTAACCCTAATTTGGTCTCATCCAGTTCCAAGTCAGCCACTCCAATACCAGCCACCAAAGCAACTTAAACCTCTAGTAGATTCTCCCCAAACAGAACTCTTGAGCATGTTAAAATGAGAGAAAATGTAAAACCTGCATGTCAGGAGTCTGAAAAAGGTAATTTGCATAATTTAACCTGGACTCAATCACATATGAACCAGAAACACTGGAGAGAGAGAGATTTGTTACTTTAAGGCAGAGGTAGCAACCCTGGCCCATTGAAACTTAGATGTTGAAAAGATGTTGAAAACTAATAGACTTGCATGAATGACATCCTCTTCAATGTGATTTAAGGCCTAAAGTCACAGTGAAGTCATGTACATGATTACTGTTTAATTAAAACTTTATTATGGTTGAAAATGAAAAGACATTCATACTTTTAAGGTGTGTTAAGGTTGTTGAATCATTAAAATAATTTACATTAACATGAATGACTGCTGTTAATGACTCTTGTTCAATGCTGAAATCAAGTACAGGACTACCTTAGATTTTATGTTTAAAAATTAACTGAGGACAGTCTAAGGGACTTTTGAGATGTCAGAGAACATTTAGATCACAGAGAACATTGTATCACAACTTTCATTGTTAACTATTTGCATTTGTACAGAAGCCAAAGTGCTTCTATATGATATCTTTCAATGCAGTCAGTTGGATTTCTCACTTGTGCATCTTGTATCTCTGTTATGTACACACTACAGACTATCTGGAAACTGCAGTTCCACATTTACATCACACTTCCACACAGGTCCTGTGCATTTTGTGGGGAGTAGACAGCCATGTGATTTAGTCTAGGTATCGTATGGTAACTGTATATTTTGTTTACAGTATTTGTGTTTATTCTATCCCCTTTGAGCAAATAAACTCAAATCTCAGTTTGCCACAGAAGTTTGCATTACTGTATACATGCAATTTGTTTATAATTGAATACATTGAATATTAAGTTTTAAGCATAGAATATTTTGGGCTGGAGATTTTTACAGGACCTGGCAACTCTGGAGTGGGCTGCCAGAGCTCACACTAATCTCCATCCATCCATTTTCTGAAATGCTTTTTCCACAATAGGGTCACGGGTGAGCCGGTGCCCAGCCGGCAACTCTGAGCACAAGGGTGGGAAACAACCCTAGACAGGGCGCTAATCCATTGTAGGGCACACACACACACACACACACACACACACACACACACACACACACACACACACACACACTCCACACAGAAACTTCCTAGGTCAGCCCACCCAGGTATCGAACCCAGGTCCTTTTAGCTCTGAGGGTGGCTATCCACTGCGCCACCCCACACTAATCTCAATTCGAGTAACTGGTTTAAATGTGAAATACATACTAATGGTCATTGTTAGGACGTGTTACATTTGGTAAAGGTCTGGTCTGGAGAACGATTTCTTCTTATAGAAAAACAGGAAATGGAAGGACACTTGTTTAGAGGGTGTTTAATGTCCTGATCTGTGACAGCAGTGTGAAACAAAGATGAAATATTTAGGAACTGATAGGAAATGTGTTATTACTATTATTTCAGTTATTACTGATGTGTCTCTTTGTTGTAAAACAGAAATAAATAGTGTATTTGTGAACTATTAAAAAAAAAATGACAGAATCTGTCTAGCTCTGTCAAGATAATGAATTAAGAACATCTTGAAGCAAAGAGATTAAATTAAGCATTCTATTGTGGAAGACGTTTGGGGAGACAGTTGAAATATGAAAAGTATAGCTTATAACATTTAAAGGAGAATGCCATTTATTTTTTGTCAGTCAGTCAGAATGGGGATGTGGGGGTGGGAGGGGAGGCATTCCAACATTCATAATCAGGACAGGTAGAGTCAAGAGGCAGACAAGAGCAATGAAACCACATACTAGTGAAATTATACAGGATACGGAATACTACACATAATAATTGGGGGTCCAGCCCATACCTTGCACCCATGCCCTAACTCACATACTTCCTCACAAGCCATTAACAGGGGTCATCAGGTAAGCATGTCCTTTTGCCAGTATTTCATTGAATAAAGCACACAACACCTCTGGAAGGCAAAGGTGACAGTAAAGCACCTGTCTGGCATCCCAGCCTCATGCCCCTCCAAGCTCATTTAATGGTCTCCCTAGTGGCTAAGAATATACCCAGGCCCACTGGCACTGTAAATGCCTGCTAATTACCAATAGATCCATGTGAAAAACCAGTGTGCATTTCCCACCATGCTGCACCTGCATATTCAATCACACACTGCCCTTTCGCACGGAACCTCAGCCCTTCTTATCCCCAACCTCTGACGACATCTTTCAGCTACTTTTATTTTCTTTAGCTGTCCTAAGCCCATGACTCTAAACCCAAATTCAAAAAGCAAGGATGTGGCAGACCCCAACAACACCCATAAGACCATGCCTACTGGTCTAATATTTACCACCTTAGCCAACAGATATGCATATTTCAACTCCTTTGTCAGTGCCATCGACTTCATCCTCAAATGGAACTGTGTGCTCTATGAAATAAATAGTTTGCTCTCAGAATGTACTGCTGTATCCAGCCTCAGCATAGTTAACATAATGCAATGTAGAACCTATAGTTACACTGCCCCTCTGCTGAAGACCTAAGCTGATATAATGTATTTTAATATTCCATTCCCAGCATACAATTTCAACTAGGATCTTCACTGCCCAAGATGTTGCAAGTTGAAAGTACATCATTTGTAGCTCCTAAAAGAAGAGTGATATAGTTTGGTCTAAATATATCAACGACTGTGTTTAGTATGGCTGCCGAGGAGTGTTCAATTACATCACCTCCAGTGGCTAAGCTCTGAAATCTTTCCATCTTACCCATAATATATATAAATATATATATATATATATATATATATATATATATATATATATATATATATATATATATATATATATATATATATATATATTGTATTTGACCCTCCGTCATGTCAAATACAAAATTTACTCTTATTACCATATGCTATGAGCTGTGAACGTATTGCACACGTAATGCAGTGATGGTTTTAGCATGATTAGCTTTCTTTCAAATGACCTTTAAATCAAGACCAACTGTGGAAAAACTGGAAAAATCTAACTAGTATGTCAGATTTCTCATAGAAAGTATAAATGTTACTATTAATATCAAATGAATAATGCATCCATGATAATTAGTAAACTCATTTGGCTCTGGCAGAACCAGAGTGTAAGTACATGTAGGCTTGAAGCTAAGAATAGTGTGCAGCTGGTAGCATAATTTTAGATGTTTGGACAGTCCCCACTGTCCAAGGCAAGGTTACGACCACTTAGGCAGGATCATCTTCCTTTGGTTGCTAAGAGATTAAAGCTGACAGTAACCATAGAATCTGTTCCTATGTCTATATTGTTCAATTGATGTAATACTGAGATGTATTTCTGTTAATAGCAATTATGTATTGTAGTATACCATAATATATGGCTTAAGCTTCTCAATGTATTTATAAATGAACACATATATCATTCTTTATTATTGTTTATAGTTTTCATTTAGTGTTGTTTTAGTGTTACTTCAACCACTTATATTTACTCAACAGAGAGATACCAAATATCAACACCTCATTAATTGTCCTAGTGCTTTAAAATGTGGAACAGTAACCTAAAATTAATATATGATACTGAGGAAAAATGTGAGAAACCCCAAACTGCGTTGTCACATAAAGCAATTTAAACAGTCAAAACAGATATATAAAGCTCACATTTATGAGAAGGTAAGAAAAATAAGACAATTTAATGAAATACAGATCATAAAATTCAGAAAATCTGTACTGGCTGAGTCTGGAAAGTGAAAGATGATACATTTTGTGTTTAGAACTGGACATTAAATACCTGACACTTTAAAAAATTATATTTGTAAAACTACTAAACTACTACTACTAGGATTGCTTGTGCAAATCATACATATGAAGTCCCAAGTTATTCAAAGTTGTATATTCTTCAATGAAAATTATAACATTATAACAAAGTAAAAGATAAAAAATACTTGTCCAGATGTAATGGTTTGGTGGGTTTGAGGGGAAAAAATAAATAGGTGAAAACAACACACACAAAACATTTTCTTGATCACAGCTGTTTATGTCAATCAAGTTTGGAAAAAGGACATTGTGAATTAGGCTATGCATATGGACAAAAAACTATAATGGGAAACCACCAGTTTAGTTGCATAGACTGGCAAAGATTTACATGAGAACAGCTACATACACATCTTAAAATGTCAAAGTGTCATCTTACAGAAGATATTTATAACTGATTTTATGTGGCACTGCTTTGAAGCACCTCCCTTCCCTCTCTGTGCTCACCCTCTTTGTCAGTTGCGGTGTGTCTTTCTTTGAGGTTTAGAGCAGGTTGCTCTCAGTCCTTCGAGCCCTTGGTTGATCTGCATTGTGGAGGTTTCATGAACTTCAGTCCAGAAGCTTAGTGAAGGTCCATCTTAAGCCTGAGACCAGTATTATCCTATCTACCCTCAACATTTTATTGTGGTCTCTACAACCCAAGGTAGGACCTCAGGCTTAAATCCAACAAGGACAAGGATGGCAGAAAAACTAGGACAAAATATTGGTGTGGCAGATGAGCCCAATGTCTTGAACATCATCTCTCTGCTTGAGCGTGTGTCAGGGATCATCGACAATGTACAGGCATGCCAGCAGCGCATGGAAGAGAGACAACTGGAACTGGAGAACAATGTAAAGAGCATCCAGGCAGATGTTGTAAAATTGACCAAGGAACACAATACTACCAGTAGTACTGTGGAGAAACTATTGGAGAAAACACGAAAAGTCAGCTGTCACATTAAGGATGTGCGTGTCCGTGTAGAAAAGCAAAATCTACGTGTAAAAAAAGTGGAAGAAACACAGGGTGAGCTGCTAACCAAGAACAAGTACCGTGTGGTTATCTACCAGGTAAGTTTGTAAAAGAATGACGTCCGTTCTATGATCAATCACAAGATGATGCATGAAAAAATTTATAATATTTATATTTCAACCATTTGAAAATGCTCATATTCTTACTGTATATAACAACTAGGTCCAAACTCCATACTCTATACATTCTGATCTGAACATTTTAGAGTCAGTGCAACACTGCAGATGTGCACATGAAGATTCTCTCTTTTACACTTTTGTGTACTATTTCTACAGGTTTACATTTGAATAAATTATTTAAAATAAACTTAATGAGACTTAAGAACATCTAAAGCTGGCTGGTGTCAGACATAAAATCTTAGGATTTAATGCATAGAAAGAGCACATCTGCTGACTATCCTGATTGAACACAAATCAAGATATTGTATATTTTTTGATTGACCTGACATTTACACCTGATATTTACTAGAATTTACTAGAATGTTGTTGTTGTTGTTGATGATGATGATGATGATGATGATGATGATGATGATGTTTGGCTCATAAGTTAAAAATGTTGTTTTCTTATTAATGATATTCACAGCTGTTTCTATATTAGCTGTGCTGCTAGACATGGCTTCTTGCATGCAACAGCTGACATACTTGTACTGGGTTATTCTGAGCGCTTACTCTGTGAAGCCACATGTCCTAATATAGTATTATTGAGTCTGATACTGCGTGGGCTACAAAAGTCCAGAAGTTCAGTCATTTTATATAGATACATCTAAAACAACTGTAATTTGAGATGAAAATCAGTCAATGACAACCATTTCAAGAGTTCACAGCAAGTCATATGCTCATATAAAGAATCGCAGTCAGATCTTAGACGTCCAGAAACACAGATTTCTGGCAGCTTGTTGACAGATTGTTGTCAACAATGTTGTCTTGTTAACGTGAATTGCTATCGGTAGTATCCAGATGGTAGAAATACTCAGTCATGGTCTTAAACTCACAAATGTTATATCTATTTATTCTTTTAAGAATATTGGGGCATAGAGGTAATATAACGAAACTAAAAATCAATAAAATATATTAAATTGAAATAAAAAGAAAATAAATTGAAATAAAAAATAATTTGTAAAACATAAATATTAGTAATGCAGTTTTCTTGTAAGGAAAAATGTAAAACACAAATTGACCACATCATGATTAGACCACCATTAGAGAGGACTTTGGAGGAGTCCAAATTGTTTAAACCTCCAAAATTAGTTTGGGTTGCCCTTGATTGATGAAGTAAGTTGTATCATCCTGGTGAAATCCAAAGAGCTCTTTGAGGCCTTCAGAAAGAATGTTATAGATGATGTTGATTCTAGGAAGGGATTTAAAAACATCTTTAAACAATATGAAATCTGTCAATCCACTGTCCTGAAAATAAATAAACAAGGCAGAACATTTTAAACAACTGTCAGCTTGGCCAGGTCAGGCCATCCTATCAAGTTCATCCCAAGAGTTGAAGATATGTAAAGAACCAATCCTAAAATATCATCACAGGACTTATCATTTTGAGATAAGTTAAAAATTGATTTATACAATTTGATTTCAAAGCACCTGTTCATTGTCAGCTGGCTGGTGAACCTAACATGTTCTTTGGCGGTTCCCTACTTAAATTCACAGGACTGACCAGAAGTAAATTCTGGTTATTTAGAAACTGTATGATTTATGGGTTCTGGGAGTGATGTCTTTTTTGTTTTTTGAACAGTGTACTTAGTAAAATCAGGTGCTCCTCTTATTTCTTGCAGAATAGCATGTACACTGCTAGATAGCAACTAGTGTAGGACAGGTAGCTACTGACAACTTAGAATCTTATTCAGGCAGTAGACTGGCTAAACTTGCCTAAGCTAAGAAAACATTCAGAACAAATCATTCCAGAGTGTTACAACCAACTTGCAGTAAAACCCAGTAAGCAGTTAGTCCCTTTAACCCAAAACAGGACTGCTTAACATAAGAAAATTCAATTTTAAAGTCTTTGTTTTTAAACATATATTAGAAACATATTTCTAGCAATTGGTTTCCAGTGTTTACATTTATGGATGTTGTTACTACTAATTTACTTGATTCATTTTTATTTTGGCTTGCTCACTATGGAGTCTATATCTTATCCTTTGTTCAATCTCTTGTTAACCTTTTTATTTCTCGATTTCTGTAAAGCTGCTCTGTGACAACATCAGTTGCGAAAAGCGCTACACAAATAAATTTTGATTTGATTGACTGATTGATTGATTGATAGTATATCCATTACCAATTTCATTACTTTTACAAAATTTTGTTGTTTTGCTATCCAGTGTTGATCAGAGGACCCTTTATGAATCTTAGTTTCTCTCTGGGTTTTTCCGCATGCTTTGAAGACTTTCCCTGGTGCTGCTGCTTGCTTTCATTTAGTTACATAAATGTAATTAATTTTCCTGATTGATACAAGGTACATGTCTTGGTGTTTACAAATATATGTTTGGTAAACTAAGACACTGGTGCTGTCATTCCTTCACTTTTACATTCACTAAGGTTTATTCATGGCACAAAGAAGGAGAGATGATGTCTCAGGTAGCTCTCAACTGTGCTTCCATCTGGCCTTCTTCTCCCTTTTTGTCAGCTAGACCTGTAAAGGTCATTGCTTGCAACTTTGTATTTTATGTTCTGTTGCCTTAAACAGAATCCAATGATCTTATGCCAGTGTAAGTTTAATGTTAATTTCCCTTTTAGGTTCCCCATTTTTTAATTTAACATTAAACTCTGGAAATGCATGTTGGTATCAGTGTAATCAGGAAGAGACCAACAGCCTAAGAGTCCTGAGACAGAATATCAATCAATATTTATTTCTACTGACTAACTTTAGATTTTCAGTGGGTGGTACCAATATTGTGAGAAATGTCTGTTGGTTGTACAAATACAAATTAATAGTGGCATTATATTCAAAAAGCATTCAATTTAAGATTATTTGAAGCTCTTGTTTATGGTATCAAATACTAAATTACAATTAAGCAAGACCAACAAAAATATGTAGTCTATGACATCAAAGTTTGTAAAACAAATCTATCCCCACTAATGATCATTTTGGGAATTCTGACTGCAGAATTCACCTCTTCTGTATTTAACCCTTAATCAATTAATCAATCAAACTGCTTACATTTTACATGAATTGCATTTTCTGCTTAAAAATGAACAAACAATCAAAGAGGTGGTAAATTATAGTCAGCCAATCATAGCTGATAACAACAATCAATGATAATTTCCACTTCTTTACTGGTAATGGAATTACACTCCTGGAATTATTATCCTTATTCTCACCTTGAACACTTCATTTCACTATACCGTTCGGTATTGCACTGTCCTGTCCTGTCTGTCAAACTGTCTCCTTTACTGTATTTATTGTAGTGTTTGCACTTTAGTGTTTGCACTTTATGTTGTCCTATTGTATTGCTGCTCCATGTCGCACCTTGGTTCCGGAGGAACGTAATTTCGTTACACTGTGTACCTGTACTCATTTGTAATGACAATAAAAAGCCTTGACCTGACCTTGACCACTAAAGGGTTCCACATCCACAAAAACCCTGAACTGTGGTTCCACATGAATGAAATGTTTTAAAATATTGAAACGGTTGTGCATGGCTTTATTTATTTAAAAAAATCTGAATTAACTATAACTCCATACTTCTGAACTACTGGTTCAGGTTTAGTTCAACCTTTTTATCTCTGAAACTATTACAGTAAATAGTTTGTCACAACTGTCACAAAACAAACAAACTAAAAATATAAATAAATAAAAAATGTATGCATCACCACAAAAATACTATTAATCTGTAAAAGCAAGTATAGTTTTTTTCTCTTTTTAGACATTAAAATTATTCCACAGAAACAATGTCTCCAACGAATCCGAAATGTTTGAATGAGTGTACATCACTACGTGGAATGTTGTTTAAGAGGAAGCTTCTTACATGTTACTAATGTTAGCAACACATAAATCATATAATTCCACAGTATACAACAATAAAAATCAAATCAAATAAAGAATGTTCTGTATATTTTGCAAATTGTCTGCAAATTACATCTGGAAGAACAGAATAATGTATCACAAGTGTATTGCATTGGCATGTGGAAATCAGAAATTATTTGAGAAGAGAGAAAAAAAGTGAAAAGCGATCGATATGTTGTTATAAATATGATTTGTGAACACAACTGGACAGCGAGATATGTAGCCACACCAGCATCTATGACTTAGCACATCTACAATGATTCTTCAGTGACACAAAGTACTGAATGAAAGTTACAGTGAAATAGGATACATATAACAAAGTATTAAGTTAACCAGAGTATTACACCTTCATATCATAGTAACATGTAACATATTTTGTTTTCTTTCAGCATATTTAGGACAATCATTTGATTTTCTGTGAGGACAATGTTTGACATATTGAATAAAGTGGATAATTGAAGACTTTAATGCCATTGTAATTGAATAATGTAGTGTTTTTTAATATGCATGCAGTATACACAGTAAATAAATGAGCAATAAATACTTTCTCTTACCACAGGGTGATCATGAACTGCCAAGTGTACAAGCTTCGAAAGGCTCCCTGAAGGAAGAAGCAGGTGCCAGTGCTTCTACAGACCCAGATGCACCTGAGGCCCCAATTCCTGACTCTGATGAAGAATATATGGTTGTTGAAGAGGCTGATTCCGCAACAGCTAAGCTGAAGAAGACTGGCCTGAAGCGCATTGAGAGTCTGAAAAACACCTTTTCTCGTGAGAATATGACCAAGACTAAGGAGAACCTGGGCCTCAAGGTCAACAAGCTGGGTGAGCGCATTGTGACAGCTGAGAGGCGTGAGAAGATTCGCCAATCAGGTGAGCGCTTGAAACAGTCTGGAGAACGTCTCAAAGAAACCATCACCAAGAACGTTCCCGCAAAGCTCAACCTCAAGAAGGAGAGAACTGTGGCTGAGGGTCAAGAAGGGGCAGAGGGGACCACAGAGAGTGTGGCACCCATTCCACCACCTAAGGGTCGCAAACCTAGTCCGGATGTGGCTTACACAGAGCCTACACTGAAGCAAGGAGGGGCCGAGCAAGGCAAAGCAGAGGAGACAGAAGTGCCAATGTTTGACATGAAGCAGCTTTCCTAAGTAGCAAGTCAGTCACATGAAAGGAATGGTCAGAGGTTTGAGTTAGGTTTTGGTAAATGTTCATCTACTGGTTAGAATTATGAAGGTGAAATTTAAGGATGGTGGCAAAAAATGGGCCAGTCAGAGAGCTAGTGGAAAGATATATAAGGCATCTATTCAAGAAAGGTTTTTTACTTCAGGGTGGTTTTACTCATAACTGATGGAATAAGGAAAGTCTTGTAGTACATTTACAGAATACACATAATTTTTTTATTTGATTTTTTTTTTACATTTTACATTTGTTATGGACTCAATACTTGGATGGTAAATGAATGCTGAATAATAGGAAATGATAGCATTGTTTTTTCAAAGAACATTATTTCTAACATATTATAATAATAACTTACGTAATGTTTGTCTTTTTTTGCATGTAACATCATGTATGTTTTCTGTGATACTAGAGTATAGTAAGTATAAGCTGCCTGATCTTTGTAATCTGAAAAATCCATTAAAAAAAACACTAACAAGCTCAATCTGCTGGTTCCTGAGAAGTCTTCTGGATTTGTTTCTTTTTTTTTAATAAACAATGGATGGTTAGGCATAGTTTGTAGTTTGTTGTTTAGTTTTTGTTTTGTTTGTTTTTGCATCATAAGACTTAAAAATATTGTGTTTATGAAATTAATGCAATGTGCTGTCAATTGCAAACAAAAGTAAAAATGCATGAGTTAATATTCTGTTGAATTACAATTCTGTTGAATGGAAAAGACTAGAATAGACAGGAATAGTACAAATGTATAAAATGATTTTTGTACGCTAACCTTTACATTAAGGTTGGATTTAACTACTTACAATCATTATTGTTTGATTTAGCTAAATGCATGCTTTAAGTTTTTATTGCAGAAGTATTTACATGGTGCTGCTAACTCTAGATGGATTTGCACTAAGGATTTTGTATATTTTATTATATGTATATGTATTTAAAGTGTCCTTTAAAATTCAGTAAATCAATTATGTTATCTGTTCATTTCCATTATTATACAATAAAACAATATAACATTGCCTCTAGCTATGTTTAATGCCAATTTTTCATATGAAACAGTTTCCAAGAAGCCCATACAAGCAGTGAATATTTTTAAATATTTTTTTATTAGAGTAATTGCATCTCACAATACCATACAATTACTCTTAAAGTGATGACTAATGCATGGTTCTAACTCCTGGAAAATAATGTGTGGAAATATACCTAAAATCTACTTTTAATATCTTAGAACACAACATAAGTGGTTTTCCATCACCTTGAACCTTGGTGAACCATCCAGTCATTCACAATATAACTGCTATTATTTAGCAACAGAAAACAAATTTAACTAGAGATGAAGATGAATCTGTTTACATTACAAAATATATGCATACCCTGCACCTAAAAACCCATCATCTTCAGATTCTTCTTCTTCTTCTTCTTCTTATTAATATTATTATTATTTACAGTCACAAAGTAAGGCTAACCCCCTCAGTGTCCAATGGTCAGGGTTCTGCTTGGTCCGGAGGAAGAGGGTGAAGATGAAGGTTAGGTCAGTGCGCCTGGGCTTCCTATACACTGGACAGGGGTACAGGTTGACTCCCTGAGGTCGTTTGGTTTCTGCTGCATTGGCACTGCTCACAGCATACACATGCACAACTGGCAGAGGTGTAAAGAGAACCTGCCATCCAATGTAAACAAAGAGGTTAAAATTGCAAGACAAGAAAGTAAAAACTAAAATCATCAGCAGGTAATGCTAGTTTAGTGATCACAACATGATATAACAATCGCGTTTATTCTGACGCACCTTAGGAGGAGACTCTGATAACATGTTATTTCGCTTATCCCACCCTGCACCATCTAAAAAGAGTCCATAAATGTAGACCCCTCCTACATCTCCTGTTGGTGGACCTGTCACATCCTCCCTCATCATTTGTGTGACATCATTGTGCAGCACTACAGTGTCCAGAGTCCAACCTTTGGCTAAGTTCATGCGGGTGGTTTCCTGACGCATGGCTGTCAAGAAACCCTTACAAAAAGAACAAAATCACTTAATGATATAACTTTATAAAACAGTAAATTCTGAAATGTATTGCTGTGATCAAAAACTGTAAATATGTCTCATGTGAAGAATGTCTCATGAAGAAATGCTGACACTGTGACCTAGGATACTGGGTTTATGGTTATCATCTACCTCATTAAAAATGACAAGGTGAAGTTGAGGAAATATCCATCAATATGATCAACTGTTAATTGTTAACATGATCAGCTATTAACAAACTGTAAACAAGGTTTCATAAATAATGTGTGTGTAATAAAAAAAAATATTTATAAATAAAATAAAATAATTGTAGTTAATTGGAATTTCATTATTTCTAGCACAAATAGACCTACCTGAGGATTGAAAAATCCTGTCAGCCAAAACTGATGGGGTCGTCCATTAAAAGTCCAGCTGTAGAATTGCTGATTTCTCTCTAGAAACTCAGTAAACCAGAAACCAAGAGTTGCTGAGTCCCATGAAGTTCTCTGCCATAGTTTTGGAACACGAGCATCATATATGCTGTCCAGAGTGTCTCGAAGATCCTCTGACATGATTATAGTCCCTTTAAGATAACAGGAAAACTTCTTTCAATGAAATAATTTCCAAAACCAAGGTGTATGTGCTAGAACTATGTATGACACCAAAAGTTGTCTGAAACTCACCATCAATAGCCAGTTTCAGGTCTGTGAGAGTGCTGCGCACACAGCTTATGATGTGCTGCATTCTGTCAATCTCCTGGCGCAAAAATATCGTCATTGGCTGGACAAGTCCCATTTTCTGCAAATGGGTCCTCACCTACATGACATAGTAAAATATATCCATGTTAACATGTTAAAAATGTTCGACCCTCAGATCGTCACTCGTGGAATCAGATCTCATCACTTGACGAAAGCAGTTTCATTGTGTCATATTCCAATTTTATCTTTATTAATTTAACCTTGTTTATTCCACTAACATGCTCATTCAAGATGACTCGGTGAAATGATTAAAATAAGCTACATCACAAACCTTTTATGAACTCAGCTAAGGTGTTATTCAGTGTTTAGTGTGGCTTTTGTAGTAAATGCAACTATTTCAAGGGGTAATATGCAAAATACCACAAATAATGAATTGTCATTGTAGACTTCTGTTGCAATGAAATTTGTAAAACCACTCAACTTGAAGCAGTATAGAATTAGATAAGACACTGACAGTCAATAACCCAGTAACATTACTGCTGTATTTGTAAGCAAACTGATGTGGGAAGAAAGAGGTATGTCTTTAATGAGGTCCTCTGGAACTGGCATTTTAGGAAGAGGAAAGGTAAATATTCTAAACAGGGTGACATGATGGCTTGTGACAGAGAGATGGTAGGGATCATGGTTAAGACCCCGGTTAGCTGGGCAGTACATGCATGAAGTCTGGACCAGCTGCCTTCTTTTGGGTTTACTGTCTTCAGCATACACATCACCTCATTCTCCTGTAGTGTTGGTTTGTTTGGTTGTTTTATTGCATTCACATTGTTGAGTTAATGTTACAGCAATGTCTCTGGACCTAACTTGTCTTCAAGGATTTCTGGTTGGGAAACACCTGAATGTTTTTGTTATCAACACAGGTTTTTGTGTAAAACAAGCAGTCTTAGTATATTCCTCCAGGTCAAATATGACTAAATTGTTTGAACAATTGTCATAGTTTTTGAAACAGCTTGTAGCTGTGTGATAGTGTTTTCCAGGCTGGATTCCCATGCATTGATGTGTGCTCCATCAGGATATACTTTCTGCTGCTTGCTTGCTTGATTACAATAGTTAGCAAGTTGGCATCGGGTGGAATGTAGACTACAGCAATGGTAACTACTTATTCCTCGGGATAAATGGAAGGGTCTACATAAAAGAATGAGAGCTTCTAAATTTAGACCACAGTGTTGAGGCACAATCCTGCTTTATGTACACCAGTCGTAGGAATGAGTATGTGGGATACGTATGTGTAGCCAGTTTCAGTTATTGCCATCACACAGTAGGTCCAGACGAAGCCATTCTCATTTCATCCATTTTATTTATAATGGATCAAGCATTATTAAGAAACATGCTTGGAAGCAGATGTTTGTATGGCTGCTTCCTTAGCCTAATCAGTATTTCGGCTCAATATTGTCAGCTTCTGCATTGCCTGTAGGGTCAGATAACTATTCATGGTGATCCTGGTGGATGACTGATGTCTTTTGGAATGTTATGAGCCTTCTGAAAGCCAATTGCAATGTCTAGATTACATCATAGGTAATTTTGTTTTTGTCAAGTTTTGTTTAACACGTGTGTACTTTTCTACACTCATCCAGCAATAAAATTAAAACAAACAGATAAAGCAACCAAGCTTGAAATCAAAGAGATGCTGCACTCGAGCATGCTGCTATTTTCTTTTTATGTCATACATTAATACATACATACATACAGTACATTAATACTGAACCTAGAAGTACACAAACTAATTCCAAGGTGAGCAGTTTAAATGGTATTATAATTCAAAAACATTCTAATCTTATCATATGTAACAATGCCACTTGTTCAACTATTAGATCAAGACCTACCGACTCAGAGGAGGGCCTAGCTAACAGGGTAACGGGTTCCTCTGATAATGCAAAAATATATACTGAAAATATTAACATTCAAGTCATTAAAGCTCATTAACTTATTGCTACACATTTAACTCTGAGTGGCATTGCCTCTTCAACCATACCCAAAGTACTACCTCATGAGCAATGTAGTCTGCAGGAAGCTTCTCCAGCATCTCATTGGCTAAGCGCAGAACTGTGGTTTCCCGTGTCTCATCTCCACCACTACTGCTGTCCTTAGGCTGGATGTTGACAATGGTGTTCAGAATCTCACTAGCCATATTAGACTGGCAGGAGATGTCAGCATTAGGATGGAGGCCCAACACCTATCATATAATATAAAAGTAGAGGAATTAGTGGAGACAGGTTAATATTAGGTGCATGGACCAGATATATCTTCATTTACTAACTTATCATATTAGTACATGTAAATGGAACAGGGTTACAAACATACACTCAAAAATACAATTAGGTAAAACAATTCAAATCTTATGGAAAACAGAATTATGAAATGCACAAAACTTTCCAGGGGTGAATCTTGATAAGCTATGGAATTTATTCCTAAAGGCTAAAATATCTCTTATCTGTGATCTGTTTTTGTAAATATGAATACTAATATTTCTTTTGGTGATCTGTATTCTGCCTTGCTTTTGTCCCTTGAATCTCATTTCTTCCCAACTGTCCAAATACTTGAATAATCTGCAGATCCTTGAGCATTCTTCTAAAGCTATTGTTTCTCAATGCTGTACTTTTGCACCATTAGGGATATGTTACCAGGCAAGCAACTCATGGGAAAATTAACCATGTTCCAAGGGTTCAGTTTAGGTTTGGGGATGCTCTATATTTTTTCCAAAGGTACATTTATTATTTTTCTTTTTAGTGGAAAACATAATTTCAAAATATATAAAAGCAGGTTAAGTAACAGGGAACAGGAGGTATGCACCCCCTTTCTATCCCCTTTCCTATCTCCAATTCCTGCAGGCCTCCATCTCCCGCATTCTACTATTCCTGAGCAGACTGAGCAGATCATGCAGTTGTATTGTATCCTTAGTCTCACATACTTTTGCTGCAGTCTCCCGAGGCATCTAGGATGTCCATCTTTTGTAGACAACATGGTGAACCACACTTCCATTTCTTTGACTCCTGGGCTGACACAACCTTGGCCAAGAGCCTTAACCTGCCTCTTGACACATGAGTATCCCTTACTAGTATTGGCAGCTGAAGGCCAGTCTTAGGTCTGGAACGAACACTTAGCTGACTAAGACGTCTACAATATTGCTGATTCAGCATGTTGAGCAAGTCTCTCAGCTCCTCTTCTTGGCTCCTGAGCTGCAACTAATGTTAGAGTACCTCTGGTTGCAGCATCACAATCCACCCCTGTCATGTCTGACCCTGTCAGTGTCTGACTGAAGTTTCTAGTTCAGAAGGCCAACTGAGAGGAGCACTATACCCTTTAGTTGGCAGACATTAATTAGTCAGCCCTCAATTCTCTCAACTATGAGAAGTCTTTAGAAACCAAAAGGCTCAAAATCCTGTCTCCTCATAGGTCACTGACCTCCTCCTCTATACTACCCCTCCTCAAAGAATAGTGTTGTCCCTTTCAGGCAGACATCAGCTTCTGGTTTGGCTGGACTACAAACACTTGGGCAGTGCCTAAGCTCCCATCAGTCCAACAACTTTTTTTTCTTATTGTGTCATTGCACATGGGTATGATGCAGGTCTATCAGCTTGTGCATGGATATCTGAACTTCTATATATTTTGTCTTTTTTCACTTTGGTGATTATTAAACACAAAATTAAACTCAATGCAAAATCTTAAAAAACAAACCTCCCACAACACCCCCCCCCCCCCCCCCCCCCCAAACTTACCTCAGGACTATCAACCAGTGGCAGGGTGTCAATATGGGTATGGTACTCAAGTAAGGTCTTAGCATTTGGTATAGTGTATCCTTTATAGAAGCAAAATTTCTCCCCAAACATGTTCTCACTGAACCAAATATGTGTAAATGTGTTAAGGAGCCGCTTATCCATGTCATCTGTGACTCGTCCTCCATACTGCACCTAAGAGAGGTAAAATAGCCTAAGCATTTACAATATTCATCATATCTCTACATGTTATCTTTTCAACATTAGTATTAAAGACTGGTTTCTCTGAGAAGCTCAGTTACATAGGTCTCCTAGGTTCCTTTGCTTTCAAACTTTTAAGCTCTGGTCACCTGGTACCATATGCAGAACTAGTGCTAACAGACTAAATAGCTACTGGCACAAATGTTATGTACTATGTTTATGCTTTTTCTTGCGTTTTGCTTGAATGTGTTCTGTTTGTCATTTCAGTTCCAGTCTATGGTTTCACCTGCTCTGCTTTCCCTCCTCTTTCAATCCTGTGGTTTCATTTTTCTAGCTATTTAAAAACTATGGTGATGTGGCCGACAAGATGGCAGAAGACTTTATTGTGTTTTCTTTTATTCACTTATACAACTTGAACACTTCACTGTACTCACTTGTACAAATGTAGTTTGGTCTATGCACATGTTTTTCTAGGCAGCCAAGGAAGTACTTTGTATTTATATGATTTTATCTGCCTGATGACCTGACTGAGGAAAGGTGGCTTTGTCTGTATCAGCTAATTGGGGTTCTGTTTGTTGACCTGCTTTGGCCTAGGTCATTCCTATAACCAGTCAAAATGTCTGTTGCACAGACGCACAGGACAAATGCTGAAAAAAGATAAATTTTTCACATATTTAAACATAATATTACTTTCAGACAAAAACCTCATATCTCCAAAATGGCAGCTGGTGGGTTTACTGGAATGTTTCAGGTCATTTCCTTCAAGCACACTCTACCACAAAAAAAGAAAAGAAATAATAGCTACCTGTAGGTACTTTGATAACATTTTAGGATTGTTGGATGCTGAACTTCCTAGGACAGCATAGCCTGGTCAAGTTGGCAGTTATTTGAAATGTTCTTCAAAAATGTTTTAGGACAGTGGACATTATTAATTGCCATGTGATCTTTAGAAATTGTTTCCCAGATGCATATGCATTTACAGCCTTCTATTGGAAGGCCTCAGAGAGCATTGGATCTTGATGTGGAGATCCAACTCACTTCAACAATTAAATATCTGTATGTTTTAATAGTGTACGTTAAAAGACTGAAAAGAATGTTTTATATGGGGCTATATTTTTAATGAATTCTTTGATGCTTATGTCTGCATGCTATATTCATAATACATCTTGTGTAAACACCTGACTTCATGCTATATTCACCTTAAACTTGAAAGTTCCTCCATTTTCTATAACAGACTTGCTACTCCAGAAAGGGTTATAACACCAACAAAATGTATAAGTGCACAGAGGAGACTGTGATGTGTCAATCAATGGAAATCTTGTACCCACTGAAAGTTGATATTTCAGGTTTTCCTGAACAATAAAAGGGAGGTTCAAACTTATGAAGTTGACCCACCAGAAGAGTAAAACTAATTTTCTAATACCCAAGGTACTTGAGCAAACAGTAATGTTTTTTTTGATGTTTTTAAAAGCACTTTTTGTATAAGACTATTTTACACACGGAAGTGGGGAAGGATACTTATTACAGGTGTTTACTAGTGATTTTAGTTCTGTTTGAAGACACCTTGCTTTTCTTACAGAACAAATTCTCTCAATTTAATCACAGAACTAGAACAGTGAGGTGAACACTTGCAAATCTCTTGCATTATAATGTTACTGATATCCAAGAATCCCCAACAATACCTCTCCAAGCATGTAGCGCAGACAGTTCCAATTCACACCCTGCTTTACATCCACATCTTCTAGGTGGTTCTGTACAAACTGCACACTGGAGGTGAAATCTGCTTGGTTGAACTCATAGGGAATGTTCCATCCCAGTGGACCAAACTTACGTCTCTCCTTGTTACCACAAATTAAAAATTACACAGAACAATAAGAATTTGAGGCAAATAAATTGTGATATATATTTACAACAACGATGTTAAAATGAAATTCACATGCAGTTAGTGACACTTATATAATGATGAGTTAAATAAGAATGAAGTGAATTCATGAAAAGGTCTCAAGACTATGCTCACTGAAGCCTTGATTTACATTACATATCATTACTCATTTACATAATGTAAATGAGACAAGAATAACCAAAAGAATGTCTAATAATATACAGCGCACTCAGAAAGTATTCACAGCATTTCATTTTTTTCCACATTTTATGTTAGAGTCTTATTCCAAAACAGATTAAATTAACTTTTATTCCATCAAAAGTTGTTTTGAAAGTTTGTTTGAATTTTTTGCAAATTTATTAAAAATAAAAACACAAAAATATAACATCTACGGTAAATTCAGTTGACTGCACCTGATTTGGAAAGGCACACATCTGTTAATATAAGGTCCCATAGTAGACAGAGTATTTCAGAACACAAATCTAGCCATGAAGTCTAAGGAATTGTCTGTAGACCTCTGAGACAGGATTGTATCAAGACAGATCTGGGGAAGGATACAGAAACATCTCTTCTGCATTACAATTCCTAATGAGCACAATGGCTATAAATGGAAGAGGTTTGGAACCACCAGAACTCTTCATAGAGCTGGCTGCCTGGCCAAACTGAGTGATTGTGATAGAAGGGCCTTAGTCTAGATCATGACCAAGAACCCAATGGTCAATCTGACAGAGCTCCAACATTACTCTGTGGAGAACCAGAATCATTTCTGCAGCAGTCCACCAATACGGTTATGGTCCTCAATAAAAGGCACATGACAGCCCATTTGGAGTTTGTCAAAAGGCACCTAAAAGATTCTCACACCATGAGAAACAAAAGGTTAAAGTTTTTGGACTGAATCCTAGGCATCATGTCTGAAGAAAACCAGGCACTGCTCATCACCCAGCCAATACCATTCCTACAGTGAAACATGGTGGTGACCTTTCCTCTTAATCAATATCAAAATATCTGCAAACATTCATCCTCATTTCTATAACAATGGCTAAAAAAATCATTTTAGTAAACTGGAAAGACTGAAATGATCAATAAAGCACTGGAGCACTCAAATTTGGAAAGACTTACATTTACCATAAAAGCTAATATCAATCACTACAACATCTGGACCCCATTTTTAAAATTTATTCAGAGCTGTATCTGATCACCTCCATGTATCTGTCCTGATTACTTATTTACTCTCTCTTCCTTCCACATACCTGCTCAATACTTAATATTACAATAACACCCTCTGTCTTGTCTTATTGTATGTTGTTAATCTGTCTGTCTTTTGTAACTGCCTCTTTCTCCTCATACTGTTATGTATTTGTGATCCTGTATATGTACATTAAAAAAAGAATAATGATGGTGGCAACACCATGCTATGGGGATGTTTTTCTGCAGCAGGAACTGGGAGACTAGTCAGGGCTGAGGGAAAGATTGTAGCATCATACTCAAAAAGACTTTTTTTGAATTGCTTCAAGTATTGAGCAAAGGCTGTGAATTCTTATGTATATTATATTTTTGTATTTTATAATTTTTGTAAGTCGCTCTGGATAAGGGCGTCTGCTAAATGCCGCAAATGTTCTCACTTTATCATTCAGAGTTTTTAATCAATTTTGAAATAAGGTTGTAACATAAGAAAATGTGTAAAAAGTGAAGAGGTGTGAATAATCTCCAGATGCAAAAATTCAAGAGACAATTCCTGAAGGCATTGTTAAAGAAGAGATCCCCTTACCTGCACAGTGGTGTGTAGGAAGGCCACAGCAAACAGGAGAGGTCTCCACTGTAGCATGTTGGTAATATCTAGCTGATCCTGGCTTATACTGTTGTAGGTCCTTCTCAAACCAGCTTTTATGCCTTGACACAATTATATATACATGGAGACATTCATTTAGAGATAAACGGAACCTTTAATAATAATGTAATAAAGACACACACACACGCGCGCACACACACACGCGCGCGCGCGCACACACACACACTGTAGTCCAACTGTTTCTCTGCATACTCTGCATGTTTCATTCTGATCTTCAATGGTCATTCTCAGCACAGCAGCACTGACATGGTTGTGTGGTAGTGTGTGTAGCGCTGGTGGAATAGGCACTGCAGTAGTTTTGGAGTGTTTAAACCCTTCAGTGTCCTTGCTGAAGAAAATAGTCCATGAAACCATAAATGTCAAGCTGGCAGCATCCTGTGGGCAGTGTCCTGTGACCATCGATGAAGGACTAGAATTGTGCAGCAACAAATGAGCTCCTGTCTCTGACTTTATTTGATCCAAGTGATCAATAAAGTTCTATTCTATTCAATTCAATTCTATTCTATCTTCAAGGTGGACCAACTAGATAAGCATGTATAATAGAGTAAGTGGACACATTCAAGCAGCAATGCTATGTCTGATCCACTCAAACTAGTGCAGACAGCTGTTATTAATTATTTGTTGTTATTATTATTATTATTATTATTATTGAAGGCAGTTGTCAACATGGGCAGCATTTCAGGGCAGCATACACTGTTTAACTAGGCAGCAGGCTTATTCTGGCTGAACTCTGAAGGTATCAGGATGGGTATCCTTATCACTGAATCCCATCACGTAGTTCACTGCTCAGTGTTCCAGTTTTAAAACTGTGGACGAAGTTGGAGGTGGGGACGAATCCAATGTAAGTAGGTTTATGTCTTTCTTTACCAGTTATTTTTGTATATGTGCCTTTAACAAATTAGTATATTTTAGATTGTTTTAAGATGTTTTCAAGAAGAATGTACTTAATTTGTTAAGAAAACCCAGAGAGTCTGCTGATGTTATCTAGCAGAGTTAACTAGCCAAATTGAATGTCTTATAAAAAAGATTTAGCTGGATGACTTTAAAGTACTGGAACTTGTGATGTAGAGGTTGCATGGATAAATCGCATTATTATGGTTTGCTCCATGAGTTGCTGTTACTAATACAGATTATTGTGATCTTGGGGATGAAAGAGAGACAAAGGTCTTATAATGGCAAAGAAGGAAGCTTCTCTTCTCTCAGTCCATCAATTAAAGCATAAACATCACTGCTATTGTATATTTGAATAATTCTAAAATCATAAAGCTTGCTCATCTTGTTTGTCTTTTTATTATTCTTATTGCAGTATTGCATTAGAGCTAGTAGGTACTATCAAGTAAGTTTCACACTTATTTGAAAATAAAAATATTTGTTATATAAATTTGTAAAACATTATATTATAAAATAATAACGTTATATAATATTTCTATTCTAAAGCTTTTGAAGTGTGAACATTTCTTTAAAATGTATTTGTTGATTGTGAGTAAATGTACTATTTTTGTATCAAAATCCAGTTCTAGTAAATAGAATAAAGCTTCAGATTTTTTATAGTGTTTGTGTGAAAGCAGTAATTTTACATGGGGTATTTCATGCATAATATTTGTCTCTTTATTTGTGAGCAAGTGTTTGAAACCATCATTCATTGTTCATTGTGTGAAGCATTTTGTAAGGTAAAATGTGTGTAATCTGATTTTTATAGCGGTTTATTTTTGATAGACCATTGACATTTAGGAAATATTTTAGCTGTGGTAACTGATTCTGAAGGGTGTGTCAAATCACTGCCTAATAAGGTAAAATGCTGCCTTATGAGAGTGCTGAGAATTAGCCACCACCCACATAATACCTGCTCTGTGGTGGTCCTGTGGGGTCCTGACCATTGAAGCAAACAGAAAGTATGCAGAGAAACAGGACTACAATCTGTAATCATAAAAGTATGGTAAGTGGATAATTGATAAAATGGGTAAATAGATAATGTGAGAAGAAACGAGGATAGATGACCAGTATATATAATAATGTTTTAAAAATAGAAGGCAACAAATTTATTCATGTATTTATTTAAATTGTCATAATGTAAATGAAAGCATCCACTCATACTTCATTCACAACTTTTATGTAGAGTTTGAGCAGAATCACATCTAACAAATTATGAAGATGCAAACACATCAAACATTGCATACCTTGGGGTGGCTCATTAGTGAACTTGACTGATGACTGCAGGAAGCTGATGGGGAACTTAGGATGGACCTCTGTCGTCACCCAAACCCTAAAGCTCTCATGGATGTTCTCTGAAGTATTAATGGTCTCCAGAAGTTCATCCAAGAAATCCAAACCAAGGTGACAATTCTGCAGTAGTAACCAGCCTCCATCTGACATGCTCTGGGTCAGCAGCCTCCTTGCATGGACCTCCTGTCCTTGTCCCATTGAAATGGGCCTACAAGGAATGTTCTACAAGAACTCTCAGAATCAGAAGAATGCTGGGTGTTGTTGCAAATAAAAATTAAGTGCAAAACACATATATAGTTATGTAAATGTAAAACTTGAATGAACAAATACATAATATGTCCACAGTCACACTCAGTCTAGAACACTATAAGTTGAATTGTTTGTACTGAATAGCTCAGTGAGCTTTAAGTGTGACATGATCACAGGATGCCATCTTTAAATCATTACATCATTACCTTGAGTAACTGTGGTCAACATTATGAAGGAACCTCATGAAAATAATAATTAAATTATGATTAATATATCCCCTAGTGAGCTTGGTTCCTCTGTGGTTTCATTCCTCCAGTTCTGAGGGAGTTTTTCCCTGCCACTGTCACCCTTTAGCTTGCTTACTTCATGTTCCATGTGTTGTTGATCATCTTATTTTTGATATCTGTACAGTTGTATTGTGACATCAGGTGTACAAAACTCCCCAAACTCCTACAGTCTGGAAGAAGAGTGGAGAAGCACAGAATCCAAGGTATCTGATGTCCAGTGTGTTTAAATCACATTTGAGTATTACTGGGCAATTTCAAGTGTAGTTAAGTCAATATATTTGTACTTATGATGTTGCAAAATAGCTTTATATAAATCTAGAAATAAGACAAAAAAGAAAGCAAACAAATAAAACTTAACCCCTGTGTGCAAGCCAAAGGCAACAGTGACAAGGAAAAAAAGTTGCACCACACAAATCTGTAATATTAATACATTAGTATGTATTAATATTAGTATGTATTAACTGATTAATTCCTTTGCTGGCAAAAATCCATGTTATAGTGCTGCATGCATATATATATATACAGTGGGGAAAATAAGTATTTAGTCAGTCACCAATTGTGCAAGTTCTCCCACTTAAAAAGATGAGAGAGGCCTGTAATTGACATCATAGGTAGACCTCAACTATGAGAGACAAAATGTGAAAAAAAAATTGAGAAAATCATTTTGTCTGACTTTTAAAGAATTTATTTGCAAATAATGGTGGAAAATAAGTATTTGGTCAATAACAAAAGTTCATCTCAATACTTTGTTGTAGATCCTCTGTTGGCAATGACAGAGGTCAAACGTTTTCTTTAAGTCTTCACAAGGTTGGCACACACTGTTGCTGGTATGTTGGCCCATTCCTCCATGCAGATCTCCTCTAGAGCAGTGATGTTTTGGGGCTGTCGGCGGGCAACATGGACTTTTAACTCCCTCCAAAGGTTTTCGATGGGGTTGAGATCGGGAGACTGGCTAGGCCACTCCAGGACTTTGAAATGTTTCTTACGAAGCCACTCCTTTGTTGCCCTGGCAGTGTGCTTGGGATCATTGTCATGCTGAAAGACCCAGCCACGTTTCATCTTCATTGCCCTTGCTGATGGAAGGAGGTTTGCACCCAAAATCTCACAATACATGGCCCCATTCATTCTTTCATGTACACGGACCATGTCGTCCTGGTCCCTTTGCAGAGAAACAGCCCCAAAGCATGATGTTGCCACCCCCATGCTTCACAGTTGGTATGGTGTTCTTTGGATGCAACTCCGCATTCACTGTCCTCCAAACACGACGAGTTGTGTTTTTACCAAATAGTTCTACTTTGGTTTCATCTGACCATATGACATTCTCCCAATACTCTTCTGGAACATCCAAATGCTCTCTAGCAAACTTCAGACGTGCCTGGATATGGACTGGCTTAAGCAGGGGGACACGTCTGGCACTGCAAGATCTGAGTCCCTGGCGTCGTAGTGTGTTGCTGATGGTTGCCTTTGTAACGTTGGTCCCAGCTTTCTGCAGGTCATTCACTAGATCCCCCCTTGTGGTTCTGGGATTTTTCCTCACCGTTCTTGTGATCATTTTGACCCCACGGGCTGAGATCTTGTGTGGAGCCCCAGATCAAGGGAGATTAGTAGTGGTTTTGCAGGTCTTCCATTTTCTAATTATTGCTCCCACAGTAGATTTCTTCACACCAAGCTGCTTGCCTATTGCAGATTCAGTCTTCCCAGCCTGGTGCAGGTCTACAATTCGGTTTCTGGTGTCCTCCGACAGCTCTTTCGTCTTCACCATAGTGGAGTTTGGAATGTGACTGTTTGAGGTTGTGGGCAGGTGCCTTTTATACTGTTAACGACTTCAAACAGGTGCCATTAATACAGGTAATGAGTGGGGGAAAGAGGAGCCTCTTAAAAAAGAAGTTACAGGTCTGTGACAGCCAGAAATCTTGCTTGTTTGTAGGTGACCAAATACTTATTTTCCACCATTATTTGCAAATAAATTCTT
Source organism: Acestrorhynchus altus (assembly GCA_034509495.1). NCBI lineage: Eukaryota > Metazoa > Chordata > Actinopteri > Characiformes > Acestrorhynchidae > Acestrorhynchus > Acestrorhynchus altus. Next base: position 9,427,113 of record CM067507.1, on the reverse strand, counting down.
TAAAAGTCAGACAAAATTATTTTCTCAATTTTTTTTTCACATTTTGTCTCTCATAGTTGAGGTCTACCTATGATGTCAATTACAGGCCTCTCTCATCTTTTTAAGAGGGAGAACTTGCACAATTGGTGACTGACTAAATACTTATTTTCCCCACTGTATATATAAGCAATAAGCTAAGCTAAGGCAGCAAGCCCAAACCATGATACTACCAAACACACACACACACACACACACACACACACACACACACACACACACACACACACACAGTGTTGTATTTCCTGTATGTATATATCATCTGTTTCACTTTTTTGGAGACCAAACTCTTACAGAAAGTGTTTAAGGTACTTAATTGGTGTAATGCTATACCTTTGACTTTGCAAGCCTCTCTATATTCTCTGTGGGGTCTGAGCCCATAGAGAGCAAGCAGGTCATTGGTGTCCTCTTGTCATTCTCTGTGCACATAGAATCCATGTCCAGAATCACACCCTCTGCATATCTGTGCCCTATTGACTCTGTGATGTAACGCCGTGCCTGTCACAAGATCACAATGAACACAGAACTGAATAAATGACAGCACAGATTCAATATGTGTATTATGCACATTCTCATACCTGCCCCAAACATCATGTTGATCAAAATCAACTGTTTGGAACATTACTAAGAAGTAAGTAAAAACTGGACACCTTTGCAACCATAATGGGAATGGAAGGACTTCTGTGCTTGTAAAAAATGATTCATTACAATACCCTTACACCTGTTCATCAGACAGGCATTTATTTGTTCAAAAATGACTGCTGAAGATCTCATATGTTTATTTGAGCAACTTTGTTGTCTTTACATGCATCCTCTTTCTTTCTAGTAACCTGCAACCATGAAATCCTTTTGTGGATTTTGCTATTACAACATATATTGTGACAACTTTTAAACCAACCCCCAACATTGTGAATACTGAACATTGAAAGCTTCAATAAAAAAGTCTGGCAGACAGAGCCATCATTTGGAATCTATTAGGCTGCACTGCATACTGGCTCTGAGTCTCAATTTAGCAGCGCCACAAAAATAGCATGCTGACTTAATGATGGATGGATGATGGAGTCTAAACAGGTGGGTCAGGACAAACTATGCAGGATGTCATCCACAGCTCAGAGCTATGGAGACATTATGGACATAATCTCTACCTACACATAATAAGAGATGAGTTTCAAGTACATATCTAAATGATTGTTTCATAGTATCTCCAATAATTAATGGAATTGTTGCAAGAACAGCACACTTTTGCAGTATTAGTCCAATTTATCACCTCCACTTACCATACAGGAGCACTTTGAAGTTCTATAATTACAGACTGTAATTCATCCGTTTTTCTGCATGGTCCCACAGGACCACCACAGATAATATGTGGGTGTTGGGTCATTCTCAGCATTGCTGTGACACTGACATGGTGGTGGTGTGTTAGTGTGTATTGTGCTCGTACAAGTGGATCAAACACAGTAGTTTGCTGGAGTGCTTAAAAACAGAATCCACTGAACAGCTATCACACACTCCTAACCTAGTTGGTTCACCTTTGCTTCCAGAATTTGCTGGAATTTCCTTTAATCCATTCTTCCCTCTACCCTAGAAATGTTCTCCATACCACTGGCTGCAGTGCAACTCCAAAGCATGATTGATCCACCTCTACATTATAATGATTGGAGAGGTGTTCTTTTCAATAAATTCAGTGCCTGTTTTCTCCAAATATATCTTAGGTTATAGAGTTCTACTTTAACCTCATCTATACTACTTTAACTTCATTGGCACCACTCATTTCACAACAAGGATAGAGGAGTCTGGGTATTTATTAAATTTTGAAATTAGCCTCATCCAGCTTTTCCTAATGATGTTTCTGAACAAGCCATAATCCTTCCAGGCTAATTAATGTCTGAGAGCTCCATTCTTTGCAAGGTACTCATTTCCTTTTTCACTCTAAAATTGTACAAAATCAGTGGTTTCCAGTCCTAGCCCTGCAGAACCACTGCTCTGCTTGTTTTATTTTTGTAGTGCTGTTAAAAACCTGATTTAACCCAGCAAGGCCCTGTCAGGTCATTAGCTGGATGAGATGTGTTGGAATAAGGGGACTACAAAATTTGTGAGGCACGGGTACACCAGGACTGAGAACCTCTGATCCAGAGTGTCAGCACCTTGAGAAAATTAGAACCTGATGCACTCATGTTTGTTTATATATATATATATATATATATATACACACACACACACACAGTATATGTAGCCCTTACCTCGGTATAACCCCTGTAAGCAAGAGCCCTGAATTCTATTTACCCCTTTAAACTGAATGGATGCAGTAAGACAACACAGTAACACAGATTACTTACACCAACGGTGCTGTATTAGTTGTTTATCTGGTTTATGTGTCACTGTTTACACTCCACACAATACCAGCGCTAAAATAAACAGACGGTGAGGCCTGTTAAGGTGCTCGGGAACTGAGAGACCGGAAACTCACAGGCCGCTTCGTTCTGGACGAGCCAAACCAAAGTGTGCTCAGCACCAGCGTTCAGTGAGCATGTGCACAGTAAGAGCAGCTGATCAGGGACGCACGCGCTGCCTCTTACAGAGCCAGGGGAACTCGGAGCCCCTCGGCGACTCAGAGAGCTGTCTGGAGCAGGTCAGTCTCTTTGGACTCGGAGAAGGAGAAGCGGGCAGTGTGAGGCAGCTCGGACGTGGCAGCTCCGGAGGAGACTAGAGCAGAGCTATAAGGGCTATGGGCCACAGATATACCTCAACTGAAGCTCCGTTTGTGAACCCCTTAAAGTACACACATGCTCACTCTCAGTAGGAGTTATTAGTATGTAAAGTCTCGAGTAGACAGTCTATATTACACTGTACAGTTGAGGGTTTGGTTTACAGAGTGTGAAAATCTCCTGTATCCTCTTCTCTCTCCTCATCTGCGTTCTTCTCCTGCACGCCCCACCCCCTCCCTCTGAGCCCCCACCTGCCCCACCCCTCTCTCTGACCAAACCCTCTCGCCCCACCCGTTCCACCCCTTCTCTCTGACCCAGCCACCAGCTCCACCCCTCCCTCTGACCACCCACCATCCACCCCCTCTCTGACCCGGCCACCGCTCCACCCCTCCCTCTGACCCAACCCTCTTGGCACTCCACCCCTCCCTCTGAGCCCCCCACACCCCCACCCCCCTCTCTCTGACCAAACCCTCTTGCGCCCTGCGCTCCACCCCTTCTCTCTGGCCGACCCACCAGCTCCACCCCCTCCCTCTGACCCACCCCACCCATCCACCCCCTCCCTCTGACCACTTCCCGCTCCACCCCCTCTCCCCGACCCACCCGCTCCACCCCCTCCCTCTGACCCAACCCTCTCGCTCCACCCCCTCCCTCTGAACCGCTCCACCCCCTCCCTTTGACCCGCTCCAAAATCCATACCACCTCAACCTGCTCCATGTACACTTGTTCCCTTCTGCTCAACGTCCCTAAAAAGCTGTTTTTTTGTAACTGTGAACCTACCAAGAATGGCTTTTTAAACTATGTGCAGTTCAGGATTTTCCTAAATGAAATGTAACTTTTTTTTGAATAATTAAAGGACTAAAAACATCCAGCAACTAACACTGAAAACCACTAATTTAGGTAAAAAGAATTTGGCTTTTACATGATAACAGGAATAAAGTTTTTCATCCCACCTGTGAGATAGTACGATCAGGACACCAGCTCCGGATCAGTAGTAGCTTCTGGAAGGCATTCAAAAGGCTGTCATAGCCATCAGGAAGTGATGCCTCCTCCGGGGCTGGTTCATCAAACCAGCTCTTCCAGGCTCGGTCATTTTGTGCAACCTGGGACAGGAGTCTGGTAAAGGGGTGTATACTGGACAGGTGCACCAGATTCAGCCAGGTCATGTCCAGGATCCAACGTCTTGGCTTGGGCTCCACTGAGTTAAGATCAAGAGAAGCTCCACCTGGCAAGAAAAGTGCAGAACTCGTTCCTTACTTTAAAGTGTGTATTAGCATTTAGGTATTTACAAATGTAAACACACTATGATAAGTCAGAATGTGTAGCTACACCTTACAGCATGGTTATGTCTAATGTTCAAACGTTGGTCTACTTTCAGTTCCTGCTGGCTGCAGAGATTGGGCTGGAGATTTTTGATAAACTCATCAACTCTGATCATCATGTTTTTGGTATGTGTGTTGTGGATTTTTTTTCCTGTTTTGTTATGTTCTGTTTTTATTGTCTGTTGTATATATTTATCTATTTAAATCTTTAACATTGTTCTCTGATTAAGAGACCAATTAAAAAAAATGTGTAAAAACTCTCATTGTTACATTATTTTTCCATCTCAAATCAGTTAAAATATTAGTTGTAACTGTGAAATTAATTTTACCTAGCCAACTTAAATTTTTGTAAACAATAATAAATAATGCATTTTGTTTAACCATCTATCAAAGGAGAAAGAGATATTTAAAAGTGCACAATCAGAACAATAGCCTCTTTTCACATCATAAAAGAATGGAAAACAGCAAAAATTGTCATGTCCTATCAAACATAATGCATGGTTATACCTTTGATGAGAGCCTGGAACTCGCTATGAGAAATGTTTTTAGCTTGAAGGTCTATCTTCAGTGCCAGGAGAAGGGTGAAGAGAAATTTATGATCTTCATAGAGGCCTTGTACTGTATAGCGAAACACCTCATAGGTGAGATAATCCATGATGTTTGCCAGTCTTTTGGAGGTAATTGGAGACTTTGGAGATTTTTCAATGGAATTATCAAAAATGCCGAGGAACTGCCGTAGTGAAGTCTGGTACATGACATTGACCAAGCTCATTTCTACAATAAGGAAGTACAGGATGCTCCCTCTTGTTGCTACAGGACGATACTCCTCACGGGCATGATTAATCTTTATTTCTGTTTCTGCAGCCACCAATAACTTCTCCCTTACCTGATAAGGGATAAAATATCAATTAGGTGTTTTATATAAACCCAGAAGCATAATTTTTCAATTCAGTAATATATCTTAAGTGAGCACATGCCTATGATGGACTTGGTTACATATTATGATTAACATTTTCTTTATTGCAAATGACATATTTCATTCCAACATTTAGATTATTTGCACTGCATTCTAAATTGCAAATTCATTAAGTACACATTTACATATATGATTTTTGTCAATGCAGACTGAAGTGTGTATAATGTGTATATATATATATATATATATATAATGTATGCACACTGTACATGGAGTGTAGTGATCCATATGTATGCAATTTCTTTGTACAACAACAATAAATATAAATGAATTAATTTACAAATCCTAAAGGTGGGATACATAAATAGTCATATTCCATGTCACAGAGACAATTAGCAAAGTTACAGTATGTTTGGAGAGCCACAGCAAAACACCTGCCAACTGTTAAACATAGGGGTGGATTTGCTTTTCAGGGGCAGCCAAGGCCACAGGAAATACTGTAGTGGGAGAATAAATGACTAAACCCATTTAATTTCACTGAGCACTTTCCACATTTCTATACATAGACATACCTCTTCTGCAGTGCTTTTAGTAACTCTGAGCACCTCTATTAGAGACTCATCCTCCACAAGTGAGCCCTGTGTGGTGGTCAGTCTATGTAGCAGGTTATCTTCCAGCTCCTGCATCTTCCGCTTGTTGGAAGTGACCTCTGCCAACATCTTCACCCTCTCTGATTCCATTTCCTACAGAGGAAAAAAATTATAGAGGAAGACCATTTAACCTGCACGTCTTGCACATTAGACCACGCACAAAAACTAACAGACATACTATTGTTCGATCAGCAGTCTGACTTTTATGATTTGATCCACATAGAGACAGTATTTAACATGGTCTCAGTCTTACCTGTTTTTCTGTGAGGATGACACGGCCAAGCAACTGATCCTCCAAACCCCTCACTGTGACAGTAAAATCCACAATTGCAGTCTTTGCGCTGATCTCAGGACTGTAGGCTGGGTTGGCCATTTTGGTGGTAATGTAGAGAGTAAATTCCTTCATTACATCTACTTCTTTATCACTTACTTTAACCTATATGAAAGCAAACCCCCCCAAAAAAAACAAAAAAAAACAAAAAACAGAACAAACAAAAACAAAAACAGAGCAAAGGACATTAAATAAGGGACTTTCAGACATAAACCAACCATTTAAACAAGGCCTTGAGTTCCTAAAATGTTCACTCCAGTTCTTTTGTGAAGTCTGTCAGTAACAGAAATGGTATTTCCATATTTTAATATGGTTTACAGGTCTTAAAATTAAATCACTAAATAACATACGTATTTGTATGTATTCACAACTGGGTGAATTGCCATACTGAGAGATTTACTTGCTGTAGGTTTTCCTCAAATAAAAGGTCAATTAAACAGTACATATTTCTTAAAGGCCTATAAATAAAACAATCCTAATAGCTTTAGCAAAGTGTGTTTATGTTTGTATTGAAATATATAACAATAGGGTAACATTACTCTAGTTGCTATTTCAATCATTTTATTGTCCATTTATTGAAACATGTTTGGCATGATTTCCTCATTGAATTAAAACATGCAAAAGTTTGTGAAAGGGTTTGGACACTGTTATAAGACCAGCTATTTATCTCATATGCTTCTTACAGAGATATAATTTACCCTTCACCTTAAATATTAAAAATAATCTATTAGAGGACAAAAACATTTACTGTAAAAATGGTTTGTCTGATCAGCAATTGACCTGGATTTATTCAACTCTTCTATTATTCATAAATATTCATAACTATTCATAAAATATTGATTATGTCATTATGTCATTATCATGTCTTTTAACACTGACTTTTTGGTGTCCCAAAATTACAGCAGAACTGGTCCATATTAAGAAATGCAGATTGTTTGAATCAACTTGGCCCTGATACGTCTAACACAGTGTGAATATCAGTGTGAAACTACTCTTATGAGTGTGAATCTGAACATTCTATTTTGTCTGATTATCAGAGTGGTACTTTGTGTGGATTTAATGAATTAACTTCATATCGCAATATATTCTAGAAATCTCCAGCATAAAATAGGTACCACATTCGGGTAATTTACCTTAATTTAATCCTTCCTTTATTATGAAATAAAAGGTCATTACTTAAGTAAAGGCTTTTATGTCCATAATAAATTGAATATTAATGTACTAATGAATAATAATAATAACAACAACAACAACAACAACAACAACAACAACAACAATAATAATAATAATAATAATAATAATAATAATAATAATAATAATAACACCTTATTTGTACATGATTAGTAAATTATAAAGTAACAGCAAATCAATGTTTCATAAACCAGGGTTCTGCAACCCTGCTCCTGGAGAGCAACCTTCCTGCAGGCTTAAGGTTCACCCCTAATCCACCCCAAATTATCCTAATACTAATTACTAATTACTGCCTTCAGAAGGTCTTAATTGGTTGAATGGGGAGTCTAATGATCTAATGATCTGGGCTGGAGCTGAAACCCGCAGGAAGGTAGGTTTCATCTAGTAAAAAAATATTTATACTTTATATGTTGAGCCAGATCTGATGAAGTTCTTCTCTAAAATGTTATCAAGAACAGGGTCCAATTCTTCCCCAACGTCTTCAATGAGTAGTGGTTTCCCAAGAGATAAGCAATCTTCAATGTGAGTTCGGAAATATTTGTGGTTTAAAGATGTCACCTGTTGAAAAGAAAAACAAATAATGTTTGTGTCATACAGGTGAAAAGCCCCCCACCACACTTGCACTTAATGTAAAAAAAGACCTTCCTTATTCATTTAATTCAGTTTTATTTTCATATATTTATGTGAAAGTTGTTGCATGCCCCTGCCACTAGACTACTGAAACAGTTTAATAAATAATTAAAAAAAATAGTCCATAATAAATGATTCAGTACATTTGTAATTCAATTTAAATTTAAACAAAATAAATTATCTATTAAAACAAATCTTCATTTGTCCCAAAAATATTTTACTCAAAAATAATTTGGTATCTGACCAGCAAGAAATATACCAAGCTTTTAATGTACATTTTGCAGCAGCTGGTCAGATTTTCAAAAACACTGATATAATAATGCCCATGGATCTGTCTTTGACCACAACTACTACTACCCACAAGCCCGACAAGTCTCCAGACCTGTTCTTCCTACTTAGTGGCTAACACCCTTTCTACTATTAATCACTGAAAAACAACAGGGAAAACAACAGTGGGTGGTTTATACACCTACTTTCTGCGTCTCGTAACCCCAATAATTTTTAGAACATATTACATACATTTTTAATATTTTAATTTTATCGTGCAGAATTGCTGGAAAACAGCTGATGCCATACCAACTCAAAACTGTCTTGTCTATGAAAGATTGTTTTGAATCTATAGTCAATATTCAGCTCAAAATATTCCTTTATGAATATTCTATCTTTTCTAGCTATCAATCTGGTTTCAGAGAAATTCACAGCACCATTTCTCAACCACACTGGTTTTAAATGACCTCTATATGACACTGGACGGTACAGAGTAGTGTGGTGCCATTTTTATTGACCTCACCAAAGCTTTTGACACTGTTGACCATGATCTCCTTCTAGGTTCCCTACATAAGACTGGTTTCAGCAATAGTGCAAGACTAATGACCCACATTTACCTCTATGGCAGGAAACAATGTATGGCTTTGGGCAACCATAAATCTGACCTGAAGCCAATATCCAAAGACCTCCCACAGGGCTCAATCCTGGGTCCAGTTTTATTTATTTATTTATTTTTAATCAATGATCTTGCCACCCTTGTCTAGGTTGCAACGTGCACATTTTTGAGATGGTAAAGTCTCCAATGTTCATTCAATGCTTTGCAGACTGTTCTATATATCAAATTGGCTTTAATTGCTAATAAAGTTCATGGTGTTTTCCAGATGTTTTTAAATTCTCAAACCATTAGTACCCTGACAGGATCCAGCATTCAGCGAGTCTCAGAATATAAATACCTTGGCATCTGCCTGGATGATAAACTCGCTTTTAAATTTCACATCAACAATAAGGGTCTGAGCAAAGCACAAAACCCCCAATTGCTCCATAATCACTAGCATGAAATTGTGTGTTCATTGCCATAAGTGGGTAACAGGTTAAATGTGAAGATTGAATTCCACTGTAGTGCAAAGGGGACAAATGGTGTTTATTCTTAAGTACTGTACTATAGTTCGGATATCATGTGTGAGTGTGAATCTCAGAGACATGCTGTAATTAGTAATAGTTAGATTGGTGGATAAATTCATCACTCTGTGTGTTGTTTCTAACTAACTAATGTGGTTAAAGCTAACCTTATCTCTAAGTCTGAGTAATGTTTTTAGAAAAAGAAATAAATACTGTGGTAGATTAAATATTTAAAAATATAATGTAAATTAGGGGTAGGGAAATGAGGGCAAACAAGCACAATGTGCGGATAGAGCTAAACCAGGTAAACAACTAATGAGTTCATATCTGATGAACAATTAAACCATGGAGGTGAGGCACACATCTAGGCACACAAGTCATTGTATGTCTTATATTAGGTATTGCTTTTAGTACCTGTAGGTCATTATCAGCTTCACGGTTCTTTAGCCAGGTCTTTCCCTGGCCCTGAGGGTCAATGAGAAGTGGATATCGGGAGGCTTCCGTGACAATAATACCATTCTGAATGGATAAGTCATCATTGGGAAGGCCCTGAAGGTTCCATTCACCTAGAGTGGCATTGTCCACCAGCATAGTGATGAGATTAAAGTTCTATAAAGACAAAAGTAGAAATGGATTACTGAACATGCTAAAAAAGCATGACTTAATACTACTTATTTTATTTATTAAATATTATTTTATAGTATACTGTAGTAGGCTAGCTTTTTAGTTTAGTATATACCTGACTGTATGGAATATGATTAACACTCATTTCTTTCTTCCACTGTTGTAGAAGATGATTGCGGTATTCCTGATTAAATGGACCGGCATAGGACAGAAAGCCAGTAGCCAGTAGCACATCTCCTGGTAAATGCTTGATTTGCCTCTGGAACTCAGTACTGCTCTCTGTCCAGCGAATCTAAGACAAAGACAATGTCTAATTCTTAAAATCAGGACAATAAAAACAGAAGTTTAGATATTAAATACATATAGAAAGTGTATGAAAATCTATAGTATCCTTTAAATCTTATTCTTCAAATTCCTCTTATTCTTTATTCGTCTTCTTAGAATATTCTTAATAAGCCATCCATTGCTTATTTCACAAATGCTAAATATTCTAAATAATCCATCCTTGATTATCAACACAAAGCTTCCTCGACTCCACATCCACTATTCCCATCTGTAAAGTGGACATGGTCACCTTCTCTCCGCCAAGTCCATCGATGAGCGCCATAGCATTGGACATTTTCCTCCTGCATCCTTCTGCATCCTCCAGCAATGACAGCTTCTCTCTCACAGCACCATCATAAATTTCCTGTATTGTACAAAATTTCATTACGTGTCTTACATTTTTGATAAACAAACATTCAGAGGTGGTAGATCCAATGAAATCCTTTAGAATATACTTTCACTTCACACATACATGTACATTTTGCATAATTTAATAAAAAATGATACACTCTTTATCAACAAGTATGATAAATATAGCAAAATGAATTGATAAAACAAAAGTACATCCCCCACCCAACAGTCAAACATGAGTCTATCTAAGAACAACTATGTAAAACACAGAAAGACGTCAACAAAATTGGGAAACACTGAGAAGAAACTGAGAAAAACTGAACTGTGAAAGACCAACAAACACAGAAACTATGTGAAGGAGTATGTGAACCTATGCCTACTGATAACACCGATTCACATACTTTTTAACAAATATTTTAATGTTGATTCATCTTGTTCTATATTTGAAAACAAAATAGAGAATGAGAAACAATAATGCACAATCATTACAAAGAGAACTTTAAACTGTTCTCAAACAAAAACAACAGCTATAAACAAACCTGTGCTTCATCCAGTTCTTTCTGCTTGGCATCCAGCTGTTCCTGAGCTCTTGAGAGTTCCTCCTGAGCCACAGCTAATCGGGCTTCTTGCAGCTTCAGGTTAGCCTGAGATACACAGTTCAAAGTGAACCTGAGATGGCCATATTCAAATCCACATCACTATTCAAATTAATTTAATGCTAAACTCACACTAATAGAACATGCTCACCTTAAGTGGCAAGACTTCTTTATTTATGCCATAGAAGTCTACCATAGCCTGTGTCCAGGAACATAGTCCAGCCACATTGCCACAAATTCGCTTAGCTGACTCCAAATTGTAATCTTCCATACTCACATAAGGCACTAGGAGCTCAACAACCTCCTCAGTGATTGTGTCCTTTAGAAAGATATGAAAAGATTTTGCTCATTACCTTCATTTCCATCTACTGAGTACAAAAAAACAAGGGTTATCATCATAAGGGGCAACAATATTTGTAAACTTAAGAGCCTGCACTTCAGCTAGACTCATAATCACCCTGCTACTTTGGTCTCTTTCTAATATTTAAATTGTTAATGCCTATTAATCAGAGTAATAACACACTCATCACTCCCCACACAAAAAATATGTGACCCACCTTCTTTCTATACAGAGGTTTCACATTCCTCAGTTTCTTGTGAAAACACAATGCCACAACATTAAGATTTTAGACTACTTCTAACCTTTCTCATTTGGTATTTTTGGGTATTTGTACTCGTACCACCGCTCCATCCCCAAACTGCCATAAATACGAATCACATGCAATCACAGTCCACCCTTTCAGTCTTTTTCTTAACATTACAAGCTACAAGAGTTATAAGATTTTCTTAAGTGTTTTATTTATCAATATTTTACCCTAACTAAAACTGAATTGACCTGCAATAATAATAACTGGAACACAGTGAAGATCAATCAAACTACAGATTAAGTGAATTTGCTCTGTAACAATACTGACATGCTCTTAGTGTGTGTACAGAAAAGTCAAATACTGAAAATGATTTCAGTAGGCATACAAACCTTATTGAAGTTGAGCAGCATGCTCAAAAAGCCCGGGTTGTTCATGAGCTTAAGGGCCTCGGTCCAAGAGGGTCTCAGACAGAGTCTCTCAGGGTCAACTGTGATGGCATCAACCCGGCGTTGGAACAGCAGCAGTACACAGTCCATAATTCTCATGATCAGATGCGGAGGCTTTCCCAACTTGCGCACTGTTGCAATGTCTGCTGGCTTTATCGTCTTAAAATAGAGTTTTAAAACAAGGTAAGAGCCCTAACTCAAAGGATGGCTTTACACTAGAGAAACCTTTTTGGTAACACTTGGTAAAACTTGATAACTGAGTGATATTTTGTGCTGATAATTATTTCCGTTAATAATGCATTAAATTTCTTACTCAAATTAAATTAATTTCTTATTAAATGACTATTTAGCTCCGATTTAGTGGTGCATAAACAGGTCGAAGTTTACCCTGTATATGCAGCTATATATATATATATATAAAATAATCATGCTGTACACTCACTTGCAGTGCAGCCTCTGCAGCAGCAAGTGCAGGCTTTGCTGCTTCCAGTTTAGATTCAGCTACTTTCTTATCCCCTTCTATTTCATCCACAATGGCCTGGGCTTTGTCTTTCACTTTTTGGACTTGTGCCTTGACCTTCTCAGCTGCCTGTGCTTTGATGGTAACCTCCTGAAGAACTGTGTCTGCCTTGAGAGATGCCACCTCCAATTCCTTCTCTTTAACAGCCAGAGCTTTGGAGAGTTGATTCACACCCTGCTCTGCTTCCTTTAGTCTATCAAGACCTGTCATAGGTATATATATATATATATATATATATATATATATATATATATATATATATATATATATATATATATATATATATATCAAATCTATGCACCATTTATCACATAATAACGATTAACATAATTATTCATATATAACATTTACACTCATTGACAAAATAAAAGAGCCAATTAGTTGCTGAACTTGTATAAAACTTTATGTGTGAATTTAATTATGATATTTGTGAGTGATAACAAAATTAGAGTCTAAAGCTTTATTGGGAAGAACTGAAAGAAGGCTCTAGTACCCAGTTGAGCCTCTAGTCTGGATACAAGTTGGGATACTGTTGGGAATGAAAGCATGCAGGTTTGCCCATAGATGTTGCTGGCGGGCCTCCATATCTTGAACACTCATAGTCTGCCAAAGCTGGTGCCCCCTTATTTCTCATTTGGTAATAAGTCTGGTAACAGAGCAGGCCAAAGAAATGTTACAATCTGACTGAGACATTTCTCAGGAGCCCGTGCTCTGTGTGGACAAGCATTATCCTGCTGAAAAATGCCAGTCATGAGAGGCAACATGTGGCCAGAGAATGTCCTCAACTATTGCTGAGCTGTTAGTGTCCCTCAAATAACTACTAGGGGTGACAGGCTGTCATATGTAATGGCCCTTCAGGTCATCACAACAGCAACTGGGCCAGTGTGTCACTCCACAGTAAAGGCAGGAGTGAAGTCTCCTCACTCCATACTCCATACTGTCTTTAGAAACCAAAAAAATGTAATCTGGCTAAAGACAACATGGTTCCCATCAATAGTTGTTCAAGTTTCTTGTTCTAAACACTACTGCAAATAAAGCCAACGGTGGGTTGGTCAGAACTCCCTAGATGACAAAAAAAAAAGAAAAAAAAAAAAGATTCTGTCAGGCCAATGATGAGCCCCTTCTCAAATTCTTTCTACTGGGCAAAATGTCTTTGAGTGTGTCATAGAAGCAGAAGAGTCAATGAACTCTTACTAAGAGGTATACTACCCAAAAGTAGCCTCTGAGAGCCTTTTAATTGTGACAAGACTGAAGACATAACTGGATGCTGATCTGGCATGTTTTTTGTCAATGAGTGTATTATGAAACTCTTACATGTAAATATACATACATTCATGTTTGTTTCCAGAGTTTTCAGAGACGGATACAATATAACTATACAAACAACTGAAAAATGTATTGAAAAATATTTTGTAAAATGTAATAATAGAAATGCAATATTCTTATACACCTTCAGACAGACATTTTGTGTACATTTGATTGTTGAAGAGAATGGTAACATGGTGAGATCCAAAGATCTCTTTGAGTCCTTCAGAAAGATAGATTTGTAAGTGTAGGAAGGGATTTAAAATATATATCTGAACACTTTACAACAACTGCCAACAGGGCCAGGTCAGGCCCTCCAACAATCCCTAAAAATGATGCAGTTGATATAAAAGTATATATATATATATGTATATATATATATATATATATATATATATATATAGATTATTATTAATTTAATAATCACTTTATTTTTTCACATTTTTCACAATTTCTTGCTGAATCTCACCTGTGTTCATGCGTTCTGCCAGCATTCTCACATTTGCAATCTTTTCAGAATAAATGGTCTGGTATCCTTTAATGAAAGATAAGTATGATTTGGGTGTCACATAACTCTGTCGCCTAAAACGCTGGAAGTACTCAGTGCACGTCTGCGCTACCAGCTCCTGAAATATTCCCATTGTATGAATCACACTCTCCTTCACCTCTTGAGAGCAGTGAAATGAATAGCTGGCCAGGAAGTGCTGAGCCACAGCTACCAGTGCATCCTTTGGCCATCGTTGAAACCAATCCACGGTACAGCCTGAGATCAGGCCCGGGAACTTTATAGCACGAGAACGAAGCTTCTCTCCCACTGGAGAGAAACAGAGCACCACATGGAGGTTACTGCGCACTCTAGATAAAAAGTAGTTGTACAAGTTGTCAATGGTTGGAGGGCTGCGTGGATACTGTTGCTTCATGGAGGGGATCAGATCCTGAGTAATTTCGATTAACTCATCTCGGCTGAACAGATTTGAGACCTCACCAGATGCCACCACATTGGTCATGTACTCCAGAAAGGACTCATCCTTAATGTCATTGTCAGCAAAGATGAAGGTTACACCCTTGCCTTCCAGTCCTGCTATTCGGTACAGGGTCTTAAGGTCTTCCATGAGATTGCCTGCATTGTAGGTCCTTTAAGAAATGATGGGATATTTTATGTAATTAACACATATGTATCACATAAGCAATATAAAATGTATCATGAAAAGAGAATGTAAATTCATTAAGCACTACACTGAACAAAGACAAAACCAAACAGCCGATGCAAGGGTTACTCACCGTGTAAGGACTATCTGGAAGCTCTGGTAACCAGCAATGAAAGAGGCCAATCGTGTGAGGCTTTGCTTTCCAGATCCTCCCACTCCTACTAAAAGAGCATTGCCTTGGGGTGTGCGGATTATCCGGGATATCTTTACTAGGTGAATCATTGCATCCTATTTGTTCAGAAGAATGTTTACATGTATGACCATCATAAAGAATAAACGGAAGTGTGTTGAGATGAACACATAAATATAAGGAAACCTTTCTAAAACTTTCATGGTATTATCAGAATACCCATTGTTCTAACTGACCTTGAAAAAGACCAAATCCATGGCAGTGCCCCTCACTGACTCATTATACTGTTGCAGAAACTGGGCAAGGCATTCTGACAGGGCTGAAAATGAGGGAATGGGCTCATAGATCTTTGGAACCAAAACCTCAGCGTCTTCTGGTTCATCTCCTGTCACCTCAGGAGCATTTCTAAGGAAATCCACAAAATACTCCTCCCATGCCACACCCTTCAGTAAATCAGAACCATGGTCTTCTGTAGAGATCTGAAGAGTGAATCTTTTTTTAATTTGTGAGGCTCTGATAAATCAAATTAATATTGGGTTTCACTAATATTGTATACTCACCCTTTCCAAAATTCCATCAAAGACTGTCCTGTCATTCATATCAATGAAGCGGTCTGCAATGACTCGTGTGCATTCATGGCGGAAAAGAGAGGCTAGCAGCTCTTGATCTCTGCACACCTCTGCTCCAATGGTGAGCATACCTTGCCATATTCTACTCAAATCTCGTAAATTAAAGATATAGTGGAACTTTGCAGGTGAGGGCAGCATCTAGAAATTTTAATAAAAATTTAATACACAACAAGTATTCCCTTTTAGTTTATGTAACAAATATACTAAATAACTGTTTGTAAGAGCAAAAAAATATTTTTCTATTGTAGAAAAAATGCACATCGACCTAACAAGAAACCTGTGTACAGAATCATTTATATTAATATTAATATTAATATTTAGATTTTATTGTCTGTATATTACCTTGGTTTTAACAGTCTGCCACACCCTTCTGATGGTGGGGACAAGGGCTTTAGCCAGGGAACACACACTCTCTGTGAAGCCTCTTTCTGGGCAAAAATATCCAGATGCCAGTGTGTGAAATATCTTGTCTATAGAAGAGTTGGAAGGCAGAGTGCAATTGAAGACACAAAACTGCCGTTTGAGGCGCTGTGGAATGTCATTGCGGCCACCTCCAGGGTGTATCATAGCTGCTACGAGCTGCAAGTCCACTACATTGATGAACTCTCCTGGACGTTCCAAACTGTAAAACCCTCCCTGTTCCATCAGCTGACGAACTATTTCATTAGTAATCTGAAGATCCAAGAAAAACGGAATGAAAGATTTTAGCTTTTTCAATGAAGATTTTTTAAGGTCTAAGATTTATTACCATATGCTATTTAAAAAAGCAATGTATGGCTGTTCATCTAAAGTGAGTAGTATTTGAACATAACAGCATGACATGTTAAAAATATGACTGTTCATAACTGCTGACTAGTCAAAAAATTTGAAGAGAGTAAATAATATACATTTTTAATTTGTGTTTTTTGAGCAAATCCAAGAATTTAGTATGCTACTCTATAGTGAAGCTGTATTGTACTTTTTTAAGATTTAATTAAAAGCTTAATTTTGATTAAAACCTTTAGACAAAAGTTTAGTTTGACACTATACACTTTTTACGAGTGATGAGCTCACCTGATCTCCCCACTCATTGATTACTGGCATGTTGATATCATCAATAAAAACGGTCATCTTTTTCCCTGCAGGTGGTCCATATGTTGTGCCCATGCGTTTATCTATGTAGCTTTCAATGGTCTGCTGAAACATGCTAGGAAGGGTGGCTGAGGAGAAGTTCAGGCTCTTGCTCAGGTGTTTCTCAGGGTCATACTTGGTGGTATAGCCCTACAGAGAAGGTAACACAGTTAGACTCTCACTGAAAATAAACACAAAATCTCATATACTCACATCAGCGAACCTGGGCAGGAATGTGAGCACCAGCCAGACTGCAGCTCTACTGAATAGAACAGAATGTAAATAGACAAGTGGGTGGCTGAGGAGAAATTTAGGCCTAGATATATCTCATTGTTGTACTTGAAACACCACTTCTTGAAGTATTTGAAACAGGTAATTACAGTAGTGCATTTAGAATTGTCTATACATTTGAGAAACCATCAGATTTTTAGACGAGTCCCACAACTAGATAAAGTGAACCAAATCAAACAAATGAGAAAAAAAAATACACTTGTATTTGAGTATGTGAACCTTTAGGAATAATAGAGAACATGAAGGTGAAATTTTAGCCAGGAGTGGTAAATCAATGGGAAAACAATTAGGTGTAAGTGGGCACACCCTGTTTTATTTAAATTCTTCAGGGAAAATTACTAAACCATCTCAAAAGAGTTTGGACTGAACTACAAAAAATGCTGACCATCCATCCATCCATCCATCCGTCCATCCATCCATCCATCCATACATCAATCCATTTTCTGCCGCTTATCCGGGATCAGGTCACGGGGGCAGCAGCCTAAGCAGAGAGACCCAGACTTCCCTCTCCCCAGCCACTTGGTCCAGCTCTTCTGGGGGAACCCCAAGGCGTTTCCAGGCCAGCCGAGAAACATAGTCTCTCCAGCGTGTCCTGGGTCTTCCACTGGGCCTTCTCCCGGTGGGGCGTTCCCGGTACACCTCACCAGGGAGGCGTCCAGGAGGCATCCTCACTAGAAGCCCAAGCCACCCCAACTGGCTCCTCTCGACAGCGGCTCTATTCTGAGTCCCTCTTGGATGACTGAGCTTCTCACCCTATCTCTAAGGGAGAGCCCAGCCACCCTGTGGAGAAAACTCTTTTCAGCCGCTTATATCAAAGATCTTGTTCTTTCGGTCATGACCCAAAGCTCATGACCATAGATGAGGGTAGGGATGTAGATCGAACGGTAAATCTTTTCACCACTATACATCACTGCTGATGCAGCATCAGTCCGCCAGTCAATCTCCCGCTCCAGTTTCCCCTCATTTGTAAACAAGACCCCTAGATACTTCAACTCCTCCACTTGTGGAAGGACCTCATCCCTGACCTGGAGAAGGCACTCTATCCATTTCTATCCAAACTGCTCCAGTGAGAGCTGTAGATCACGACCCGATGAAGCCAAAAGGACCACATCATCCACAAACAGCAGAGACGTGACCCTGAGGTCACTGAGATGGATCCCCTCACCACCTTGGCTGCGCCTAGAGATCCTGTCCATTAAAGTTATGAACAGAATCAGTGATAAAGGGCAGCCTTGGCAGAGTCCAACCCTCACCAGAAACAAGCTCAACTTACTGCCGGCAATGTGGACCAAGCTCTGACACTGGTCGTACAGGGACCTAACAGCCAATATCAAAGGGCCTGGTACCCCATACTCCTGGAGTACCCCCCACAGGGCTCCCTGAGGGACACGGTTAAATGCATTCTCCAGATCCACAAAGCACATGTAGACCGGTTGGGGAAACTCCCATGCACCCTCCAGGATTCCCTTGAGAGTGTAGAGCTGGTCCAGTGTTCCACGACTGGGGCAAAAACCACACTGCTCCTCCTGGATCCGAGGTTTGACTATCCAATGGACCCTCCTCTCCAGAACCCCTGAATAGACCTTACCAGGGAGGCTTAAGAGTGTGGTCCCTCTATAGTTGGAACACACTCTACAGTCCCCCTTTTTAAATAGGGGAACCAACACCCCAGTCTGCCAGTCCAGGGGAACTGCCCCTGATGTCCACGTAATATTGCAGAGTTGCGTAAGCCAACACAACCCCACAACATCCAGAGCCTTAAGGAACTCCAGATGGATCTCATCCACCCCTGGTGCTCTGCCACCGAGGAGCTTTAAGACCACTTTGGTAACCTCAGCCCCAGAGATCAGAGGATCCAACCCGGAATCCCCAGGCTCCACTTCCTCAGTGGAAGACATGCTAGTGGGATTGAGGAGGTCTTCAAAAGTACTCTGCCCACCGACCCACGACATCCCCAGTTGAGGTCAGCAGAACATCCCCCTCACTGTAGACAGTGTTGGTGGCATACCGCTTTCCCCCCCTGAGGTGCTGGATGGTGGAGCAGAATCGCCACGAAGCCATGCAGAAGTCTTTTTCCATGGTCTCTCCAAACTCTTCCCACACTCGAGTTTTTGCCTTGGAACGCCTGTACCTGTCAGCTGCTTCTGGAGTCCCACATGCCAAAAAGGCCTGAGAAGACTCTTTCTTAAGCCTGACAGCATCCCTCACTGCTGGTGTCCACCAGTGCGTTCAAGGGTTGCCACCATGAAAGGCACCGGCAACCTTGCAGCCACAGCTCCGGTAAGCCACCTCAACAATGGAGGCATGGAACATGACCCACTCGGACTCAATGTCCCCCAGGATGTGTTCAAAGTTTTCCTGAAGGTGGGAGTTGAAACTCTTTCTCACAGGAGATTCCGCCAGGCGTTCCCAGCAGACCCTCACAATACGCTTGGGCCTATTGTGTTAGTTATGGACAATCCATGATGAGCACAGAAGTCCAATAACATAACTCGGGTTGAGATCAGGGGGGCCGTTCCTCCCAACCATGCCTCCCCAGGTCTCACTGTCATTGCCCACATGGGCGTCGAAGTCCCCCAGTAGAATAGAGGAATCCCCTGAAGGGGCACTTTCTAGCACCCCCTCCAGAGACTCCAAAAAGGGTGGGTAATCTGAACTGCTGTTCGGCGCATAAGCGCAAACAACCATCAGAACCCATCCCCCCACACGTAGGTGGAGGGAGGCTACCCTTTCGTCCATTGGGGTGAACCCCAACATACAGGCACCAAGATGGGGTGCCACAAGTATGCACATTCCTGCTCGCCGCCTTTCGCCAGGGCAACTCCAGAGTGGAAAAGTGTCCAACCCTTCTCAAGGAGACTGGTTCCAGAGCCCGAGTAGTGCGTTGAGGTGAGACCAACTATTTCAAGCTGGAACCTCTCAACCTTGCACACCAGATCCAGCTGCTTCCCCACAAGAGAGGTGACATTCCATGTCCCTAGAGCCAGCTTCTGTAGCTGAGGATCGGATTGCCATGGTCCCCGCCTTTGGCCACCACCCATCTCCCATTGCACCTGACCCCTTTGCCCCCTCCTACAGGTGGTGAGCCCATGGGAAGGGGGACCCATGTTTCCTCTTCGTGCTGCGCCCGGCCGGGCTCCATGCGAAAAAGTCCAGCCACCAGGTGCTCGCCAGCGTGCCCCAACTCCAGGCCTGGCTCCAGAGTGGGGCCCCGGTGGCCCGTGTCTGGGAGAGGGAACACTGTGTCCAAGTTTCTCTCTCATCATAAGGGCTTTTTTGGGCTGCACTTTGTCTGATCCCTCATCTAGGAGCTGTCTGCCTTGGGTGACCCTTACCAGGGGCATGAAGCCCCCGACTGCATATCTCCTAGGATCATTGGGATCAAACCCCTCCACCATGTTAAGGTGGCAACCCCGCTGACCAATGAAAGAAATTCAAGACCATTATTACCCTCCCCATGAGTGGATCACGCCAAGCTCACAAATGTAAATACTCAACTAAGCAACTAAAATCCTTTCTCACATTCGTTGATGTTAAAGTTCATGAGTCCACCATCACGTGGAAACTGAACAAATTATCTCAGATTCCAGTTAAATTTTGCTCATTTCCCCCATGTGATCTTTGTTTATAAAATACAAAGGCTATATGCTTGGTAATTTTACATGGTGTGTGTCAGTCAATCTCTGTATGATCATGCATGTGTGTGCAACTGTGTATGCATTTAATGCAATGTGGTCATTTAAATGTGTGAAATCTCTTTAAAGAGAACTTAATACTACAATTGTGTATAATAATTGTAAGGGTGGTTCCCAGGCAAGGCCACCTCCAGCAACCAGGGAATCCAGCCCCACAATCCAGGTACTCTGGTTGGCTCTTTGAATTGCTTGATTGCGTGTGATAGAGACTCTATGCCAGTAATTTCTCAGGTACTTCTGAAGGTTGAGTGTTGGTGTTGATGCTTCTTTTCTTCCTTTCTCTGACTTTGGTCAGCTGAGAAGTCTCACCCTCACCAATGTCTCCCTTGAACTTCCCACTTGGGTTCTCTCTCCTCTTCTCCCTTTCCGTTTCCTCTCTTAAACACTCCTTTTAAGTTTGTTTTCTGTGTTTACTTTGAGAAGTGTTTTTAAGTTTGTTTTACACCACTTATTCCTGGCAGCCAGCATTCTCCTCATGTTTCTTTGTTCTGTTTTCCCACCCTCAGTGTGGTGTTTTATTTTTGCCCCATTTTCATTTTCCAACCCTTTTAACTTAACCATAGTGGTACAGAGACTTTCCCGTGCAAAGCAGCATTTTAAGTTTCAGCTGCTGTGGGTTTTCATCTTTTCTGAAAGTGGTTGTGGTTGGTCACTTTTTAAAGTCTCAGCTGACTCAGATGGTTTGGCTTCAAACCACTCTGAGTGAGTGACACAATGGCAGAAAATCCAGACAGCCATAAATCCAGCAGATAAGGTGGTCCAATTATTGATTCTATCCCAGTTAAAGGTCCTGACATAGCTATTGTAATGAGTGCCAGCACACTCCTGAACCTTCCCAGAAGGAAGAAAAGGCCAAGCCATCCCTACTGGCTTCCAAGTTTTATGCTGGAGAGTTAGGAGGTGGGGGAGTGTTCCTCCCAAAGTGATCTCTGACTTTTAAATAACTACTCTCTGACTTACCCTCAGAGTATGAGAAGGAGGTGTACATTATCTCACTCTTCATCAGCAGGCTGTTAGCTTGGGTCACTCTGGTGTGGGAACACCAGCCTCACATATGTGCCTGTGTGTCCCAGTTTGCATATACCCTGCCACAGGCTTTTGACCAACCTATCCATCAGGGTAGTTGACCTGCCTCTTATGGCAGGACATCAGATCAGTGACTGAATATGTGCATCCCTGGGTGGCATACTGATTTACAACAGGTCAATGATGAACATGTTGACCATGTTTGTCATCTGTCATGACAGTCTACACATGGCCCCTCAGAGTGGTTCTACATGCTCACTCTCCTTAAGGACTGGATGCTTCAGTGGAATCCTTTCTTCTCCCAACGTGGCATGCCCAAGGGCTGCACACACACGGTCAAGTTCCTGTGCCAACATTTATGGTGGCCTCGCATGGAGTCAGACACAAAAAGAAAAAACTTGCCTTTGCATGCACACCTGACACAACAGCAACAGAATATGGGAGGGAGTGTGTTATAATGCAATAACAGCATGGATGTGATGAAGCATATATTAAACACAACCATACACATATCAATGTGTGTATGTATGCCATTTCAGTGACAGATTTGTTTACATTATAGACTGATGCATGTCACCTACATCGTCAAAAAATCAGAACTCATTACTGAGAGAATAAGCAAAACATCTGTTGCATTGGGTGGTTCTTTTTGTTGGTGTTGCAATGTGTTTGCCATAGTGTTGACATTATTTGATTATTTTAACTCTTAAGAGGCGTGTGTTTGTGTGTGTGTGTGTGTGTGTGTGTGTGTGTGTGTGTGTGTGTGATAGTAATGTTTTTAAGTATTTATAATTTCAGTGTCCATTTCGCTTTAGGTGGAAGGTGGGACTTTATGATGTTAAAAACTCTCTCTAAATATCTCTAAAACACAGGAATAACAAGCATTCTATTGAAGTCTAAACAACAGAAAAACTATTCCATTTTTTCTAAATTTAGGTTTACCATAATATAAAACCATCTAACAACTATAATGTCATATATACATAACAATACATTACATATAGCCTTCAATTCTAGGTAATAATCTATCATCAGCCTTTCTTCTTGAGACATTCAATACCAGTTATCATTTGTGAATGCATTCTTAAATGTCTTTTATATTCAAGGGATAACCCGACATTTTCTCTACATAACTCAAAACTTTACTCCTTAATTTAGGTTACACAACTATTTTGTGAAGAAAGACCTTTAAATAGTTACTTTACACTAAGATGTGAACCATTTAGTTGGTATAAAGATATCATAAAAAACGTACCTTGATCATTACAGTCTTGCCAGTGCCCTGTTCACCAATTAGAAGGACAGCTTTCCCTTGCTTCATGATGGTGTGCAAAAGAAAGTCTGTTCGTGTGTTATCTACATTTGGTACAAGAATAGATGCATAGTCTGGGACTGAGTCCTTAGGATAGTGGTACTCGGACACCTAAAATGACATCAATGGAAGGTTTACAGTTTACCATTAAAACATGACCATTTTAAATTATATTAACTTTATAGTTATGAACTAATATGGTACAACAAAAATATGACATAATTTGCTTGTCTGCTTCAGGGCCAATTTTTTTCCTCTTCCAGATGTGCATTAGTGTTTTGCTTCCAAGATCAGTAGTACAACTGTGATAATAATGACAACAATAGCTGGGGAATAAGGTTATGAGGATGGTGATGTATGTAATGCAACAGTTCCATCCACAAGAGTGGACACAGACAGGCTTATGCAAATCCATATTCAGATTATAATTAATTCTGCCAAGGAAGCAACAAGTAGCCAGCCTAACATCCTACCTGAGGACAAAGTCTCTAAGCTTGATACAATGATTGGAACAGTTTGTGACTTTTGTTAAACTTGTGCTGGGTTATCTTTATAAATATTGTAAAAATTTGGTTATCTTAATAACAAACACTGTAGCTAAAAATAAATGTTTTAGAATGCTTTATTAGACTATAAGAAGGGTTTATTATTAAGATATTTAACAAGTAATATTTAGGTAGGGGAGTGAAATAGGTAGTGTTCCAGGATGGGACATTTTGTTTAGTAACAAAGATGACCACAGTAGTTTTAAAAGCATGGGAACAAAACCAGAAACCACTGAAATGTTAATGAGATTTCTATTACAGATACTACAGAAACTATTAAAATACAAATCCCTAGTGTATGTCAACATACCTGGCCAGAACACCTGATTCTGATAATCCATAGAATTTGAAGAATGCAAGCTTCGATGCAAAATTCAGATGTAATGTAATGTAATGTAATGTAATGTAATGTAATGTAATGTCATTACAGACATTACTCTTTTTTCTCTTTTATTGTGATTGATATTTTATTTAGATAAAGGCATACACCTTTTTTTCTGGAGTTTCTATATTTAAACTAATTTTGTGACTAAATGTGATGACTATCAATTTTGTCAATTTAAAATAAAAAAGTAACATTGTACTATTAATGAAAGAAGAAAGGTGCAGCGGAAAAAACAGTATTTGGAGCAGCTACACAACAGTATATGATAGCTGATATTGTTAACTGGCTTCTAAAAACAAACAACCCCCCTTTTGTTTTACCTTTGATAACCATTGGTCCCATTCACCATTCTCACTGACCACAAATTCAAATATGGTCTGATCTTCATGTGTGTTGGGCAAATCCAGAGATGCTGGATGATTTCTAAGAAACATCTCCATTTTGGATCGATCCTCCAGTTCCAGCAGTGCACCAACAGACCACATTACAGCAAACACAAACAGTCGACCAATGTAAGTCTCTGTTACATGCTTATCCTCTGCTGTAGACAACAGGCCCTGTAAACCAGTAGTGAAAGTTTTCTACATGTTCCAACTTATTCCAAAAATAAAATATATTTATTTCAGTCCAGAATACAATTTCAGGAATAAAATGTTTTTTCAGACCTTCTTCTGAAAAATCCTGTGCCATGATATTTTGTATTATTTTTAAAATACACATGGAGAACACATACCATTATTATGCAGAAAACATTCAGAATTAAATTGTTGCTTTAATTTATTGTGGAGAATATTTTTATTTAGTATTTAATTTAATGATTAAATTAAATAACACAGTTAACTCTTTATTTTATAGTATGGTTAGTACATACCAAGTATTTAAATATATTACAAGTATTAATATTCATAAACATGGGTGGGGGTGAGGTGGAGGGGTTTGTTGTGGAAGTATCTGTCTATCGTGGCTGAGGCCGATGTTGCTGTTATCATTCTAGTATTCACTCAGTTTATTAAGAGTGACAGCTGTCATCATATTCCCCTGGAGTTGATCTTGGAGAAATAACTACTGTGGTAGAGCCAACAATTTCTGGATTATAGTGATTTAACAGACATGCATCTGGATCCTGGTAAAGCTGCTCTGTAACAATATCTGTTATTAAAACTGCTATATGGTTAGATAGATCAATTCTATGAACTATATGCACTGTATGAAAAGTTTGTAGGAAACAGAAATCTATAGTTGTAGGAAACAGAAAGATTTAATTTTATCATATGACACCGTACATCACAACAATGCTGAGAGTTTTTACTCTCAGTAGACTTGCCTGTAAAAGATCAATGGTTTGCTTGATGTACATGCACTCCAAGAGCTGCATTTTGGGAGAAACTGCAGTAGAAACAAAGTTCATCAAATCCTGTGGAAACATGCAGGTAAATAATGAGCTTGATGTATTGAACAAAAATGTGATCTAACTCTGACTCAGCACCCTATTTATTTCAGTTCTGACTGCTCTGGTTCATGATTTTGCATTTGATTACTGATTATTCAAGTTTATTTTGTCTGTGTTATTTATCATTATAATAATGGATCCATTAAGCTGCCACAGTTGGGTCCATGTATCATGTCCTAGCCTTGTTTTTCAGTGGCTGTGCTACCTTAGTGTTAGTTGTATCCCACAGCTTAGAAGCTGCAGTTCCAAACAGTGCACAGTTGGATTGCCTGCACTAACTACACTATCTAGGTTTATATGCAGACCACTGGTTTAATATTAATCTGACTAAAGCCCATTTCACACCATGAGTGAGGCAGAAAGTAATTCTAATTATACTTTTTTAACTCACTGAGTTGTGCACAGATGGGAATTAATCCTCCACATTTTACCCATCCACACACAGTGATACACACGTACACACTAGTAAACTCACACACCAGGGGGCAGTGAGCACACGTGCCCAGACCAGGGAGTTCAGTGCCTTGCTCAGGGGCACATTAGTCATATCCTGTCAGTTCAGGGATTTGAACTGGCAACCTTCTAGTCACAAGGCTGGTTCCCTAACCACCAGGTCACTGCTGCTCCAATATTATACATTTAAACTTATAATCAATTACAAATAAAAAAAAAAAACTGAAGAAATAAAAAAACAGAAAATTTACAGATAATTGCATATGGGGAGATGGAAGAAGTATTGCACATTGTTATGCTACATTGTAAAAGTTAAGTTGAGTGGAGTTAGGATGAAGCAGCCTGTCACTGAAGGAGCTCCCAGGGCTGCTAGAGTCCCATGCATGGGGCGGGAGGTATTCTCCAGCATGGATGCCAGCTTAGCTAACATCCTTCTGTCTCCCACCACCTGCACTGGGTTTAAGGGGCTTCATGGGACAGAACTGGCCCTCTTTATGAGTTTGTTTTGTCTCTTCCACTGTGTGCCACTTAAGTATTGCTGCCCTAGCAGACCACACCATAAAAGATGGTAGTTTCATCAGTTTCATCACTATGTGGCTCATCTGCATTAGCAGATGGGGGAACTTTGAAGGTTAACAGTAACTTAGGAGATGGCACTCACATAGCCTTTACCAAAGTTAACAGTTCATATGCAATGAAACAGAGAAGTCATATTACTGCACTTATAAAATAAAATATTTTTATTTACTTATTTATTTTTAGACCTATTTAAATTGTGTATAATAACATTTATAAGCCTGCACATTTCAAATGATCAAAATGATCACAATGGTCAGTCTCATAGTTATAGAATCCTGGGCTTTTTTGAGTTAAATTAAGTAAATTAATCTTTTTATTGGGTTGATATGTGGCAATTGCAATTTTAATGTTCTTTGATTTTTAAATACTATAATATTTTAATACTATAATGCTTCATTTATAGCCATCAGCAGTGGCTTAGAAATTAAACATACATTTCAGGATATTCTAATAAGTACTGTGGCAGACCTGACAGTTTTACATAAGTTAAACAAAAAGTCACAAGTATTTACTATATTTTCAATTTGGAAATAATATTGAAAACAAATATTGCATTGTACCAAGTATTGCTGTACATACCTAGTGATTTTAGATAAGTCACTATTGCCCTCCTAAGTATAAAATACAATTACAATTACTAGTATTTGCTGACTAGTTAACATCACTTTTAGCACTCACTTGGTAGATGGAGTTAAAACAATTTAGAATCACTTCTGCCTGTGATGTTGGAATCTTCTTTAGCCAGGCCTGCAGAATGGGCTTCCAGTTCAGCACAGATGAGCTCATGAAAACCATGCCGTTACGTGAGACAGTGGCTGGAGATGCATTATCTATATTGTGGGGCTCAAACACCACTTTACAGTTAGGAGCCATTGGGATGCGGTCTCCATTAGCCAATGTAAGGGTCTTATTGTCATCTAACACAGAGTTCAGGTTTTCAATCCAGACCGCATCTACTGGGCCATCTAGGACAATCCATGTATATTCCCCCTAAAAAGAAAGTTCAGTTAAGGTCTAGGAAACAATTGTGTAATACAAATAAGCTTAGAGTGATGAAATCAATCATTTAATTCAGTTAATAAGAGAATCCTTTATTAGTACTGCAGTGGGCAAATTCAGAATCATTAATAATATATTATTTAGTTCCTCTCAATCAAAGCTTAATCAAGACAATCAATCTTAAGTAGCTTACAGGCTGAAAAGAAACAGACCATCTTCTTACTTTCTTTGCTTTTAGAGTCTTCCTCCACAGTATAGAAAATACTCCATCTGTCCAGTCATTTGTAGCCACATCCAGAGTGCCAAACATTTGAGAGGCAGTGATAGCCTTGGGGTTCATTCTCAGTTCTTTATGAGGAGTGCCACAGTCTGTCATAGCCTTCAAAAGAGTATGAATGCAGGTAGTTTTCCCTGTTCCACTGGGACCAAGAGTCATCATACCTGCAACAAACCATCTGAGGTATGTATAAGGGGACTTTTAAGGGACAAAACAATAAAATATATTCACTCATTTACTTTCTTATGAACTATATCAATGGATTCCAGCGTAAACCTGGGAACACTGAGTGCAAGGCAGAAACACTCCATGAACAGGATGCTGTCACACCCATTCTAATACAAGCAATGCACACTATTTGACTATTCAGTAAAATTCACACAATTGTCAATTCAGAACAGCCATCTCATGGATGCATTGCACAAATAAATCTCAGAATCACTGGGACTCTCTAACATGCCCACAAAGAGAGCATTAGAGAGCAGGTAAGACAACTATGATATATCAAGTATGGCACTACAAAAGAATGCAGCAACAAAGTTGTTAATATAGGATGTTGTTGGCCAAAGGTTTGTGGATATAGCTTTCTGAACACCACATGTTGGCAAAAGTTTGTAGACAGAACCTTTGAGCTGCAAACACACTCACAGTATCTGCAGGAACTGCACTGTTGTCAGGAACTGTCAGCAAAATTGAACTTCTAAACTTTATACATTCCCTGACTCTCCAAACATTGAACTACAACTACTAAATTTAAAAATCTTGTAAGCAACTCTCTAAAGCTCGATAAAACAAAAATCGATATCCACAAGGCAAGCTACAGAAATGACCATAGGATGGCCAAACATTTTCAGCCTGTTACATTTTACATTGCAAAATGTTATTATGTAATAGTAGTTTTGTGGAACTGTGGAAGAGAAAATGAAAGATCAAGAAATCTCATATGCTGGTAAAACAGGCAAAGAATTATTGCCAGGAACATGTATGAAAGTTTTGTTGCTTGCACAAACAATCTTTATGGAAGAGTCATAAGAAGGAAACCTGCCCTGCAACAGCAACAACACATCATCAGAAGTATATAGCTACAGAACATTTAGAGGAGCCAGATCAGTTTTGAAAATGTTGTGAACTGGTGAATTCAAAATAGAAATCTTTGGACAAAATCAGCAAAGATATATATTTTTAGGGAGAATTACATAGATTTCATGAAAACAGTGCCATTAATGAAGTGTTGGCCTAATAGCTATATTACACAGGTGGATGTAAGAATACCTGAAAAAGCACAACAAGAAGCTTTTGGAATGGCAAATACAGGTCATCACGTCACATGACCACACCAAGTATTATTTAAACAAAATAAATGTACATTTTAACTACCAATTCCAGTTAAATGAAAAATATAACAAAGAAACTGCTGTGAGCTAGGGCAACTAGATGTGAATGAGTGAAATGAGGAGTGTATGTCATGTCAGAAGAATTACAATTATTTAGATTAAAATGAGACAATTATAATAATGTAATTATAATATCTGTTATTATTATTATACCATTTATGTTAAAATAATATGCTTTGATATGCCATTTACAGATTCAGAGGAAAAATATTCTTTAATTTTTTTCAGCCGATAAGAAGTAATAATAACAGAATAAAACCATTGGGCGCACAAATACCTTTTTAATCAAATATTTCCGAAGTTATCTTGTTTAATTTACATAAGAAATTTGATTAACAGCTCTCCTTGAGACCAGTTCAACTTAAATTTCAATTTATCATGCACCGTTAGTTCAAATCATGCTGTATTATGCAAAGGAATCCTGTAAAATCAGCTTATGCTGAGTTGAATTTATGAGAAGATTTATTATGTATATTGGCCTTCATATATACATTCACAGTATCTGTTTGTGGTAGAAAGTTCAAAATTAGCAGTCATCACTCACCATGTCTCACTCGTTGTGTCTCATAGAGTTGCACAAGTTTGAGCACCCATGGCTGGTGGGCAATTAGACCTGCCTCGTCAGCCTGCTTAACAATAGCTGCCTCCAATTCGGGATAACCAGCTTTATCCAAAATGATTCCCGGAAACAAATCGTTAATGAGGCTCATGAACAGAGGCTCATCTTCATCCACCTGTACAAAGGGGAAAGAAATGAAAATAATCATATAAAAATGGAAATATATTATTTTTAACATTATTTTAATTGTTGATTTGTAAATTATATTGGCCAGTTACTGAGGAGACAGATATTGACACAGAATATGTGGACAACTTTTCTATTCTTTTTATTAAAAGGCATTTTTATTAATGCACGAATTATTAATCTCAGATACCAGTTTGGAGATGTTCATGTCACGCAGCACCCTCATGACTACAGTTTTCTCTGACTCTGAGGGGTTGGATCGCTTCACTGCTCCAAGGGTTCTCAAAACAGATAGAATGTTGCGGAGGCCAAAGTCATAATGAACCTATGTAAACACAATTAAATTCACAAAATGTAATAATGACTCTGTACTCTTTAGGGTTTTTTTTCATACAATTTAGTTGTGTCATGTAGTAATGACATCACATCCTCAGTTTTAACATGTAGTACAGACAGTGCTCTTGAATACTACTACAGAATTAAAAAAAAAAAAACAGGAATATTTTAGTAAAAATAAAACAGCAAATGGAAAGCTAAATATCCCTTTGACAAGACAATATCTAACTTGATTTTTTAATGCAAAACAGTGGTTCAAAAAAAGAAACAGAGTATTTTAACTGTTCTGCTGATAGTTTACCTGTTTGGAGAGCTGCTCCTCACACAGTTTATAAAGAGTGTAAAATTTGCGACTGAGTACTTGGTTGTCTCGGAAGCCAGCACTAGCAAGCTTAACTCTCATAATGATTGCTCGGTCTGGCACCATCATGGCTACTGTGCGGAACTGAATCTTCAGGTTCTCAGGCAGTTCCTGTCTTCCAGCATATCCAGGGTTCTGTAAAATAAAAGAGGAAATACTTAGAACACACTTATTGTAAAGAATATATATATATATATATGTCTTCTTCTTAATAAAGCAGGCACATCTCTGCTGCCAAAGAAGTCTAGGGGAGCTAGTATGTGCAAACCCATCCTATGCTGATGATCCAGTGGATTAGCATTGATCAGCTCATTACCACCATATCCATGTCTCTTTACCTGACTTCACTTAACTTTAATGTAATGTAAATGTAGTATTTTTCAATGCACTTTCCTAAGGGTTTTATTGTAGTAGAATACCTTACTACAATTAACATATATACATAAAATATGTTGTATGCCCGTTTTAT
Organism: Acestrorhynchus altus; assembly: GCA_034509495.1. Taxonomy (NCBI): domain Eukaryota; kingdom Metazoa; phylum Chordata; class Actinopteri; order Characiformes; family Acestrorhynchidae; genus Acestrorhynchus; species Acestrorhynchus altus. The sequence goes on along the minus strand of CM067507.1, from coordinate 9,395,802 downwards.
GCTTAAAATACCGGCTTGCTAACAATCACACATTGGCCGTAAGACTCGTGCAATTTGCTATAATCTCACACTCTCATACCAGAATCGCCATTTGTCAAGACCCTTCAATCTGCTTCATCAATCATTGAATGAATTTGATACCTGTCACTTTTACCTCACCAAAGAAATTCCCAAATACACACAGTATGTCACCTGTGCTACATTCTGGATCACTGTTACACCACTATTAAAATGCACAAAGCTCTCGGACACTCAGATCATAGCCTCCTTCACCTGATCCCAACATACAGGCAGAAACTCAAAAGCAACAAGCCTGTCACCACAACAGTGAAAAGGTGGACACGTGGAGACATTGAAAAGCTTCAGGGCTGCTTTGAATCCACAAACTGGACTGTGTTTGAAGGGGTGGCAGATGGACAAGTACATGGACATTGTGACTTGGTACATTGGTTTCTGTGATGATAGCTGTATTTGTACTAAATCACATAAAAACTCAACAATGAGAAACCAAGGTTTTCAGCTGAGCTGAATGCAAGGACGTTGCATTCAGGAGTGAGGACAGGACAGGACAGGAGCTAAGAGATATGTCAATGATGCACATTCAACCTGGCTCTGCACTTCATGCTACAGCATCTCAAAAGTCCTGGAACCTATACTAGAGTTCTTCTTTTCTCTTCAGTCTCTACACACTCTACCCCCCCCCCCACCCCCCCTTAACATCAATGGCTCTGTGGTTTCCACTGTCATTCAAGGTCTTGGTTACCACCATATCCAGGGACCTGAAGTGAACACGGTCTCCACAGCCAAGAAAATCCAGCAAAGAATGCTCTTCCTGAGACATCTGGTTTGGTTCCTCCACCTTACATGAAGGTGCCAAACTCCAGTGCATACTTCAGGGCAGCAGAGAGAATCATTGGATGTAATCTGCCAATGCTTCAGGACATCTATACGAGCAGGGTGAAGAAGTGTGTTGGCAAAATTACAGTTGACCCCTCTCATTCTGGACACCTCTTCCAGATACTTTTCTCTGGTAGAAGACTCGGGTCCATCAAGACCAGCACTGTTACAGGGCTGCAACCCAGGTTGGAAATGGAATGTAAACCCACTGGGGTTGAGACCTTACGTGTATTTGACTCCCAGTCAAAGCTGGGTGAACTCAAAAGCAAAAAGCTGGGCTGGTCAGATTGGGATTTGAACTATGGCCACTGAGATGTTAAACCAGAGCGTAATCCACTACTCTATTGATGGTAGGAGCACTTTATGGTTTTCTGGGCTTATCAGCCCGTCAGTGATGAAAGGTGCTTGTGCTTTATGTTGTTTAATGAGCAGAGCACTGGTGGAGGATCCACTGCCACAAACAGACCATCTCAAGACCACTATGAGACACCGAAGGTTCTAGTCAGCCTGACCTTAGAGACTTCACTTGATTTTTGGCAATGCTTTTACTACATTTATATATTTTATTATATTTTCTTATAATCAAAATTTTGTTTTGACCAGCATTTTCATCATTAAACTGGCAAAACTCATTTCGGATGTTTTCACTTGAATGGTCTTCACCTTTCACCAAAAGAGACAAATTTTTTCAACCTCTACTATACATATGTAGAGTATATCCATATACACACCACTAGGTCTTTATTATTATATTATATACTCTAGTCTTATATTTTATTATACTTTTTATCTTTGGGTAATACTTGTTTATAGTCTGTGTGCTTGTTACATGTCATACATGTGTGTTCTTAGCAAGAAAGGTTCCTTTAATGTGCACATCCTTGGTGAAAAAAGAGATTCTGATTCTGATTCTTTGGACTTCACTGATCAAACACGCTGACCGGAAACGGCAGCCTTCTGAAGCAGTAAGATAAAGCATCCCCATCCTCACTCACACCTGCATGACAGACACTACCACAAAGCACCCAATTGAGGTAGGAACTTCTAAAAATCTAATAGATAAATGCCTATCCCATATATTTTTCTTATTAGCCCAAGTAGCAAAGGGTAACAAAATGAATGCAACAGAAATTACATTATAAAGTATACTTTATATATTCATTCACTTTTTAAATTCACATTATATATTTTTATATTCCTTCCTATATTGCTTGTTTTTATATTCCGTTATATTCCTAACTTTGAGGCTATTTGATTGATTCTCATCTTTCAAATAGTATTCACATTAAAATAAAATCTATGTGAATTGTTTCAGAGTTTCAGTAAATGTATAAAAGTATTTAATTATATGAGTGATCCAAAAGGAAAGCAAGGGAATCAGATAATTAAGATGGATATCAGAGTAAAGCAAATCTCATATATAACATTTCCAATATGTACTGCATGTAAAAAATAACATTTCCAGTTGTGAAAAAATATGCACTAACCATTGTCAAGAAGATGCCAAACTCTTTGTCCATGTCCACCACATCTCCATCAGTAAAGATGAACTGAGGCTTTTTGTTCTTTTTACATTGCAGGACAATGTAGATCTGTTGAGCAGCCACTGATAGCACAGGTAGCTCAATACGATTGAACTCATCAAAACAGCCCCATGCACCAGACTGAGCCAGTCCTTTAGAACACAGACATTTTTATTGTAATAAATAAAGACCAGCAAAAATATTTTAAAGAAATAGTTTATGTATAAATAAAAATAAATAATAAACAAAATAAATGTATTTTTGCATTTGTTCAAATTAAGTCAACCAAGACACATTAACTGTGATGACAGTAATATTACTTGTACTAGGGCTGGGCAATATGTCAAAAAAAAAACCTCAATATAATTATCAAGAGAAATGGTGATATAGTAACCTTTAATAGTGATGTTTATATGGCATCATTTGCCCACCATACATTGTACTGCTGTGTATAGAATAGAGTGCTGTTTGATTTTGGCCAGGCAACCACACTATTGCTACACCAGTTGTCTTTGCCTGGGCAAAATTCCGGCACCATATGTGTCTTGGCAAATGTATTAAAATAAGCAGACCTACATAAAAAATGCTAAAATCAGATGAGTTTTGACTGTTAACAGTCAAGAAAATGTTAAATATTAGTTCATAATAAAGTTTTAATGAAAGCTATAAATGTTTACTATGAAGTTTCACTGTGTGCCTTTTAGATGATGATGCTTGGAATGAGGCTTGAGTATATATACATATTTATTTTATGCCAAGAACACAAAAAAGGACATTTTAGACCATTGCCATCATTAATGCAGCAGCAGTCATTTTTCTCAAAAGTGTCTGTTATGCTGAGGTTGTCTTATTCTGGTGATATATTTTTATTCAATCAATATATTTAGTAAAACAATGTGTACTTTTGACTAAGATGTTTTCTGAGGTAAACTGGAATTGCAACAGCAGGTTTCGGAAGACGAGATGCCATTAATATATATGGTCAAAATGACAACTGTGGGAAATTTTGAGGTATAAGTGGTAAGAATATTTGTGTACTTTGTAATATTAATTTCATAACAATGTCAAACTGAAATATAATAAATTCTAATACTTAAATTAATATAATATAATATAATATAATATAATATAATATAATATAATATAATATAATATAATATAATATAATATAATATAATACAGTATAATCAAGGTCAAAGCCATTACATCTCAATGAGCTCTTTAAATGAACATTATCTGTTTTTTTTTTTATATAGAACTGCATGTGACCTTCAAGTTAAGAAATACAGAGTGAGTTACAGATTGGTCAGAATATCCTTTATTTTAATAGCTGCATTCCATTCCACAGAGTATTTTAGCAGTACCACTGTACTATCTACACAGTAATCATGCTAAGGGAACTTCAAACAGTAAAATAATCATCATGTAAATGACATTGCATGGCATTCACCACAATCTTTGATTGTTCTTTTGCTTGTTGTGTAATATGGGCATACATTTATAGACATGTTGTTTAGATGATTGTCAGCTGTTAAAACCCCAAGATGAGATGACTGATGACTGGTGAACTTATTGTCAGCTTCCTATGCAGTGATAAACTGTTCCAACTGAACATTTTCATTCCCTCTTTACATTTAAGTACTAAAGATATGATCTATTCTGTAGTGCCTACTTAGAGCCACTGCCTCACTGCAACATTCAGTGTGTTAAACATTCAAAGATAATTGTCAATTATTCTGAGGTTGGCATTCTCGAAGATTGTGTTCTTTATTTTGCTCTGCTTATTTTTCATGAATTAGGCCCAACGTTTACGACTTTCACAAAAATACACGCAAGAGTCATTTAACCTATTCTTTTTAACAAATCATGTCACATGTCACAACCATAGCTTGAAACAACACTTCATGACAAGAATTCAAATGTTTGGCTGCTGATTGTCGATATGTGATTTGTAGAACATATGCAGTTTACAAACTATACCTTTGTAAATGCGTCCTAGTCCTCGATAGTCCATCTGGTCAGAGCAGTTAAAGACCACCACATATTTTCCCAGGCAACGGCCCATATCTTTAGTAGTCTCAGTCTTTCCAGTTCCTGCTGGACCTGCAGGTGCTCCACCCATACTCATACCCAAGGCCTGGGACAATGTGATGTAACATCTGAAATGTAAAAAACATTTAATTTATATTAATTTCCATCAACTGCTCAGTTATTCAAATGATTTCTGGAATTATCTCTCAATATCTACTCACCTGTCAGTTAGAGGTGTTATGACCAGTCTATCAGTGCAACCTAGATACTCATTACAATAATCAAACTCCACATCTGTTATTTGTATGGTGCATCTATCTGTGTCTTCTATGAAGTAGAAACGTGACTGCTTCTGCCACTGAAAGTCAGATGTGGATCGGATGTTCATTCTCACCTGTAAACAAATTATGTATAATTGTAGTTTGCAGGGTTTGTGAGATCAGGATCATATAATATAAAAAATAGTATTTCATGATAATGCAGAAATATCCACAGTGCCTGCCTGTATAACACTGTTTTACTATGTATCTAATGAATCAAAAGTTTTCTTACTAGATCATCATAGATATCCTTTTGATGCACATGTATTGTTATCAGGGTTTCATACTTGGTTCTCTCCATTCTGGTAAGATCATGAGTGGTCATATCAATCAGTTCATTCAAAATATCCAGAAATTTCTGATTTGTTGTCTGCATGACCTGCACAAATATTAATTATGCAAACTTACAAAACAGAAACACTTGACAAAACTGTATGAGTGACATAACTTAGGGCAGCACGTGGTACATAAACCCCCAGATACACATTGTACAGAGCATTTAAAATACCTAATTTAATAATATTAGCTGTGAATGTGTGGTGTATTTTACAACTTTCATGGCAATTTAATAAAGATAGGATTGTTTAAGATTTTAAAATACCATTTTTTTACCACATTTATCACATAAAATATTAATTTTGGACTATATTTGTAGGAGCTAATATGACTTTTACTGTATTTACTGTACAGTATTTCATTTATTGTAACTCCACACTTAAGCTGCTGTAAGCTAGGAAAAGGTGAATGTCCAAATTCCTGAATTTAAGTATATTTCAACCAGTGCAAAACATTAAATCTTAAACCAAAAACTGCCTAAAATGGAGCATAAGGAATAAAAATACAACACAACAAACATAACTTGTATTTAGGTCAGAACTCCAATATACCAATAGAAATGCTACTTTTAATGATTCATAGTTTACATTAAGCTCAATTCAAATATAAGATTTATATATAACAGTTTTGTCTTTTCCAGTAAAGTCACCATTTTGGAGATACATGTTTTCTTTGGACAGTGACAGTTTGGTCCAAATACTTAATTTTGTTTACATAGCTCTTAAAACATTCTCCTGTTCTCAAATGCCTGAGCTGCTTTGGTCTTGTATTTGATTGTTTGAAGAAATGTAGACACATTAATATTTGTCGTATTTCAAACAATATCTATACATAATAACTAGATAATCAGGTAATTATGTAATAATTTTCTGATATTCTCTGGCATGCAGACATTATTAGTCTATAAAGTCTTACTTTATCAAAAGACCAGCTACCACACTGTGTTTTTGCCTCATTTTTCAGGATTTTCTACTTCAAAAATATTCTTAATGTCATTATCAACTGTTTTAAATATTTTTCATGTCTGCCTGAAACCTTTACAGTGTAAAATCCTATTTGAAAAGGAAGATGCCTTAGTTATATATATTTTTTTGTACATAAATTAATGTTTACATGTAGTTTTAATTTACTGCAGCCATTATTTCAACAAAATAAAAATACTCTTCCCAAGAGTGAGCTTAATATACATTACAGATGCTGCAGTTAGACACCATTACAAAAACATATTATTTTAATAACAATTATTTTTAAAATGACAAATTTCATTTGTCTAGTTTCCTCCATTTCTCAATATTGTTCAAATTAATCAAATGTTCATGTTTAAATATATTAAAACTATATCTAATATTAAGAATTTAATAAAAGGTGATTAGTATGTATTAGTAAGCTCATTTAGTGAAGTTTTAAAGTCTTTAAAGCATTTTATGTCACATTACAGGAAACTGTTACTGCTATTGTTGTCTCTTTTATCTGTGTCTTTTATCTTTTACCTTCTAGTTCCTATTTTTTGCCACTACCACCCAGAAATCATTGTTCATTGTTCTTACTTATGATAAAAGACAGATATACACAACAGTAAAATTCTGCTTATCTACTTATAGAAGATAAGCAGTATCGTTATCAGGATACTTCTAAATTCTTCTCCAGCAGTTTTGTAAGTGATACTAATAGAATAGCACAACAAATGCAAGAGTAAAAACAGACCACATCAAAAAAAAGAACAGAAAAGAAGAAAAGAAACAGTATTTAAAATATATAAGCATAACAAGCTAAGAAACAATAGAATAGAAAAAAATATTCACCAAAGTGGCAAAACATACCTTTTTTGCCTTGAAACTGATCCAACACATAATGTAAAATCATTTATTACATGAATAAATAACCCCTTTTAGAATGATTCATTTAATTCCGTGAAGGTCCAGGCAATTGGTGCTAGTAGTCTCATAGTTAAATAGAAATTAACGCTTTTGTGAAAGTTCTATCAGGAGACTCAAATTCTGCACCTTTCCTCTTCCGCAACCAATCATTTGTCCCCACCTGTCTTTTAAAGGCTTTTACTCACAGGCCCATTTTCTACTTTACAGATGCTGATGACTCGCTTTTCCCTCTTCCTCCCCTCCACCAGTTTGGTCCTGTTGGTTTTCCAGGGGACATTTCAAAGACATTGAAATTTCAAAGACATTTCAGACATTTCAAGACCTGGTTCAACTACGACTAATGCCAAATACTAAATGAGGCCACCAACACACATTTGACTGCCTTGAAGGAGAGACTGCATATAATTGTTGCCAGAGGCCTTCACCAGTCAAAGCTTTATAGAGGGGGCAAAGAAAATTAAATCTCAAGTACACTTCTAATAAAGCCACGTGGGAGACTGTGCATAACATATGCAGCTTTTGACAACAAACCATGCACATCACCACAAACACACCTTCACACCTTCAGGACCTTCCAGACTTGATGTATTCAGTACACTCAGGTGATATTCACTTTACTAATTGTAAGATTAATAACACCAATTGCCTGGACACCTGTAAAATCAGGTCAGTCACTTTAAAGGGGCTATATATATGCGCAATCTCTTATTTTAAATGATACATTTTAATTTAATTGACATTACTTTGTAAAAATGTTTTCGCTTCAATCTTAATGAAGAAGACATTTTCTGCAAATTCTTGAGAAAGTAATTTCAAACATCAAAATGCACTGTCAGGTGAAGGAAGAACTACTACATACCTTCTTATCAGTCTTGCTGAGGTTAAGCGATTCCTCTGCATCTCTGGTCCAGATGAGCTGTATGCCTAGCAGGCCTACCTGAGCAGGGAACAGTGACTGGAACTCTATGATCTTCAATCCAGGGTCACAAACACCCGTGTAGGCTTTTCTGATAATGCCATGAATGGTCTTTCTCACTCCATCCAGTAACAGGGCCAGCCAGGTTTCCACATTACCCTAAAAAAACATAATTGTTACACTTTTACATTAAATGTTAACTTTAAAAAAGTAAATTAACAAAAACAAACAAACAAACGAGCAAAAAGTAGCAACTGTGATCATTAATACTGCATGAAAAAAATGCAGATATAGGAGTTCATGCACATAGAGATTTTTGATAAAGTGTAATACTGTTGCTGTCTTATGCAGTCATTCATTTACAATAATGTTGACATTGTAAATCAATATGGGATGGAGGGGCACTGATGTCTCAGGTAACTTCCATGTCTGTGCTTCCTTCTGGCTCTCTCTTTTTATCTAGGCCAGCTAGAGAGACTCTTTTTTATCTTAAATATTATTTGTTTTTGCCTCAAAACAGAATCAAACTATCTGTATTTCATGTTGCCTAGCTGACCCTGCCCTCTGTACAGGCCTGGTTTTATCATTTAAGAAGTGTTTAACATGGATATGCTCACTAAGAGTCTTACTTGTGCATTTATGGGTTCATTTAGGCTTACAGTCTCCCCCTCTTGTGACTGGAAGCTCAAGATCTGGTCATAGTTCTTCTCATGAAACACAACTCTGTTCACATTATCAAACAGGTTCAGCAGGTGACCCTGAAACAAAAAAGGCAAAATCAAATGAGATTCAAGATTTTATTCAACAGATTTTATTCAACAATTGTATCAGTTGTTATTAAATGTAAAACCATGGATAAATTAAAGCTGTGTAAAAGTTTAATCCCCTTAACACTGGTGGCACCCTGAACCTTTATTATTAATGTATTATGTGTATTATTATTTAGTAGCCTATTAAAATTAAAGTGTTAAAACAGAAATCACCACAAACATTAAGGCCAGTTTTGCTGGTTTTTGATGTGTTTTCGAAAACAACCTTTGCCTATTTTTCCCCCAATATCATTATGACATGACAATAGAGCTGTGCCTCGTACTTGTATGGTATGTGAGTCAGATGCCTGACCAAGTATCTCCAAAAGAACGGGGTCAGACACAAAGAAGAAGCGTGGAAAAACAAGGCGCTTTTTTTCCAGGTATCCACTGAGTGACTTCTGGCACACCTCCAGCTGTTCCAGCAGATGAGGGAGAAGCTGGCTCAAAGTCTCATCACCCACACAGCACTGCACTACACCTGGTACCTCATGCGCTCTCTGCATGATCCTTTGCCATGCTTTGTCAATGTTCTGGAAGCGCTTAGCTTCCTGTTTGCCAAAAGAAAAAGGAACAGGAATATTTTGCTGCAGTTTCACAAAAAACGTTTAAAGACGGCTACATCAACATATCTAAGCTATGTGATGTTTAACAACATTATAGTGTATTTGTTTATAAAATGTTTTATTTTGACCTGTGGAAGTTGCTTGGCAATGTCCCCTCCCACAAACACAGCCTCTAGATACAGCCACAGGTTCTGGACTGTTAGCCATTTTTCAATGACCTCAGAGCAGTTTGAGAGCTTCTGCACCCATTGCTGAATAGAGGTCTTAAAATGAGCATTGTATCTGGAATCAGAAACTGTATTAGAAATCACATATTATAAAGTTCACAATCATACAGTTGTCAAAACTAATGGAAAAATTGAACTATTACAGTAATTTAATGTGAGTAATTCATGATTGTGAATGAAACCTTTATCAAAAATGTCTGTGACAGGTTGCTGATGCTGTCTGAATGCTTCAGCATCTTTTTGAATCAGTACCTCTTTCATCATTACATGTACATTCAGTACATCACTGCTACTGAAACATTAGTTATATTTTGTCTCCTTGTCATTTTTAACATATCTTCCAGACAAAAAAGTTTGATCATTTTCTCAAAACAAATACTATCAACTCATATGTTATGTTTGCACAATGTTTCTTACAGTCTTCACTATGAACATATAGGTACAAAAAGATGCTGTTGATACCTGTTGCTCATTAAAGAGCTGAGAACCATTAGGCTGTCTTCCATGAGGACTACTTTCTCCATAGTTTCTGAGCCTTTTAGCAGCAGCTCTCCGCGATTCCTAAGAATGAGATATTTGTTTTATTTTGATTATATTTAGGGTGCCAGTGATCACCCCAACAACCACATGTGCAATTAACCAGATATTTTGCATGCAGAATCTGTGCCATCTGATTTGGCATCAGCCAATTTGCCTTAACTGTTCTCTGTGAGGGACTGCACAGTCAAATTTCAGTAATGCCACCAATCCATAATCTGAACCAAATCCTTGCAGCCCTGAGTGATGGGAGAAAGCAAGGGCCATCCTCCTCCCAACAAATGGAAGTCTATTATGGTTTCCTGCCACAGACAGAATTGGCATCTAACTTGTGAAAACCTTTAATGATAGGGTCTGTGTTTATTGATTGTACCTCACAATGTTTTTTCATGTTCTTTTTTCAATAAACTAACCTACTGTTCTAGAATGTTCTCTCCGAATCACATCTGTGTTCTCCCCATGCACATTATCAGTGGGACTGCAGAAGCAGTTTTATAAGTGCTCTATTCATTCCAGTTTCTGTCGGAACGTCTCTAGTTCTGATCTGTCCTTCAATGCACATGACCTCAAATCTAGTCATTTTCTTTTTTCATTCTAAAATTTTCCAAAAGCAAAATATTTCTCTGATATTACTTAAAATGTTGAGTGTGAAGTGTGTTTAGCTTTTTGCCTATTGGAGATCATTTCATCATTCTTCAACTTGCTTAAATGTTCACAGTAATAGTAATTTTGATCAGGGGTGCCCAAACCTTTGCATGCCACTGTATGTCCATTATGAGTGTTTGTAAACTTCTGATCTCAACTGTATGTTGATTATTTAGCTACAGTTAACAGGTTGCATGATCAACCACAAGACAGTAGCCACAACAAAGCAGTACTGAGTGAACACGTTTACCTAAAAGATGCAAAAGTGAACTGATGGCTACTCCACTCTGCGACCACTTCTTTCAGCTTTGCCTCTATGTCCCGCTCCTTTACTGCACTGATACACACATCCTGTAAGAGCAGAACATTTGGAAGATGAAGCCGTTGACAAATGCATTTTCATTGTTAGTGTTTAGTGTTTTTTGTTAGTATGTGTGTTATTATACATATTTTACCTCAACGTCTTCTTTGTGCTTTAAAAGTGGAGCATTCATGACATTTTTCAAGCTAAAATTCACAGACTCCACCTCAAACCTGTTGCCTGTTATGTCTGCTAAACGTTGCCAGTGACGGGGTAACATTGCCTAGAGGAAGTGTAAATAAACAGACTCCATCAACCCATAAATACATAATTATATCATTAGATATATTGATAATACAACTGTAATTGTATTCATTTGAATAGATAAAGTGAAAATAAAATATTTGCAGATAACTTACTTTGTTTGCCATCATGGAAAGCAAAGGACAGGATTCACTGAAGTCATCAATCTTTTTCTTGAGGTCATTAAAGGCTTGCCATTCTTTCAGTGCCTTGGGAAGCTTTCGGATTCTAAATAAGAAACACACATTTGTAACTGAGGTAAAAAAGCATAGCTCTGAACACAAATGTGATCACTTGTAGATAAAGGGATTCATGCTGATTATCTCAAACTGCACATGCCTCAGTCTGAGATGTGCAATCATCTGAAAGAACACCCCATGAGCACCTCTTGGAATTTGATCTTTAATTCAACAATTTTGAGAGAACTGAAGAAAAGTGTTTTAAAAATCATTTGCAAAACGTAACTAATAGAAAAGTAATTTTCACAGTTGTCATGAGGTTCGAATGCTGTGGTTGGTTGTGCCAAATATGTCTTCTGTTACTGTGCCCAAATATTTCAACTGTCCATAACACACTGTACCAGAAGTCCTGCTCTTTATTCAGGTCCTACATTCACATTTACATTTGCGGCATTTAGCAGACGCCCTTATCCAGAGCGACTTAACACATCTGGGCTAACCTTCTAGGCCGAGCCAAGCTGGCAGTTGTTTTAAATGTTTTCCACTATGTTTTTATTTATTTATTTATATTTATTTATTTTAATTTTATATATATATATATATATATATATATATATATA